>VXBI01010148.1:0-183726 GCA_013397375.1 Toxostoma redivivum | reverse complement strand
GCCAGCTGCTTGGAGCACACCACGTGTCTGAGCATCTCCCTGGCACTGCGTGCCATGCTGGAACAGGATCTGTGGGCAGCAGTGTGTTTGTGTGCTCTGGCCATGGTTTGTTCACCCTTGAAGAAACCTCAGGGCAGGTCAGCATTGCACTCCACAGCACGGGGAGGTGACGGAGCAGCCACGGGAGTGGCAGTGAGCTGGACACAAAATGTGGGCAAATACTAAGCAGTACTAAGGAATGCAAGTGCTATTGTGGGGACTTATTTGGGGTATTTATGGTCTCCCCATCCCTCTCTCAGTCCTGCTGCCAGTTGTGTCATTTCTTCAGAAGCAGTTGGTCAGCTCCTTGCTCTGACTGAGCTCACACTGTCACTGTCCCCCTCCCCAGGCTCATCCTGGCTGTCCATGGATCTTATGAGGGCCTCTGGACAAGGATAGGGAGGTATTATCCAGTCAGGGATTGAGGACATTAAAAATATAGGGTTTAAAATCATGAAATGATTTTTTTTCCTTTTCATATTTCCTAATACAGTTTTCTGCCCATTTTCTCTAGCTTGTGTTGTAGGATCTCCCGACTCCTCTAATTTAGCACTGATTACAAGTTTCAATTTTTCCCATTAAGATAAAGAAACAGGAAGTCTCACTGTTAGTCTCTACCTTTCATTGGATTGCACTTGGAATGTGCTGCAGCTCAGAGCAGGTGTGGAGGTTCTATTTTGCTGCTTTAACAGAGAATCTCATCTTTTCAAGGCTGCTTCCCCAGAGGTTTGTGTCCAGGATGTTCTGCTATGGGAGCACTGCTGGCTTCCCAGTGCTGGCAAAGCTCTGGGAGCTTTGGTGAGACATGGAGCTGTGGTGTCCAACCCCATGGACATGCTGGGATCCAGGGCAGGGGAGGGTGGCAGGGATGGGAAGTGGCTGTGGTGTGTCCAGTAGCCAGGGCACGGCTCCAGGTGTGGTTTAAACCCAGAGATTTGTGTAGGATCTATTTATTTAAAGTATTTTCACAGCCACAACAGCACAGAGGAGAGAAGGAGAAGCCCTGGGGATTTTTGGAGTGGTCAGGTGGGGCTGGGAGCTGTGCAGGGCTGAAGTGTTGGTGCTCCACGAAGGGCCCTCACTTTGGCCAGAGCTGGACCTTCCTGAGCTGGTCAGGGAGGAGGATGTGAGTCTCATGTCTGTGCATTCCCTGCCTCCCACCAGCTCAGAGCTGGTGGCTGGTCCTGCTGTGATCACTGTGGCTGCTGCAAACAGATGGGAGCTCTCCAGTGGGATGAGGTTCTCCCACGGGATGTGCTGGGGCACCAGGTCCTGCAGGACACCTTGCGGCACCCATTTCTCCTGCTGGGCTGCTGGGTTCTGCCCTGGGGGGTGCCCTTTGGTGCTCAGGCTGCTCTGGGCAGGTGCCTTCCCAAGGTGTGCCAGGCCACCTGGGCCTGCCTTGCAGGGCACCACGGGGACATCAATGCACAGAAGCCCAAACCCCAAAGGGGCTGAGCAAACACCAGTGGGCTGTGCTCGGCTGATTCTGGGACTAACACCCTGCTGGGGTTCTGTCCTCCTTGGGACAGCACAGAGGGAGCTTTGCCCTCTCCCCAGCCAGCACTTAGACACTCAGTGGCCGCTCCTGGAGCAGCTCCTGGCTGCCATGGCACGGATGGAGCCTTTGGAAAGCACTTGCACGACGAGCTGAAGGCGTTTGACTCGAAGCATCGAAGCACTGGATCGTGAGCCCCCCGTGCCCCCGCCCAGGTCGATCTGCTGATTCCCACTCGGTTTTTCCGTGCTGTACTCTGTGTGTGTGTGTGTGTGTGGCAGGGGCGGGGGGCAGCGCTGGGGACCCTGCCCACGGTGGCAGCGCTGTCCCCAAGGGCTGGAGAGGTGTCACTTGGGTCAGTGCTGGCAACACAAGGGCAAAACCCTCTGCTCCTCGCCGGTGGTCAGTAGTGTTCTCACAAAGCCATGAAACTTCTCCGTAGTGTTGAGTGAAACTGTGACTAAAAGAAAAAGTTCTTGAATGATTCCGAGGTTCTTTTTTTTCCTCTTTCTTCTGTCGTTAATTCTTATTACCACTTTGGAAGAAGAAATTAAAAAAAAAAAAAAAAATTAAAAAGACAAAAAAAAAGAACGAAAAAGAAAAAAAGGCAGCTTTGATTTTCCAAATGTGCAATTCACATGTGAACAAAGTAATTCTGAAAGTAATTCTCAGTGTATTTTACATTCTCGTTGCTCTCTTCAAAGCAAGAGATGTTTTGCCCTGATGTCATTTCCAGCCTGCAGAAGATGTAATTTAAAACATATATATATTGTGCTTGCAAGAATCATAAATCTGTGCATCCTATGTCATTCCTTTTCCCATTGTTACAATACAGATATGATTTAGGTTGGATTTTTTTTTTCCTTTAGACCTGTATAGTGTTTTTTTAAAATCAATTGTAAATGTCTGGTTTTCATATAATGTTTAAAAAACATTGAGAAAGAGGATGGTGCTTGTTCCATATCATTCTTGATTGTATATTGCTTCTGTTATGTTTATAAGTAAACTGTGCATGACTTGTGTTTAGCAGTCATTATTGTGTCCGTTTGTGAAATTTTTATTAAAAAGAAAAAAATTCCGTAGATGCACTTATTGTATATGTGATTAGATTTTGCGTCCGAGGCTCGAAGCCTCGAACTGCCAAGGAAGAAAGAAAAAGTGTTGGCAGTTATTAATTAATATGGAATCGCTTTGTTGGGAGCATAATGAAATAAAAGATATGAAGTGTAGAAAATAATTAAAAAAAAAAAGGCAATTTTACAAATTTCATTTTGATGCTTGTGATAAAAGACAAATGTACTTGTGTAGAGAAATTCCTTTAAAATAATGAATAGAAAAAGCTGATTTTGAGGTTAATGCTGTAGAATAGGAATGTATACCAAATGTAATCTTTCCAATGCTACAATGAATTTATACATGAGATTGATATGCAATAAACCTGTGTGCTTTTATAAGCAGTGGTCCTGAGAGCTTCTTTTCATGGAATAACCATGGAGAACATCCCCAAGAATGGGACACTGGGTGTGTCACTGTCTGGCTTTGCTGCTCTGCAGTACCTGGGGGGTCTGATGTCACATGTGTGTGGTTTGTAATATTCAAAAGAGCTTCCAAAAATTAAATTATGGCCACCCCACTTGCTGTTGAAGACAGAATCATGGAATCACAGAATTATTAAAGTTGGAAAAGCTCTCCAAGACCATCCAGTCCAGCCTGTGTCCAATCCCCACTTTGTTACCCAGAACAGAGCCCTGAGTGCCGCATCCAGGACTTCCTTGGACACCTCCAGGGGTGGGGACTCCAAACCTCCCTGGGCAGACCCTGCCAATGCCTTTTCCATTAAAAAATTCTTCCTCATATCCAACCTGAACCTCCCCTGGCACAGTCTGAGGCTGTTTCCTCTCATCCTGTCCCTTGTCCTCCTGTCAGGGAATTGTGCAGAGTCACAAGGTCCCCCCTGAGCCTCCTTTTCTGCAGGTTGAGCTCCCCCAGCTCCCTCAGCTGCTCCTCACAGGACTTTTCCAGCCCCTTCCCCAGCCCTGTGCCCTTCTCTGGAATTGTTTCAGCCCCTCAGTATCTCTCCTGTGAGGAGCTCAGAGCTGGACAGAGCACTCGAGGCTTCCCAGTGCAAGGCAGGTGCATCACATCCCACTGAAGGGACGGGATGCTTGCACAGGGAGGAGTGAGAGTATTCCAGGGTGGGAGAAAGTGTTGGGATGGGGCATCGGTGAGCTGATGGAAAATGTCAAACCTATTTCCTTTCACAACCAGAGCGCAGAGCGAGTGAACTGCCCAGTGATAGCGGTCAGATGGTTCAGCTCCAGGGGACCCTGGGAGCAGAAATTACTTGAAAGCCGGGTCTTTGAGCTAAAAACCCCATTACACAACTGATGAATGGCCTCGCTTCAAAAAGTCATTCATGGTGATCAAATGATGGTGTCCCACATTCGGGATAATGGCCCTTCCCTGAGATCGGGAGGGTTTCAGTCGGAGCTGAACCCTTGAGTAGGAGCCCTCCTCTCGCTGGAGCCTTTCTCCTTATTAGCCCCGGAGGGAAAGGATAAAAAAATCTATGGGATACGAAAGCTGTGATAATAGAGCGATTGTCAGGCAGGCCCCGCAGTGCAGAGAACAGAAGCATTTAAAAGAATATTGCTGACAAGTGGACTTTGTCATGCACAAAGTGCTTGAGATTCACCATAAACAAGTGAGAAAAAGACCCCATTTGGGAGATGGGGAGGAGCAGAACAGGGGGGCAAAAGAGAAGGTCAAGGAAAAGTCTGTTCCCAGTAAAGACACAGAGCACTGTTGAGCCTTACTGGACAGCTGTCAGCAGCCTGACCCTCAGATCCTCTTTCCCAGTAGTTGCAGCGACCAAAAGCGACCGAAACTGATGTTTTGTACATCCGGAGGGATCGCCCGAGGTTACCTTTGACCACTGAAGACCCAACTAAAGCGAGCATCAGACACGCCTGAATGAAGGGACAGTCCCTGGGCTGCTGAAATACCGAGTGTGTGTCAGCCAGACCCCGAGCACAGCCGGGGCACACTCGTTTGTCACCCGTTAACGTGACAGGAGAACGACACCGAACAATTCCCCCGCCTTCAGTGACCAGAGGCGGCTTTAGGGGATGGGGAATGCCGAGATTCCAGGGCCCGGGAGCAACACTCCGCGCAAACACCTGATTAACACTCATCAGGAAGCGGCAAAACACTGTTCCTAGAGATGCCTAATTAATTTTTCACCCCTTGGAAGCCGGGGTGACGCCGGGAGCAGAGCGCTGCCGGGAGCCGGGATGTGCGGGACGCCGGTTCCGAGCTCGGAGCGGCACCTCCAGCCCGGCACGGCCTCGGGGGCCGGACCGGCACCTCCCCCGGTCCCGCCCCGCTCCCTCCCAACCCTCCTGGGTCCCTCCCAGCCCGCCTGGGTCCCTCCCAGCCCTCCTGGGTCCCTCCCATCCCGTCCCCGCCGTGCTGGCTCCGAGGGGCGCGGGTAGGTGCGGGCGTGCCGGGGTCGGGGTGGGGGCGCTGCGGAGGGACCGGGGACCCCGGGGAGGGACCGGCACCGGTACCGACACCGGTACCAGCACTGGGGCTGCCGGGCAGCCGTGCGGGAGGTGGCCCCGGGGGAGCGGCTGCCGAGCGTCTTCCGGGGAGGGGACGGCGGGCACCGGCTGCCCCGCCCCCCCCGAGGGGCTCGTCCCCCCGCGGCTCTGTCCCCGCTGTCTCAGCGCCCAGCGGTGCCCGGGGGGGTTGGATCCATCGCAGAGGGGTTTGGGTGTTTCCCTGGGCTGTATCCCGCCGTGCTGCCAGCCCGTTTAGAGCCCTACCCCCTGCACCGCAGGGATGGAAGTACCCAGTTACGGTGCCTGTGTGCCACCGCGGGCAGTGACACGGGGGATCGATGCCCTGTGTGGCCACCGAGCCTCCCTCCAGCCCAGCACCGAGAGCTGTGGATGCTGCGGCCCCCAGACCCTGTTTATCGCTTATCAGGGATTAGGATAAGCTTCATTCTCAGCCAGGATGGGGTTAAGAACAGAATGTGGCGCTTTGCTCGTCCGTGGGACACTTGGCAGACACAGAACATGTGTCCCGCATCCGAGCTCAGTGGAATGAGCAGCATCTCTGTCAAATGAGCTGTTGTTGATGGGTCTGTGCTGTCCTCCTGCCAGTCATTCATGCCGGGGAAAGCGCGGTCAGCCTTGGTTTGTTTCCTGGTCTTTGAAAGGGAACAGCTTAGAGATGGCACTGGCACACAATGGGATCTCAGTGGAGGACAACTAAACTTTCCCGGAGTTATGTAACAGGCAGAGGCCATAAAATGCTCTGTCTGTTCTGTAGGGTCAGAGTTCCATGGGTGCACAGCTCTGTGGGTGGCACAGGAGGGATGAGTGACCTTAACGCTGGCTGAGGAGCCCCAGGGACTGGGGCAGGTGTTTTTGTGGGCGGCATGGAGCCACCTTTCAGCGTGGTTTGGGGCAGGTTCGAGCTTGGAGGAGCACAGGGTTCATGGCCAGGTGCCGCTGGGGATTCCACAGCCTGGAGGAGGTGGATTCAGGAGGCTGCAGAGCGGCTGTGGTGGCTGGCAGCACCCCAGAGGGGAATGAGGGGACACGGAGGTGTGGCAGCAGCAGGGCTCGGGGAGGCTCCAGGCCTGCCTGGCTCAGGTCTGAACCTGCCCGGTGTCTGCGGCACGGCCTGGCTGCTCCCGGTGCCCACAACATGGCCTGGCTGCTCCCGGTGCCCATGGCACGGCCTGGCTGCTCCCGGTGCCCATGACATGGCCTGGCTGCTCCCAGAACCCATGGCACAGCCTGGCTGCTCCTGGTGCCTGACTATGTCCTGGAGCCCCTGCCTGGCCCTGGCACACGGGTGGTGACAGCATCCCAAGTGTGTCCATACAGGCCCTGCCTGTAGAGCACCCTGGGATGGCAGAGGCTCAGTCCTGCACTGTCCCAAGGTTCCCATGGCTCAGCGTAAATTCCTGCTGCCTTACTGACACCTGTCTGTCTGCCTGTCTGTCTGTCCTCCTCAGCTTGCTGCTCCCCTGGGCCACCGCCATGTCTCGGAGGCCCTCTGGTTCACCTGTGGATGACAGGACCTTGCTCCTGGAGTACCGATGCCACCCAGCACGGCCGGAGCCCTCCAGCCCCACCTGTGTCCCTGGGAAGCGCAGCTCCACTGTGGGTCCCAGTGCCACCCCAGTGTCACCACTGGCCTCCCCCACCTCGGCCGAGCCCCGCCGCATCATCCTCAGCACGGAGAGCCCGGCTGCACTGAAGGTGGGAACGCAGCAGCTCATCCCCAAAAGCTTGGCTGTCTCCTCCAAGCCCAAGAACAGCCCCTCCCGGCACCAGAGCTTCGGGGCGAGCCGGGAACCCCTGAGCCCCAGCCCCACACGGACGACCGTCCCCATGCTGGCCCTGGAGGCGGAGGATGAGGATGATGGCGGGGGGGCCCTCAAGCGCAACCTGAGGAACATGTCCTACCGTGCGGCCATGAAGGGGCTGGGCTCCGAGCTGGAGCCAGCCAAGGCCGCTCCCTCGCTGAAACCTGTGTCTGAGGATGGCAGCGCCCTGCCTGACCGCAGCCCTGGCAGGAGCAAGGTGGGTTTAGCACCTGCTGTCACCCCTGTCAGGCTGGGATGAGGTGCTGCTTTCCATGTGGTGACAGAGGAGCTGCAGAACCCACAGCTCCAGTCAGTTCTGGAGATGTTTTGCTGAGCCTGATGTCGTGACTGGTGCCTTGGGAAGCTCCATGTCACCAGCAGATGCTGCAGGTCCCTGGAGAGCCTGGGAATAGCTGACATGGCTTTCATGGGGAGTGGAGCTGGATGCTTGGCAGGAGGCTGTGGGATGTTTGCAGGGTGGGGCTGGCCGGGAGAGTGGCTCCAGTTGTACACAAACATGGGTGAAGCATGTCTGGGGAAAGGGAGACTCTAGAGCAGGCAAAGTCCAAGTGCCAGAGAGATTTGACAGCAGCAGTGCAGGTACAGAATGGTTCTGAGAGTGACCCTGGTTACGGGAGGTGAAAGCTGAGTCACCTGGGTAAGGCAAACAGGGCTCAGACAAAAGCCAGGCTGAAAGAACAGGGTGGTGTGGGTTGTCTGGCACAGGTAACTCTCCCTTTTCCTGGAAGAGTTTTCCCAAGTCCTCAGAAGTGTGGTAGGCACAGCAGGCTCTCCTCTTGCCCTTGCAGAGAACCCTCGGGCGGAAGCGGGTGCAGAAGCGTGGCGGCTCGTTCAAGGACCGTGAGTGCTCCTGGCCCCTCTGCCTCAGCCCAGCAAATCCCTGCAAGCCCCTTCCCCACTGTGCTGCTCCCTGTCCATGGCCTGGGGCCATGGCTTTTGTCTCTGTTACCCCAAAGCAACAGGAGCATTGCTGCCCTGCTTTCTCACTCCTGGGGCTGGTAATGCTCCAGTTGCTGCCATGGGTGGTTCCCAGGGAAAATGGGAGAGCTGTGGGGGCTGTTGGGAGCAGGAGCCGCTGGGTAATCAGCACAGTGCAAAGTCCAACCTCATCAGGGAGTTTCTGGCTCGGGCTTACTGTAACTTGTGGCTCGTGGCCAGCAGGGCAAGGCAGCCGTGGTTGGGAAGGGAAGCTGTGGGCTGGGAGAGGCTGCTGTGTTGACCTCGAGTCTTCTCTGCAGAGCCTCGGCTGTATCAGGAGATCCGTGAGAGAGGTCTGAACTCTGTCAGCCATGAGTCAGACGAGGACTTGCTGGAGGAGTCCCTGCCAGAGGAGCCGTCCCCTCTGGGCACCGCTATCGTGGTGCAGAGCTACCGCCCTGCCCAGGTGACCTGGAGCCAGCTCCCAGAGGTAGGGCCAGCAGCCCAGAGGGTCTGGGAGTTGTGAGGGGATAATTCCACATCATTAATCCTTGCACTGGGATGTTCTGGGCTGTTCAGCCCTGGCTGGGACACACAGGGTCTGCCCAGAGCTGTTGGTGCAGGTGCTGCTGCTGTGGTTGGGCTTCACCACAGCTGAAGGGAAGGTGGGTGCTCCTTGCTGGGCTTTCCCTGCACACTATGGGGAGAGCAATCTTCATCCAGGGAGTGGCAGCAGCCAGCTGCTGGGGGCTGGGGGACTGGGTGATGCTGTGGGGGGTGATGCAGGAATGAGTGATGATGGGCAGAGGTGGTGGTCACTGATGGTGAGTGATGGTGTGATGGGATGTGAAGGGTTATGATGGTATGTAATGGTTGCTGGTGATTTGTAATGGTTTGTGTGGTTTATGATGGTGTGTGATAGATTCTGATGGTGTATGATGGTGTGGGATGGTTCTGATGGTGTGTGATGGTGTGTAACATTGTGTCATGGTTTGTGATGAGTTCTGATGGTGTGTGCTGGTGGGATGTGCCATGGGGCAGCTGACACAGTCCCAGTCCACACTCAGGGGTGTGCAAGGACCATCATTCCTGCTCATCCACAGGTTCTGGAATCAGGCATCCTGCAGAAGATCTCCCCCGAGGAGCGCAAGCGGCAGGAGGTGAGAGAGGCCTGGGATGTGCCCAGGAGCTCAGCAGAGGCACAAAAGGCTGTGGGACACAGCCTGACAGAGCCTGTGGCTCTGTCACAGTTGGCTCCAGGTGGAGCTGGGCTCAGCTCAGCTCATGGTGCTGCTGCTTCCGGGACTACAGTGCTGGGAGGGCTCACCTGCACAAATTAGTGGGGAAACAGGCAGCTTCCATGGGAAGGGAAAACATCTTCATGGTATGGCTTTTTAACAACTGAGTGTCCTAAAACACACTGGGATTATTGGTATTGGCCAGGCCGTGCATGAGGTGACGGAGAGTCAACATGGAGCCAAGTCATTCCTAGTGACTTTGTGCCAAAGGAGTATAAATAAGATTTAACAATTAATTCCTAGCTTTGTCCAGTCAGTCTGTGGTGTTTCATCTTCCCTGCTTTCTCCAGGCAATGTTTGAAATCATCACTTCTGAGTACTCCTACATGCACAGCCTGAGCATCCTGGTGGGCCACTTCATGAGGTCAGAGGAGCTGAAGGAGACCATGACTCAGACAGAGCACCACCACCTCTTCTCCAACATTGGGGACATCCTGACGGTCAGCACGAGGCAAGTTGGGCCTGGGGCTGGGACCAGGCAGGCCTGGGAGGGGACCCTGAGCTTTTTATTTGTGCTAAACCAACCATCCCTTGGATTGTTGAAGGTACTCACTGGGAGGTGGGGAGGAAATGCCTTGGGAGACAGTGCTGGGTGAGCTGTGTCCATGTGGGAAAGCAGCAGGAGGAGGATGCAGCAGCTC
The DNA here is from genome assembly GCA_013397375.1 of Toxostoma redivivum. Taxonomy (NCBI): domain Eukaryota; kingdom Metazoa; phylum Chordata; class Aves; order Passeriformes; family Mimidae; genus Toxostoma; species Toxostoma redivivum. The sequence continues at coordinate 173,925 of VXBI01010148.1, read as the reverse complement.
TGGGAATGGCTGTGGGAGTGTTGAGGGCTTGTGGCTTCCCCATGGGGCAGAAACTCAACCTCATAGAGGGCTGAGCTGGAGGAGGGATCCCGTGCAGGAATGGAGGAAGCATGTGCCTCTGGGGAAGGCGTGGGTGACTCAGCCACTAGAGCTGCCCTGCCAGAAGGGATCCCGGCCCCATCTCCTCTGGGAAAAGCCACAGTGGGAACATTCAGTTTGTCTGACCCTAGTGAGTCACGTGGTGAGGTTGTTTAAATTCTCTCCTCAGCTTCTTTGAAGACTTGGAGAAGCGACACCAGGAGCACCTCCTGATCCCTGACATCAGTGACATCGTGGAGGAACATGCCTCGAAACACTTCAACCCCTACATCAGCTACTGCTCCAATGAAGTCTATCAGCAGAGGACACTGGATAAGCTGCTGTGAGTACAGGGCTGGCCAAGGAATTTCCTCTGAGGGGGTCTGGGCTCCAGGGGTTGCAGAGGTCAGTGACACGTAGGGACATGGATGGGCCTTGTCCATCTCCAGGCCAAATCTGACTCTGTTGTTGGTACCTCTGTGGCTTTACCCACTTTTTGGTGGGCTCACCATCTCTCTCTGAGTGCCTTCCTACCACCTGCTGTGGGATCAGTCTCGTTTCTGCCCAGCTGGGCACTCCAAGCCCAGAGTGATAATGAGCACCCCAGGCAGTGCCATCACTGCTTTGCATTTCCCATGCATGGAGAGCTGCTGAAAAATCCTGACGACTGAAGAAGAGAGTTAATAGAGCTTTCTTGTCCTGTTCCAGAACCACAAACCCCTTATTTAAAGAGACCCTAAAACAAATTGAAAGGAAACCAGAGTGTGGAGGCCTGCCAATGATCTCATTTCTCATTCTGCCCATGCAGAGGGTAACACGGCTTCCTCTGCTCTTAGATGTAAGTAGTCACACAGTGGCATTGCTTGGCACCTCTGAAGAGGTGACTCTGCTATTCCCTTTGTTTGCTGAGCCTGGGACAGCCTCTGCTTGGACTTCCAGTCCTCTGGAGCTGGGCCCTGGATACTGAGCCTGGATGCTCCTGTATTCAGGAGAAGCATTGGATAACTCTCAGGCACATGGTGGGAATCTTGAGGTGTCCTGTGCAGGACCAGGAGTTGATCCTAATGGGTCCCTTCCAACTCAGCATATTCTGTGATTCATATCCATAGCAATCTGCTTCTCTGGGAGGTGTCAGGTGTGCAGCTTAAAGCTCTGTGAATAACACTTCATGTCTTAGTGCCACCCATCTGAGCAACCCGAGCTTCTTCTGTGCCATACCTGGGTCCCAGGGTGGGGTGGCACAAGTGTCCTGATTGATGGCTGGTCAGGCAGCGCAGGAATGGGAAGCAGGTCTTACATTCTTCATGGGAATCTGCTCTAAATGGCCAAACTGCTGGATGTGGGATTTCCAGTAACTGCTCCCAGTCTGTGGTGGGTTGCAGGGGCGAGGGCCAGAGGGTGGCCAGGCACATATCAGACATGAAACCCCCATATTCCCAGCTCCCAGCACTGTTAAACCTTCCTTTGACCATTGGGAACAGCTCAATCCACATATGGCATCCTGAAATCCTGGAGCTGATGCTCCCTTCTGTGTGGTGCAATGTCCCTAAAGCTTCTTATCTTGGAATTCCAGACCGTCCAGCAAAAAACAAACGCACGCACTGCAGCGTACGGAGCTGCCACCCGCGCTGTGAAGGCCATCAGCAAGGTGAGGCCCAGCTGTCAGCCTTCCACCTCTCCTGCCAGCTCAGCCCTCTGGAGACTGATCCAACGCTGCCATTCCAGCCTCTCATGTCCCTCCCAGCAGCAGTTCACTTGAGACTCCTCTGCTCCAAACAGCTGCTGGATGAACACTTCTTTTCCCTTCTCGCCTTTGTCACGTGATCTTGGTTTGTTCCTTTTTCTTGTCCTCTTTTCTTCTTTCCTCTTTGGCCCATCTTTGTCTTTCCTGAGACAACTCTCAGGATGGTTTTTGGGATTCGGGGAAAGGGCAATGAGTGAAGCAGAGAGGGAAGTGTGGAGTGCAGGAGTCACAAGCTGTGCACTGTCCCTGCTCCTGGATCTCATCTCCCTGTGTTTTCCTATCCACTGGTCACTCACACAGGCCAAAGGGCCACAGAGATTGCAGCCACCACTGTGCCAGTGGTGACTCTTCCTTTCATCACCCTGAAGAGCAGCTCTTGGCAACACATTCCTGCTGCTCCCAGTCTGTCCTGCTCTCACATCCGAGCAGAATCCTCCCCTCTGTGTGATTGTCCATCCTCCTGCCCTGAGCTCTTCTCAGATGATGCATTCCTCCTCTTCCTGTTGCTCCTCAGTTTTGGTGCAGGTTCACTTGAGTCCTTCTCCAGGCAGAGCCCATGTGCCATCTCTCTCCAGGAGAGCATCCCACTGCCTTTTCCCAAACCTGGCATGAAGGCTGTGCCAGGATTTCTCTCTCTGTCCTGCTCAGGGCAGCAGGACAGCCCCTAATGCTGGGGGTGATGTGGGAGATGGATGGGCTCAATGTCCGACCCTTCTCCGCTGCCCTTGGGATGTTTTTCTCTTCCCAGCTGGTCAAGAGCTGCAATGATGGAGCTCGGGCTATGGAGAGGACGGAGCAGATGTACACCTTGCAGAAACAGCTGGAATTTGGGAAGAAGAAGGTGAGGTCTTGTGGAAGTGGTGGTGGGAGGTCTTCTGGGGCCTGTTTAGACTGGGAATCTTTCTGGGAAGCATGGACTGGGCTGTTGCATGCAGGCAGTTTCTAAAGGCCATAGTAATTCCATGACACTGTTGGGGTCCAGGGGCTGCATCTCTGGGTGTGCTGGAGTGAGGTGCACATCTGCTCTGCCTTCCACCTGCCCCTGGAAACTCCTTTTTAAAAGACTCTTCAACACATGTGGTGTGTCCAACCCAACTGAGCCCAGAGCCACTGCAGGTTCTCTTGTTGCCTTGTTTTTGCCTGCTGCTGGTGAGGAGGGCAGTGACCCAGGCTCTCCGTGGCGCTGTTGCAGCCCTTCCCGCTGATCTCGGTGTCCCGCTGGCTGCTGAAGCGGGGGGAGCTGTACCTGCTGCTCTCGGAGGAGGCCGGGCTCTTCCGCCGCGGCGCCGGCCGCCTCTGCCACCTCTTCCTGTTCAACGACGTCCTCATCATCACCAAGAAGAAGAGGTGAGGCTGCAGGGAGGGCCCTGCCTTTCCCTGCAGAACAGCTAGGGGATTAAACCCCAATTTCCTGAGCAGCGCATACCAGAGAAATCTGTGAGATTTCCATGGTTTTGCCTTTTTGAGGTGTCTCTTATCAGCCAGAAGAGAAGCACCCAGTCCCACTGGTGGCTTTGCCTGGGTGGGTGGCCAGCAAATGCCCAGAGCCATGTCCCACCCTGAGATCAGCTCCAGGCTGCTCTGGCAATGCCTGCTGAGCCTCCTGTGCTGGGCTGGGAGCTGGGAAGTGGCCCAGACCCCACAGCTGAGGCACCGATCCCATCTGTGCCACAGCGAGGAGAGTTACACAGTCATGAACTACGCCACGCTGGACCAGGTCACCGTGGAGAAGGTGGAGAGCTCAGATCCACCCTCCCCTCCTCCTGGCAAGGCTGGGGGGCACCTGCTGCGAGTGGTGCTGGAGAAGGACAGCGAGGGCCGGCGGGAAGAGGTGCTGCTGTCAGCAGAGACGCTGTGAGTGCCACACTGGGATTGTGCTCTGGATCGTGGGATGAGCTGGTGCCCTGGGAATCCTCTGATGCTTCTGCAAATCTCCCTTGACCCCCACGCTCCTCCTCCCAGAAATGGGGATCTGCACAGGCTTCTCCCAGGCTCTGTTCCTTCCTTTCTCTTTTATTTCCCATATAATTCCCATACCAGCTTCCAAGTGAAGCAAAGCAGCTGGGCCATGTGGGAAGTATCCTTATACTGAATAGTCTGATCAAATGCTTGTCCAGTCTGACTCCTCTGGGAATGGACTCCCAACTCCTGCTGGGAATGTCCCAGCTGCTGCTCAGGCTTTCTTTGTGTTTCCCCCTGGCAGGAGTGACCGGGCCCGGTGGATGGCGGCACTGATGCACAGGGAGAAGGAAAAGCCTGACACCACTCCCAAAGGAGGTACCGTGTGCCAGAGGGCAGCCTGGCTCTGCTGGCATTCCCTGTTGCACTGGATCGTTTGCAGGCACAGGTTTCTACCTGGTTCTCCTCCACTCCTGCCAATGGAGAGGAAAATCCTATGCCTTGATCCTTAGGAGTTGCCTCCCATGAAGTTATCAGTCACAATCAACCTTAAATACATTTCCTGGGAGGCACAGGAATTCCAGGAATGCCTTCAGCTGTTGTTAGAGGAGGTTTGACAAGCTTGGAGGGATAAGGGGCAGGGACAGGAGGGAATGGAGCATGCTGTGCTGTGGAGCACTGGGTGGGCAGCTGGGGGGGTCATGGCTGAGCAGGGGGCTGTGCCTGCTCACTGTCCCTGCTGTCCCCTGTCCTGCAGACCTGAGCCAGGTGGAGGTCACCCGTGCCTACCTGGCCAAGGAGGCGGATGAGCTGTCCCTGCAGCAGGCAGACGTGGTGCTGGTTCTGGGGGGAGAGGACGGTGAGTGCGTGGGTTGGGGCAGGCTCTGACCTCAGCAGAGCTGGGGCAGGGGGAACCTTCAGTGATCCCCAGGGACTGGGAGTTTAGCAATTGCAGAAGCTTCCAGGAAGCCCTGGCTGCTGTGAGACCCGTGGCACTGGCTGGTGGTATGTCCCAGCAGGGGACAGTGAGTCCTGGAAGGCTGAGGGAGGTGGCACTGCCATGGGCAGCTGTTGTGCTCCTTAGGGGTGACTCCTGTGTGCAGGCTGTGGCTGGCACCAGGCCTCAGAAGTGAGAGGAAACATCCCCCAGAGCAGGCAGTAAATCAGAAACCTCCTCCCCTGCCATCCCTGGATGCCTCTAGCCAGCCTCCAAGGGAGAGAGTGGTGCATCCCTAGGATCCATAGCCCTTCCTGTCCCTGTCACTGCTCTGTTCTCTCCAGGCTGGTGCTGGGGGGAGCGGCTGCGGGATGGGGAGCGGGGCTGGTTCCCCCAGGCCTGTGCCCGGCCCATCACGAGCCGCGTGGCCGCCGAGGGCAACGTGCGGCGCATGGAGCGGCTGCGCATCGAGACCGACGTGTAGGGACAGCCCGGAGGGACCTTCTGCCTCAGGGACCTCCAGACCTCTGCAGACTGAGCCCACGGAGAGGAGGCAGCAGCAGCAGAGCCTTTCTTCTTGAGCTGTGCTTGTCTCAGGTGGCAGATCTGGGCCAGGACGGGTCTGTGTGGCAGCTGTGACACAGCAGCTCCTTCTGAGAGAGCTGGGCACGCCTGGCAGCGCTGGCACTGCTGACCCGGAACAGGCTCCGGGAGCAGCCGAGGGCTGGGCTCGGCTTGGAAAAGCTGGAGCTGTTCTGGGCTCCGAGGTGCCTGTGCCACCATCTCCGTCCCTGCTGGCAGCTGGGCCATCACACCTGGTGTGGGGAGAGCACACCCCAGTCAGGGATTGTTTGGAGCTTAAATCCATGTGCTTGGCTTATTCCTCAACCCAGATTTTGCTCCTGTTTCTCTTTTTTCTGTCTTTCCCCCCAGTAATTCCTGGGCCCTTTGGGCAGAGCTGTGCCCTGCACAGTGAGGTGATGCCAGACACCTTTTGGTCACTTGATAAAATACTTGGTGCCAGAGTTGTTCCCATGGAGTCAGCTCTGGCACCAGGAGTGGGATATGCTCCAGGCAGAGGGGGAAGCAGGGGCAGGATGAGGAGCAGTGCTGCAGCTCCCACCTGCCTTTCCCTCCTCCCAGCTGGGGAGGAGGCTCTGCCCAGGGCTCAGCCCCTCACACCCCATGCAGGGGACATGGCAGCTACAATTTTGGGGTGAGCCAGCCCCATACACTGCCAACTTCACATTCACAGGGGCAGCGTTGGTGTAAGGTCTGTTCTGATCAAACTGTTCAACTGTAAATTAAGGTACCAATAAATTCTTGGATGCCAATGAACTGTGTGTTCTCCATTAGTGGTGAGTGTCCCTGAGCATGACAGCTCCAAGGAGCCAGGTTATGCCAACTATGAGCCCTGAAAAGAAGCTTCATTCTGCTGGTGGCATTGCTGTGCCTCTACATGTTTTCACACAACATGTGCATCTCCTGAAACACCCTCCAGAGCCCCTGCCAGCTGTCACCTGGAGCAGCTGTCAGGGGTATTTAACTGAGAGACACAAGCTAAGTAGAAACTTAGCCAGGCTTTCTGTTTATTTCTTTTAACTGTGGAGAAAGTAACATTTTTCATCAGCACTAAATTCAAAATCCAAAAAGGGAGACAGTACAAAAAAAGAGGAAGCAAACAAACTTTATTAAGAAATACAAACAGGAAAAGAATTTTATATAAAAATACAGGTACAGGGCTGCTGCAGTCCCATGCTCAGACATGTGGTGTGCTCCAAGCAGCTGGCAGGAGTCACGGAGCTGCAGCTGCAATGGGACAGGATGGATCTATCCCCGTGTTTAAGGCTGGTTCCATGTTCTCCTGGAGCAAGGCTGTTGAGGCAGAGCATCTCCACTGGCCTCCTCCTCCTCCTCCTGTGCTGCTCTCAATCTCTGGAACCTTCCTCCAAGGCCCCAGGAGCTCCAAGGCAAAGGGGAGCCGAGGGATGATTGTCTGGAGAATCAGCANATGGGATGGGATGGGATGGGATGGGATGGGATGGGATGGGATGGGACAGGGCTGTCCCTCTTCTCTGCAGAGCTGTGGTTCTGGCAGTGGCTTCACCTGCCCAGGAGCTTTGTGCAAACAAAGAGGGCGCTGGGCCCTGGCCAGGGTGATGTGACATTGGAGTGATGACATTCCCCACTGCTACAGGTGGCCAGCTCCTGGCTACGACTGGAATGGCAAAGTAACTCAGGATTCAGGGCTGGGCAAGGCCATTCCAACTGGATTTGCACCAACCAGATGTGGGAGCACTTTGTCTCCATCCAAGCAGTATCTCTGATTGCCACACCCGATTTAGGCTTGCTTCTTCTTGGAGTAAGTGACACAGGCAGCACCATGGGCTGACAAGCTCCTGGCATGAAGAACAGGCTCCAGGTCCCTGCCAAGCTTGGCCAGCACAGCCTGTTCTGTCAGCAAGGAGGCATCAGCTCTGCAGGTGAGTGCTGGAGCCCTGCGTGTTTTCCCCTGGCAAATGGCCATTTACAGTAAAACACCGTGGAAAATTCAAATTTAAAAAAAAACTTCAAGTGAGTTGGTGCATCCATAGGAGGCCCAGTCTCAGGAGAGCCAGGCACTGTCAGCTCTCTGTCCTGACACCACTGTGGTGCAGCTTCCCATAAATATTGATGCATAAATACCTGATTTGGACCACGATTTCAGCCCACTCCCCAAGCCCAGCACTCAAAAGTTGAAGGCCAGCAATGTGTCACAAGCTGTCAAAGTCCACTGTCCCCTGGCCAGAATCGATCCCTTCTGAACTGGTCATCTGGTCTCTGGCCAAAGGCATGCCCTGGTGTGGGCACACGTGTCCTCACGGCCAGCCCGCGCTGGCACAGTGAACTGGTTATACTGGGCACTTCAGCCTCACTCACAGCACCCCAAAGGCAGCAGCTGGGGGTGTCAGGAGACGAGAGCTGCTCATGTGGCTCATGAATGAGTTCATTACAGGTCATTGGCTTCTTCAGGTGGCTGCTTGGTTAAACCAAGGGAGTGCTCCTGGAGCAGGACCTACTTCTCTGCTGGCCAGAGCCCCTCCGGGGGCGGCGGTGGCCTGGTGGGTGGCAGGGATTGCGTGGCTGGAAGGGAAGACAGGACAGGTCAGTCCTTGTTGTGGGCAGCCCTGCTGCAGGGCTGACCCTCCACACCACTGTCCTGCCTGGGGACACAGCCTTCTCCCCATTGCCCTCCCCACTGGGAGCTGGGAGCGCTGGTCCCAGTCTGTGGGTTTGGGTCACACCCTCCTGTCCCCACCTCCCTGCCCAGCATTCATGGGGTCACTCTGAGCCAGCAGGTTCAGTGATGGTTTGGGCAGAATTGAGGAGTGTGGGGGTTTTCACTGCGGTTGGTGCATGGGATCATTGTTCCAGCATGCTCATCAGAGAGTGGGATTTGTGCTCTGGCTTTTCCAGGGGCACATTTGTGGTCAGGCTGCTAAACAGCTTTGTTTATGAGACTTCATAAACCTCCATCGTGGCTGCAGTGACAGCAAACAGGTCAGACCGACCGAGAGGCTTGGGAAGAGGCAGGTGCTGCAGAAGTTGGATTGAGTTGATTTACTGCTCCCAAACCCAAACCCGGGACAGGAGCCACACCCTGAGCACAGCACAGCCTCCCCTCGGGTTCTGCCCTGGATTCCCCACCCTCGAGTCCCTCCCCTGCCCTCACCTTCCCGGCAGGTGGCTCCGGTGTGGCCGTTCAGGCAGAGGCACTGCCCGTTGCGGGCATTGCAGTAGGAGCTGCTGGGGGCACACTGGCAGGGCAGGCGGCAGTCGGGGCCGAAGTGGGTGGGTCGGCAGTCTGCGGAGGGCACAGAGCTGCTCAGGCTGCAGCCCGCGGCAGCACCGAGCAGGAGCGCTCAGAGCTTTCCGGGGATGCTTCTGCTGGGTACGGGATAGGGCAGAGAGAGCTTTTTTCTGGGGTAACACAGGACATCAGAGCACCCCCAGGCCACCAGGGTGTCCCTTCAGCCTTTGATCCTCAGCCTTTTGACCGTGTCAATCTGAACACACGGGCTCTGGAGGCTGGGGGAGAATTTGCATTCAGATCTGACAACGAACAGGGGCTAAAGAGGTGAGTACCACTGCCACTCTCACATTATCACATATCACTCTATATGATACACACCAGAAAAAAGCCCCTCTCGGCTTCCTGGAGCAAAACCCCCGTGACACAGCCCCCTTCCTCCCCTGCCCAGCTCACCTGCAGCACATGTGGGGCCGGTTTTGCCCGGGGGGCACAGGCAGCGCCCCGTGACCTGGTCACAGGGGACATCGCTGGGGCAGTCACAGAGATGCTGGCACCCCTCGCCGTACGTCCCTTCCTTGCAGCCTGTGTGAGACACGGAATAGAGTCCCTGCCCTGCCTGCCCGGCCCTCGGGGACCCCCGGGGAGGGCGAGGAGGACGGGCGGTACCTGTGTGACAGCGCTCGCCCCGCAGCCCGGGGGGACACCGGCAGCGCCCGGTGGCGGGGTCACAGCCAGCCCCGTGCTCGCAGTCACAGCGCTCCCGGCAGCCCTGTCCATGGAAACCCGGGGGACAGCCTGGCACGGGAAAAGCTCATTAGAGCGTGGGTGAGCGGAGCTCTGCAGCAGAGCCTCGGTCAGCCCAGCAGGGAGAAGCAGAGAGCCTTCCTGCCCGACGTGTGCCCAGCTCCAAGCTCAGCTCCGCGGCATCTGCTCGGTACCTCCGGGCAGTGGGGATGTGAGTGCCTTGGGAGGGCACCGCTGTGACCCCGGGGTCACGCAGGGATCAGAGAACTCCTCTCGACCGCTGCTGCCTGCGAAGGGCTCGCTGTGAACCCTTGGAAAAAGGAAAGCCCCGCGGAGTGTGACAGTGTCACACCCGTGTCCTGCAGGGAGAGCCCCGCACAGTGTGACACCGGTGTCACACCCATGTCCTGCTCTCCAGAGGAGCTTTAGAGACCCCCCCCACGCCCCAAGCCGATGTGTCCCCGCCGTCACCACTCACTGTGCTCGCACAGGGGCCCGTAGTGGCCGGCGGGACAGCGGCAGATGCCGGTGGCCGGGTCGCAGGTGGCATTGTGCAGGCAGGAGCAGCGCAGCTGGCAGGCAGCACCGAACCTTCCCGAAGGGCACTCTGCGGGCGACAGGGAGCGGCAGAGCTGCTCAGCAGCCCCACACCTGCCCTTCAGAGGGCTGGCACGGGTGGGATAACTGAAACTGCACCCAGTCTGTGAGCTCCACAGTCACTGGGTGCGTGCGGGACAATCCGTCCGGGTCAGAGTTACCTAATTCGCAGGATTTCCCCGTCCACCCTGGCGCACACGAGCAGGAGCCATCGGCTGTGTCACAGAGCCCCCCGTTGAGGCAGGAGCAGGGCTGCTGGCAGCCCAGCCCGTAGCGATGCTTCTCACAACCTGTGGGCACAGGGACCACGAGCAGAGATCTCAGGGCCAGGAAATAATTTCCTGCCCAGGACCTTTCCCAGCACTGCCTGACAGTCCTGGTGCCCGACCCACACTTGCCTTGCTCACACGTGGGGCCAGCTCTGCCTGGAGGGCACACACAGTCTCCGGTGACAGGGTGGCAGGGAACACCGGCCCCACAGGGGCACAGCAATGCACAGTCCTGGCCGTAGCGGCCAGCGGGGCATCCTAGAGGGAGGAAAACCTCGGTCAGGCCAAAGCAGGGCTGAGAGGTGGGAGGTGGGAGGTGGGAGAGGGAAAATTTTGCACAGCACTGGAGCTGAGTGATGGGAGGCAGAAGGAACCTCCAGCCCTGCTGGAGAATCATAGAATGAAAGGTTTGGGTTGGAAGAGACCTTGAAGATCCTCTGTTTCCAACCCCCCTGCCATGGGCAGGGACACCTCCCACTGAGCCAGGTTGCTCCAAGCCCTGCCCAGCCGTGGCTGTACAGGAATACAGCGAGGCCACGGTGTGTCAGGAGAATTCACTTTATCATAAAATAAACAGAGCAGGAACATGTTCCCGTGGCTAAGGCAGACAGCAAGCAAGCTCATTTCCCGGGACACAGAGGGCACTGCTGCCAGCACAGGTGGACAAAGGACACAAGGAGCTTTTCTCAGGAGTCATCCCTGTGTGCTACTCATCCCCCGCAGGCTCAGCAGCCTTTCTGTGGCAGGGTGTGCAGCTCCCACCCCTCCACCCCCGGAGGAGGATGCCCTGCCTCCCCAGCCCCCGTGGCTGAGGCAGCGCTCACCGGTGCCGCAGTCAGCGCCGATGAAGCCCGCGGGGCAGCGGCACATGCCCGTGGCGGTGTCACAGCGGCCCCCGTTCCTGCACTGGCACTGCCTCTCGCAGTCACGGCCGTACCGCCCCGGGGAGCACTCTGAGCGGATAAAAACACAAGGACAAGGTCCAGACAGCCCGGGAGAACCCAGCAGGTGGGTTTGCATGGATGTTCCAGCCAGGAGGAGGCACAGAGCTCTGCTGGGAGCACTCTGTGCCAGGCTGGCACCATCAGAGGGGTTCTGACCCATTCTGTCACACAGAGCAGCCCCAAAGCACCCAGAACTCAGCTCACACACACATCCCTCGTGGCAGCGGGATTTCAGGATTTTCAGGCTGCAAAGGGGATGCAGTGGGACCAGAGCAGGACTCACCCAGCTGGCAGGAGGGACCGTGGAAGCCGGGGGGACAGACACACGCCCCGGTGACAGGGTGACATTCCTGGGTGGCTCCGGAGCACTGGCAGATCTGAGCACAGCCCTCCCCGAAGGTCCCTGGCAGGCAGGCTGTGAGGAGACAGGGCACCAAAGTGGCTCAGGAGCCATCCCACCCCTCTCTGCAAGGGTTTTTAAAAAACATTTTATTTTAAGCAAGGATTTAGAGAGCCTTTTATGGCAGTACAATCCTCCGCCACCCAAAAAGCAAAGGAACTCTCATGCAAAAGGTTCATTCACCCCAGGAAATACTTGGATTGAAAGGAAAGGCAAGTACTTAAAGGAACTAGATGCCTTTTGCTGTGCCAGCCCTACCTGCCCTCACATTTCTGCAAGCTCCACACACACAGCGGGCAAATCCAGCACTGTCCTCTGCGTAAGGAATGTGCTCACACATTTCTGTCTCTTCCAGACTTGCTCATACCCACAGGAGCTCATTTTAATAGTGATTTATTGCTAATCCTCTGGATAAATACCCAGCTCTGATTTCCCACTTGGCTCCCTCTGCCCCACTAACATTCCTCAGGCATGCACCCAGCTGCCAGACTGAGAGCTGCTCCTTGGCACAGCTCTGCTGTTGGGCTGTTTTTTCCTTGTTTATTTTTTTTCCCCCTTCTATTTTCTGTAGGAATTGCTTGACCCATGCCGTTCCCAGAGCCTGTCAACAGAGCTGTAAGAGGATCATTCCCATCTCCTCACGTTTTTCACATCCAGAGCCGGTCAGTCCTGGCGGGCAGCCGCACTGGCCGGTGACATGGTGACAGGGCACTCCCGGGGGACAGGCACAGCCACTGGCACAGTTCTTCCCAAAGAAACCTGGCAGGCAGGCTGTGGGAAAACAAACAGCGGGATGTCAGTCTCCTGCCTGTATTTTAAATTGTTGCTAAAGCCTGGAAGGCATCAGAGGAGCTCCTGCCCCGGTGCCCAGCCAGCCCAGCAGCATCTTGTGTCACAGCATCCAAATATTTTGCCACAACCTGTAATTCTCATTAAAAATGAAGTTTTCCTCTTCCCAGGCTCTGGAGCAGCCGATGTTTCCCTGGGTTTCCCTTATACAGGAGTGCTCCTCACCTTTCTCACAGCGCCGGCCCCTCCAGCCATGGGGACAGTCACAAACACCAGTGACGTGGTGGCACGAGATGTTGTCCCCACAGTCACAGAGCTCCTCACAGCGTGCTCCAAACAGCCCCTCTGGACAAGCTTCAGGGATAAAAACACAGCAGAGAGGACAAGTTGCACAAAAAAGTGACTTTTTGGGGCTTTTTCCCAGTAGTTTCACAGCTGAATGGGTCTGTCTCTTATGCACACACAGGCAGTTTTAAACACGGCCATGGGGAGCTGACAGGACCCTAGCTTGGTTCTTTTAAAAAAAAAAAAACAACATAATGTCTACCTTTTGGGTGAGTTTCTTCATTCATTTATATTGAAAGCAATTATACAAGTGCATAGCACTGCCCGGAGCCCGCTGCTGCTGAGGCTGTGTGGGGTTCTGGGAGCAAGTGACAATGCTGAGGGGACACTGCCCCTCAGGGTGTGGCAGGATCCAGTGAGGTGATTTGTGTGGCCAAGCCTCAGCTGCCAGCAGAGCTGTTTACAGCCTCCTAAAGGGAAAAACATTCCCAGCAGGAAACCTGAGAGTGGCTGGTGGCAGCCGAGGCTCTGGTGGCAGCTCCCGTGTGCCAGATGTCAGCTGCCAAGTGCTGCCACTGCACTTTACACCCTGATTTAAGGATGTGCCAAGCTGAGGTGTCATGATCCCGGAAGGGAAGAAGCTTGTGGATCTCTGCTTGGTGTGCTGATATTGATGAGGTCCCTGTCACTGCTCCAAAGGCCAAGAGCCTCTTCAAACCCTTCCTCGTGGGAAGGAGATTGCCAGGGTGTGTGTCACAACTATGGGTACAGCAGACATGGAGCCACCAAGGGACAGATGCCATGGTTTGCTGGGGTTTGGGATCCAAGCCAGGCCCTGAGGGTCAGTGTGATACAAGGACACACAGAAGGAAGAATGGAAAGGGGACAAGCCATTAAAATAACCGTGGCAGAGGAAGGTCCTTCCCTGGCATTTTGGTTTCACCATGCAGGGCTGCTGCCCTGCCTTCATCCCTGCTTGGAGCCTGTGGTTTTGCACTGATGGCTGGGGGTCTGTGCCTTTGGGAACCCCACCAGCACTGCCACAGGCTGCTCTGGGTGTGCATCAGCTTTCAGGACAGCCCTCAGAACACAGGAACCATGTGGGGCTGGAACTGGATGATCTTTAAGGTCCCTTCCCACCCAAACCCCTCTGTGATTCAATGGAAGGAGAAAGGGCAGCAGTGGGCAAAACTGGGGCACAGCCAAAAACCATGGCACTGCCAACTCCCTGCTTGCTGAAATCTGAACTTTATGTCTTTGCTTAAGCCCCCAGACCCTCTCTGTGCAGCACCAGGTGCTGACAGAACCATCAATGCCCAGACCAGCCCCCACCTGCCCCACTTACGTCTGTGGCACTTGTCACCGGTCCAGCCGGGCTGGCAGAGGCAGTGCCCTGTCCGGTGGTCACAGAGCCCCCCGTGTTGGCACTCACAACGCTGCTGGCAGTCCAGGCCATGCTGTCCCTGGGCACAGGCTGGCAGGGCACAGGGTCAGACACTGTCCTAGGGTCACCCTCCCAGCTCCCACCATACCCCATGTGCAGCAAGGACCGTGCACCCCAACCCCCTGCACGTCACCTCCAGCCTCCACAGGAAAACCACCCCAAACCAGGACCTGTGTGCCCCAGAGCTGTTTCCCTGGCTGTTTCCTCACCCAGCTCGCAGGCCAGCCCTGTCCAGCCTGCAGGGCAAGCACAGGTCCCTGTGGCCGGGTCACAGGTGCCACCATTCTGGCACAGGCAGCGCTGCTGGCAGTTCTTCCCAAAAAAACCCGCTGGGCAGGCTGAGGGAGAAACAGGACAAACATCCCAGTCAGGACACAGCTCTGAGGGCTTGTGCCACGCTGTGGGTGGATGGTCTGATACAGAGCAACACCAACTTCAATGCAAGAGGAGCCAATGACACCCCCAAGGCTGACCAGCTGCCCAAAAAAACAACTTTTGGTATTTCACCTGCGCAGGTGAGAGGCAGCAGCGTTCCACCCGCCCCAAGGAATGGCAATAGCATTCCCTCCCGTGCTGGCAGGGCTGGCAAGGGTTACCTTGCTGGCACGAGGGTCCTGTCCAGCCCTCGGAGCAGAGGCAGAGGCCGCTGACGTGGCTGCACGTGGCGTTGTTGAAGCAGTGGCAGCGCTGGCTGCAGTTCTGGCCGTACCTGTTCTCCTGGCACGCTGCAGGGGAGCAGAGCAGGCAGGAGTGGTGGGCACTGGGTGGGAATTACAGCAGCCAGGCACCTCCCAACCCTCCCAAGGGCTGGCAGAGGGTCCGTCAGTGGTGCTTGGCTGCTGTGTGAAAGGTTTTTGTGGGGTTACAGGGAAATTATGTGTCCTACAGGCCTGACATCCGAACACAGACTGCTACCAGCAGAGTTACATCCTTCATCTATTTGGGAGCAGTTTTGCTGGATGCCCAAGCCCTCATTTCATCCAGTCACAACATGCCCAGGCAGAGACCCCCAGTCTGAACCCAAATTAAATTCCACACATACAAAATCAGAAATGGGGAACACACAACCCAGATCTCCAGCTCCTATGACCTGGCAGCAGAGATAGCCCTGGCTCCAGAGTGCCCATGGAGGGCAGGGTGGGCACCTCCCACAGACACCTGCCCTGGGCACAGACACCTACCCTGGGCACAGCGGGGGCCAGTCCAGCCCGGGGGACACTGGCACTGTCCCGTCACAGGGTCACACTGGGCACCATTCAGGCAGTCACAGGCTTGTCGACACTCCAGTCCATAAAATCCATCAGGGCAGGCTGTGGAAAACAAAGGAGAAGTCCACATAAAATCCATGTAAAATGGAGCTGTCCCAATGGGAAATGGTGCCTGCCCCTTGGTGGCCTTTGTGGCCAATGTGAGGCTGCACCAGCGTGACAGCCACTGCTAAGGGCAGCAGATATTGGCTTTGAGTCCACTGTGGACATTCCAGGTACAGGAGAGGGCAGTGGTGGATCAGGAGAGTGATGGCTCAAGGTTCCTGACCACGGAGAGGCTGCTGGGGGAGCTGGATCCATGCATCCAGGGACCCCTCCAAAAGGCTGCTCCAAGACCCTGTGTCTAACATGTACACACTTGGGTGACCCCAGCAGCTGTGCAACCACTGAGCTGCCTATTATTTTTTTTTTCCTCCTAGAGCTTTTCTCTCCAGAAATAAAACCAGAGGCAGCACTTTGCAGACTTGTTCCCCCCATGACCATCCTGAGGAATTCTCTGTGCTGTAATGGGATAACAAAGTCAGACAGGGCACACAAGGCCTCTGGGATGGAGCCCTGGTCCCCAGGGTCAGGTACTCACCGTGCTCACAGAAGGTTCCTCGCCAGCCTGGGCTGCAGGTACAGGCCCCGCTGACGTGGTCACAGGTGGCTCCATTGTCACACTGACACTGGTGCCGACAGCTCAGCCCAAACCACCCTTGCGGGCACTCTGAAAGAAAGGAGACTGAGGACTCTGTCCTTCCCTGGGTCCCAGAGAAGCTATCCTAAGGCAGGAGCTTGGATTCTGAATGGAATAAAAATATCTGGTTTCTTTTTGTACAAGAACCAGTGGGTTCTAACCTGCCCCTTACAGGTGTGTACCCACAGTACCCAGCCACCCTGGGGACAGGATCAGCATCACAGCCAGGGCAGGGGACTGGGCTGGAGTGATGCCTTTCCCTGGAACAGCCCCTGGCTGGGTGTGGAGCTGGCAGGGCAGGGCAGGGCAGGGCAGGGCAGGGCAGGGCAGGGGCTGCACTCACTCTGCTCGCAGCGGGTGCCCGTGTACCCAGCCTCACACTGGCACTGCCCGGTCTCAGCGCTGCAGCTGCCGTCGCTGTTGCTGCAGTTGCAGGTGTGGGCACAGTCGGGGCCCCAGCGCCCCAGGTCACAGGCTGGAAAAACACAGCAGGAGCCCATCACTGGTGTGTACCTGAGAGTGTGGGCACAGCACTGCCTGCACCAGCGGGCACAGCTCCCTTGGGCACAGGGACAAACATGGCTGCAGACAGGCCAGTGGCACTGCCAGCACCAGAGTGAGTGAAGAAACAAAAAAAGGGATTTCAGAGAGGTTTCCCTGGCACGGCATGAAGATGAGAATAGAGCAATGGCAGCATAGCTTGGCACTGGTCAGAGTGGCCCAGGGGTGAGGGTGGCAGAGCACAGGTACCATACCTCGCTGGCAGTGGTATCCTGTCCTGCCGGGCGGGCAGCTGCACGTCCCCGTCACCGGATGGCAATGTCCCTCGTTCCCACAGCTGCAGCTCAGCTGGCACTCAGGGCCAAACCAGCCGGGTGGACACACTGCCAAGGGAAACAGGGAGGGGCTGCAGGGGCTGCTGGAGCCCTGGCCCTCAGCAGAGCCGCTGGGGACTGAGGTGCTCGGCAGAGCCACGAGCACTGGCACAGCTCTGACAACCCCTGTGCAGGTGCTGAACAGGATGAGGGGCTCAGCATTTTGCCTCCTTTCTCCTGCTGCAGAAGTTACCACAGTGGAGACAGGGCAAGAGGGACTTTGAAGTCCCCAGCCTGTACCTCCCCAGCCTGTACCCCAGTGGGTGAGGAAACAGAGATGTACCCAGTGCTCAGCCTGCCCTGCTGAGTGGTCAGTCACTGTATGCTCTAGTCGCTATAGCTGAGCTGAAACACCCCCATTCCAGCTGGAGATGGACATCCCAGCTGAGGGACCCAGCACAGCCTGCACTCACCATCCTGGCAGCGCTGGCCAGTATAGCCAGGTGGGCACAGACAGGCTCCAGTGGCGGGGTCACAGCTGGCATTGTTGGCACAGTCAGGGCAGATCTCCTGGCAGCCCGGTCCCCAGAGACCCTCAGGGCAAGCTGGAGCGTGAGCAGACAGAGAACACAGCACTGGGATCAGAGCTGAGGTGGCAGAGGGAAATGTGTGACCTTTTGTGTTCCCTGTCGCCGTCATTGCTGCACTTATGCGAGATGTGGATTTTTGTTCGCAGCACCAGCGAGCACAGCATGGCCGTGCCTGCTCCACAGGCAGCGTGTGAGCCCTCTCTAAGTGCTATTCTGAGCTCACTCCAGGATTTCCATGCCAATTCTGGATTTGCATCCACTTGTGGGGAGCTCCAAGGGCTCCTCAGTGGGAAATGGTGCTGCTGGCACAGGGACTCCACAGCTGCCATCACACCATGGACAGCACATCACTCACTGCTCCAGAACATGCTGGGAGCAAAAAAGAAGGAGCAAAAGGCTAAACTGCTAAAATCAGGGCAAGAATCCTCTCCAACTGGTCCTAAGCTGCTCCAGGGCCTGGAAAAAAGGCAGCTTGAAATGTATGGTAAGCACTGTGCACACGTAGTTCCATTGCTCAGCCAAACTCTTAGAAGCAGGACATCTCTATGTGACTAATTCCTTCCAGCTGCTGCAGTACTGCAGAATCATGCAAAAGCTTCCAATTTCAGACTCTCTAGTTTTCCAGCAGTTAAAGAGTAATCTGGTGAAGGCAATTAAAAACATGCATCAATAAAAAAGGTTTCCTCTCCTACATTGAGGAGTGTGACAACTAAAAACATCTTCATCTTTTTCATTGTGTTGTTTAAGACTCACCATCAAGAGCTCCAATTTTTCCTTACTTTCCACAAAGATGATTCTAACTGCACTGAGTGTTTTAAAAATGAATTTTAGCAAAAGAAAAGTAATATGTCTACACCTAAATCCCTCCCTCTACACCAAAATCCCTGAGTATTTGCTGCCCACACTCACCTTGGGCACAGTCGTGTCCTGTCCTGCCAGGTGGGCAGTGGCACTGCCCCGTGCTCCTGTCGCAGGATGCTTCTCCACAGGCACAGGGATGCTGACAGCCTGGCCCAAATGTCCCCTCAGGGCACTCTGTAGGAGAATAGCAGGGTCAGAACTTCCCCCCTCCCAAGGTGTCTAAGAGCATTTTACCAATTTTACCTGGCCCTGCAGGCTGAAAGAGCCTCTGGGTCTGTGGAGACCAGCTGTGAGGGGTTCCCACCTGTGCTCATGGTTTAGTGGGCATGGTGGGGTTTGCTCAGAGATTGGGTTTGGTGATCCTAGAGGTCTTTTCCAATATTAATGATTCTGTGAGCCTGGGTGTGACCACTCTGAGCCACACTGGTCACCTCCAGCATTGTCACCATCACCCTGATCTGTCTGCCTGTCACTTCTCTCTCATTGTGCATCCTTTAACAAATATTTCTTCATGGAAGAGTGATCACTTACATCTTCAAAAGCTGAGGCCAAACTGGTGTCCAGTCTTTGGACAAGAACTCTGCCCAAGCCACCCTGCTGTCTCTGGGCTGGGGTGCAGAACACTGGGGTCACAGCCCCACACCAAACCTACCCTTGGCTTTTCCAAGATGCTGTGAGGGTTTTTACCTCCCTGGCTGAATGCCTCCAGGATCTGAGCACCAGGATTTTAAGAAGCAGCCAGGTTTGCAGCAGGACACAGTTGGAAAGGAGGAAAGAAGGAGCATCTTCATGCAGAGGAGGAATAAATGCTTTTCCTTCCCTCTGCTCTGGATGCCAGCGTGGTTCTACTGATCCCAGCTCGGTTTGATCTTTGTACCCCGTGCCACAATTTAGCAACCAGCTGGTGATGTGCAAACTGAGGGCCCCAGACCAAAGATCTTTAAATCCTCTCTGAGTCCCCCACAAGAGCTCCACGCTCTCCAAAGCCAAAGTTCTGCAAAGCTTCAGCAGAGGTGAACACAGCGGCACTGACAAACACGGAGGAAATGCAGCGCCTCCATTTCCAGTGACACAGTGGAGTTTTTGTTATTCCTCCTCTTTGCTAATTGATGGCAGATGTTTGTCTTCACCCTTTAATAATTTCCAGATCCGAACAACAGCCAAGAGCCTACTATTTCTATACAAATATTTGTGTTATTTCCTGTGACTCCCCCCTACAGCCTTCAGCTCCTTTCTTACCCTTTTTTAAAATATCCCGAGCGGGAGCACCCAGCCTGACAAGGCTCCAGGGACTCCAGGGGCCACAGCATCCCACCATGGGGGCTCAGGGCTGTCAGACTCAGCCAGGGAGCACAGCCCTGCAGGAGCTGCTCCCATCTCTCCTGCCAGCACTATGGTAGCACCTGCATTGGGATTTTTGCTGCTTTCTGCAGCTCTTGTTCCACCAATCGTGTCAGAGATGGGGCCCTGCACCATGACCCTGTGCTGGCAGGTCAAAGAGGTTGATGGTTGCAGCTTCTGGGCTGGGGTGAAGCAGTGCTTGGCTAAACTCCTGTAGTGCAGAAACTCCCGGGATGCTCCAATCCAAATCCTGATGTTGGCCCCTTCCAACCTCTCCATGCAGTGTCTTCTGCTGCTGCAGTCTGTCTTCAGGTGTCCAATTTTTTGCATTTTCTGCAGGACCCAACCAGCTGCAGTGGGTTCAGGAGGCCCCAGCCTCACAAGAGCAGGAGTGAGTTGATTTTTCAGTCGCCACTCAGCTCTGCGGTTGGCAGAACTTATTCTTTTCCAAGCGCCGTGCTCATATTTTGTAATCATCACCTCGTGCCAATGACTCACTGCCTTTAGGTTCTCTCAAAGCACCTTTGTCTGCCCAAAGTGAAGCTCTCTGGCACACAAACCACCCCCAGGATCTTGAAACCTGCTCCCTCAGAGCCTGAGTGTTGGACACACGCAGAGCTGGGCAGTTCAGTCACCACCCCACCAACTGGCCCTTCATGGGAAGAGCACAAAACTACTCTAGGAGGTTCATACAGAGGCTGAAGTTTGAATCCTAACATTAATTAAATTAAAATACTCCTTTGCACTTGCAGATGAAACAGAGTTTCAATAAGGAATAGAGAACAAAGCAGAAAATGTGATACTGTTGTGCTGGGCAGGGATTGCCTAGAAGGGAAAAGACATCAAGGCCAGGGAAAGATAATTAGATCCCAATCACCTCCATCTACCAATACAGAGATGTCCAGAGGCAGGGTGAAGTGAGACCTTGCTCTCCTGTTCTGAATCAGGCTTGTTTTATACAAGGAATTCACTCTCCCACTTTAAAGAGGTGTCAGTGTCTCACAGAGCCCTGTGGATGGCAGCTCCTGTGTCCCCTGAAGTCTCTACTGGCCACCCATCAGGTCACCTGCAGTGGGCTGGGGCTCTCAGGGGATCCCAGAAGTGCTTTTGTGTCATTTTGTGAAGCAAAATTGTGAGGACTGGTGTGCTTCCAGCACACACAGAGCTGCCCTGCAGGGCCCTGCCTTACCTTGGTCACAGTGCTGGCCGTGATAGCCTGGGGGACACTCCTGGTGACACTCGCCGGTGACAGGGTCACAGGGCACTCCTGGAGAGCAGCTGCACTTCTTCTTGCAGCCATCCCCGTAATACCCAGGGTCACAGCCTGTGAACAACCAGAATTAGGGAGAAAAAAGCTTTGAAATTACACCTTGCCCCTGTCAGAGCCCAGTCCTGGGTGCCACCCACTGTCACAGCTGTCCCCACCCACCACACAGCTCCTGCTGACCTCTGAACATGGCTGAGTGTGAGCATGGTGTGCTCCTGAGTGAGCAAGAGGTGAGACAGTCTGGGAGGGTGGAAAGCAAGCAGAGCTTTCCCCTGAGAAAATTAATGGGAAAAAGAGGCCATGGGGGGAGAAAGGGGGATGCTCTGGGGGTGCTTTCTGGGAACAGAGTGACACCAGATGACACCAAGCTGGGTGTGAGTGTGGATCTGCTGAAGGGTGGGAGGGCTCTGCAGAGGGACCTGGACAAGCTGGATAAATGGGACAAATCCAGGGATATGAGGTTTAACAAGAACAAGTGCTGGGTCCTGGACTTTGACCACAACAATCCCTGCAGTGCTACAGGCTGGGGACAGAGTGGCTGGACAGCAGCCGGGCAGAAAGGGACCTGGGGGCACTGATGGATAGCAGGCTGGACATGAGCCAGCAGTGTGCCCAGGTGGCCAAGAAGGCCAATGGCACCTGGCCTGGATCAGGAATGGTGTGGCCAGCAGGAGCAGAGCAGGGATTCTTCCCCTGTGCTCAGCACTGGTTGGGCAGCAGCTCGAGTGCTGTGTCCAGTTCTGGGCCCCCAATTTAGGAAGGACATGGAGGGGCTGGAGCATGTCCAGAGAAGGGAACAAGGCTGATGAGGGGTCTGGAAGTCCTGTGAGGAGCTGAGGATGTTTATCCTGGAGAAGAGGAGGCTCAGGGAGACCTCATCACTCTCCACAACTCCCTGACAGGAGGGTGCAGCCAGGGGAGGGTTGGGCTCTGCTCCCAGGGAACAGTGACAGAACCAGAGGACACAGCCTTAAGCTGTGCCAGGGGAGGTTTAGGCTGGTCATTAGGAAGAATTCTTCACAAAGGGTGGTCAGGTGTTGGAATGAGCTGCCCGGGGAGTCACCATCCCTGGAAGTGTTTAAGAAAAACCTGGAGGTGACACTCAGTGCCATGGTCTGGGTGACAAGGTGGTGTTGGGTCATAGGTTGGGCGTGATGACCTCAAAGGTCTTTCCCAAGGCAGCTGAACATGTGGGGGTGTGCCTCACTCACTGATCTCGCAGCGCTGGCCATGGTAGCCGGGTTTGCAGCGGCAGGAGCCGTCCCTGGGGTCGCAGTCCCGCGAGTTGTGCTGCAGACACTGACACTCCTCTGAGCAGCCGGGCCCGAACACCCACTTGGGACACGCTGCAGGGAAAGGGAACAGCTGCTCAGCCACCAGGGACAGGGGCAGAAACCTTCCCAGAAGGAACCCAAGGGTAACAGCGAGCACAAGCTTACCCAGGTGGCAGAAGCGGCCGTACAAGCCGGGATCGCACAGACACGCTCCGTAAATCCGGTGGCAGTGACCCCGGTTGGCACAGTTGCACTTTTTCCTGCAGTGCTTCCCGAAAAATCCCTTGGGGCACCCTAGTAACAGAGAGAGGTTTCCTGGGAAGATGAGCCAGTTTCAGCAGTTTATTTAAATAGAGAGAAACACACCAGAACCAGAGCTGTGTGAGGCCAGGGATGCACCGAGGGAAGGGATGCAGCCAGGGGGAGATTCCCTGCTCCAGCTCCAAATCAGCTGTGCAGTGTCACAGGGGATGTCCCTTGCTGCCACTCCTTCTGGTGCTCCAGGGCACCGATTAACCCTGCACTCCCTGTGACCAGCAGCTCTGCTGGTTGGGACAGAAATAACCCACCCACAGGGCTCTGAGAGGTCAAGGCTGTTCTCTGTGAGAAAGCAACCCATGAGGCTGCTCCTGTTGAAAAGCCACAGGGATATTTGCACTATTAAGTGAATAAAATTATTGTTTTTTCTCTGTTATGCTAAAGATCTCAATATTGGAAGCACATGGCAGACAGGCTGTGTCAGCAGAGTGCTCTGGCCAGCAGCTGCCCAGCAGCACATGCCTTGTCCCTAGGAAGAGAGGAGCAGAGGAAATGCCACCCTGGGACAACAGAGCAATTCTGCATTGTTTATTTTAATTTTACCTTCCTGTTTTCTCTCTGTCCCCCTCAATTGTCTCCTTCCTACAGAAAGAAGAGGTTGAGGTATCTCTTGTGTTCATTTGCAGTCTGCTTCACTCTCCTCCTTCAGTAATAGTTCCCATATGCTTCCAACATGTGACTGAAGTCCTTTTGTCTGAATCTCTGATTGTCTCCCTCTTGCTGGTTTTCAAATTATGTCCCCCAAATTTTAACCCTTTGGGAGCAAGAAATGAGCACCATCAGCAGCGACACTGCTGGGTACTTTGGGTAACTACTGCTGTCACAGCTTTCCAGCACTTTGGGTGGGAAATACCTCCACAGTTTCCATGGAAATCAGCCATGGAAATTGAGGGTTTGACATTCTTTCCTGTGTCTGGCATTGAATGCCCCATGAAATAGAGATCTCTGCCCTGAGTCATGGATGAGCAGTGAACAGGGACTGCAAAGGTCTTTGAGTGCAAAGACAAGACAGAACATCTGGAGCACTGCTCTGTGGGGGAAAAGTGTCATTTACCACTCCTTTTGCTTTTTAAAATGACATTTTTTAAAATTACATTTTTCCACACAAGACTCAGCGGCTGATGGACTCAGATGGAGCAGGAATGTGTTCAAGCTGCTCTCACTGGGATGATTCAACAACACAGCTAAAAGATGCTGTTGATGAGCAGCTAAAGGACCAGCGTTGGGAACCCAACAGGAAACACTTCCGAGAGTGGCACCAGCCATGGCCAGAACAGCCATTCATCCAGGATGGCAGATCTCTGTGCAAGGAGGATGGGGATGGCCCCAGCACCACCAAGAGGCCGAGGGGACGCTGGACTCACCGTCCTGGCAGAGCTGTCCGGCCACGCCGGGCGGGCAGCGGCAGGAGCCGCTGGCCGGGTCACAGGTGCCGCCGTTCTGGCACCGGCAGCTCTGGCTGCAGTTGCTGCCGAAGGTTCCAACCGGGCAAGCTGGGGAGGAAGATGAGGCTCAGCCTTGCAGGGCTGCACCCAGTGCCCAGCCCAGAGCAGGGGACAGAGCTGCACTCACTCTGGTTGCAGAGCACGCCAGTCCAGCCGGGCGGGCAGTGGCAGCCACTGCCCTCGGCCATGCAGGTGGCTCCGTTCTGACAGTCATCACAGGTCAGGCTGCAGTCGGGGCCAAAGGTGTGCTCCAGGCACACTGCAACGAGAGGAACTGCAGGTGAGATCCTCCCTGAGGATGCTGCAGCATCCTGAGGAGTTTGGGATGAGAGGGGGAAAGACAAAGAGGAAGAGAAAGGGAGGAGAGACNAGAAAGAAAGAAAGAAAGAAAGAAAGAAAGAAAGAAAGAAAGAAAGAAAGAAAGAAAGAAAGAAAGAAAGAAAGAAAGAAAGAAAGAAAGAAAGAAAGAAAGAAAGAAAGAAAGAAAGAAAGAAAGAAAGAAAGAAAGAAAGAAAGAAAGAAAGAAAGAAAGAAAGAAAAGATCCCCATGCAGAGGCTGCAGCAGAGCTAAGCACAGAAAAGGCCTGGTGTGTTCACCAAACAAAGAAACCCAGCCTGCATTGTTACTCCTGAAGAGTTCCAAGCAAAGCGTGGCACTGGCTGCTGCTGTGCCCACCGAATTTCTCTGACAGCGTGTGCTCCCCTCGTGCTTCCATCTCCTCCTCCTCCTCGTCGTAGTCGTCCTTGAAGAGCTGGGTGAATTCATCTCGCAGGATGGCCACGTGAGGGATGGGCCGGATGACAGGGTGCCGGCCATCCAGGGCCTCCACCGTGTCCTCTGTGGCTGGGGAACAGGGACACAGGGGACAGGTCACAGGGGGAAAGGACACAAGGTATCGGGGAGGTGAGCAGTGGGGTAGGACCTCTGAAACAGCAAAGGGAAACCAGAACTCTCCATAGGTGTCAGGATTGCAGCATTGATCTCACTCAGTCTGGACACTTCTAAAGCTTTCCCAGGTTGGTTGTTCAGGGATTTTTTGGCCAGAGTGGGCCCAGATCAGGTATGTGACCTCAAGATCTCTGTACTGCTACAAATAAATAATCTGTGGTTTCTTATAAGGAGAAGCTGTAGAGGCTGGTGGCTGTGGAAGGGGCTCTGGCTCTGTGTTAACGTGGAGCCATCACTGCAGGCTCTGGAGCTGTTGGAGGTGGAGCTGTGCCACAACTCCCTGCACTGCTTTGGACAGTGCTGTGAACGAGGCTGGCACAGGACTGGTCCTGTCTGGGAAAGCTCCCAGGGCTGGGGTGAGGCACTGCCACTGCTCAGCTGCTGTGAAGGGCTGGAAGAGCTGAGGGGCAGGGCTAAGGAGCTCCAGTCTGTGTGGTCCTGGCTCGGACAGGAGGCAGAGGAGGGACCCAGAGCCCAGCCTGAGGCAGCTGAGATGAGGCACTTACAGATGCAGCTCCTTCTGTCTTCATCCAGCTTGTGCCCAATGTTACAGCCACACTGGAACGACCCTGGCTGGTTCTGGCACGTGTGTTCACACCCACCGTTGTTTGCAGAGCACTCATCCACATCTACAAAACATGGGACACCCCAGTGGGACAGGAGCAGTGTGACAGGAGCCCAGCCATGCCTGGCCATGCAGCAGTAACGGGCTGGTGGCACCCTCTCTACTAAAAACACGAAGCCATCTACTCTAAAAGCGGAGTGAAACCACCTCAGGGATTAGAGATGCCTGGGTTTCAACAAAAAATGTGCTGGGCTTCAGTTCCCATTCATTATTAATTGTGTAGGAACAGGTGGGTGTGCTTGGCTCCTTCCCCTGGGAAATGTTGAGAGCTTTGGAAGTGAGAACAATTATTAGGGGGATTTTTCCCCACATTCTTTGTGTTGAGAAGGTGACTCATCAGAAAGCTGGCAGGAAAACTGGTAGGAGCTGGGAGAAACTGGAAAAAAATGCCTGGCTGATTGCAACCAGGTAGGAC
The DNA here is from genome assembly GCA_013397375.1 of Toxostoma redivivum. Classification (NCBI taxonomy): domain Eukaryota; kingdom Metazoa; phylum Chordata; class Aves; order Passeriformes; family Mimidae; genus Toxostoma; species Toxostoma redivivum. The sequence goes on along the minus strand of VXBI01010148.1, from coordinate 148,155 downwards.
AATTTCTTGTTCTCCTAATTAAAAGCTTCATTAGTAACTGCCTTGGCTGTCTTCCATACAGACACTGTTATTTGTCTTTATCCCTTGGGTGAAAGTGATGGGCAGTGTTGCCCTCTGGGTTTGAGCATCAAATGTTTCTTGTGAATTAATGGGGTCAAGCCTGGGCCAGCTCACTCTGAGTCAGCCCAGTCTGACCTTGATGTGTTCAAAAATCCCACTGCTCCTCTCCAGTTGCGCTGGGCTTAGCGTAGGGGTTAGAACTGAGCTGCCCAACACTAAACAAACTGAATTAGAAGTCGAGGGCCCAATTCCCTGTGTGTCCCTGGCTCTGCCTGGAGCCCAGGGAGGTTTTGGCACTCACCATCACAGCCACAGCCATCAGTGCTGAGCCTGTACCCGGCGTGGCAGGAGCACTCGTACCCCCCAGGGTAATTGTAACAGTCCTGCTGACAGCAGTGAGAACCGGTGTCACACTCATTGATATCTAAATGAGAAACAAAGGGTGTTAGTACATTGCAGAGTGGTGACAGGAGCTGTTAAACTGCTCCCTGACCAGTTCTAGTGAGCTTTTACTGATCTGCTGCCAAATGCTGAGCCAGGATTCTAGAGTTCCTCTTGAAATCAGGGAGATTTGTGTTAACAGATCATCCTCCCATCGAGGGAGGAATCCTGAGTCCTTGAGGGAAGTTCACTGTCATCCCCAGTTGGGGATTACAGATTTCGTGTCCTTACAAGCAGGGTGATTCCAGCTGAATGACTCCTGCTTAGGGCAGTTTCATCTGGGAAAACTAATTAGTTTGGAAGTCATAATTGCTGTCCAAGTCACAAGTGCTGTCCAAGTATATCGTGAGGGAAGTTTGGGGATATCTTTGAGCAGAGCACTATTTCATCTGCTCTCACTTCCCATCAGTTTCTATCCTCTTTAGCCTGTGTGAAATGCACGTACACAGTAGCCAAGAGGCATCCTGACATAAGATCCCAAGAGGAATCCTCACCATTACCTGGGAAATGCTTGGAAATCAAGGTGTGGCCCTCTCCTGTTCCTTACCAGTGCATGACTTCTGGTCCTCTTCCAGCCGAAAGCCAAAGTTACAGGTGCAGACTGGGCCAGAGCTGGTGTGATGGCACATGTGGGAACAGCCCCCATTGTTGGCTTCACAGCTGTTCACAATCTCCATCTCTATCCCTGGAAAAGGCAGCCTGGTCAGGATCCTGTGGGACACATCTGCACCCACCACTGGCCCCTGCCTGCCCCTGGCACAGCCCCTGGCACTGCATCCCTGCTGAGGAGGGGGATCTGCAGTGGGAAAGGATGGAAATAGCTCAGCACAGAGGCCACTGCTGGGCTGGGAAGTGGGGTATAAAAAGAAACCTCTGGATCTCACACAGCCTCTTAGGGCCGGGGTCGTGGAGCAGGCTCTGGACAATCTCTGGGATGAACAGGCTGCGGATGAAACTGCTCCCACTCCTGCCAAGCAGCAGCGTGTGCTGCCAACCAAAAGTTGGCTCAGCCTCAGAGCAGAGCTGTTCTGGTGCCAGGGAGAAATGGGAGCAGCAGAACACAGCTAAGTAGGGAAACATCCAGATGCCTACAGCGGGAATTGTTAGCTCCTGACATGTCAAAAGTGGTCGGCGCAAACATCAATTGCAGCCATAGATCATCCCGGCTTGGCAAGGTTTCTGTAAACTTGTCTAGTTAATTAAGCTTTCTTAAACTAAAAGGAACTTGTTTCATGGAGCTTTGACTCAGTCCTGAACCTCAGGAAAACAATTTCTGCCTTCAAGAACACTGAGTTTTTCGTGCATGCAGACCCAAGGAGGATGAAAGAAAGGGAGCTTGATGCTTCCCAATGGATCTGTGCTTGTCATAAACAAAAGCTGTGCCACAGTGGAAGACTTTTTCCAGATTTCACAACACCATTATCATCCCTCTATTCCCTTTTCTTATTAAAGCAGCACAAACAGGGTTTTGCTTAAAAGAAACGTGCTAGGAAGGGCAGGGAGAAACACTTTTCATGTGGAAAGGCGGCTTTGCTGACCCCAGGGCAATGTCAGTGCTTATGGTGTGAGATGGCCTCTGTCCCTAAGAAGAAAGCTGTGTACATACTTAGGCTCTCAAATCTCATGTCACCATCCTGGTGCCCCACACTGCTCTGTTTGATGCCTTTCAAGACCCATTTATGGCCTGCAAAGCCTTGCCCTCGTGCCCTTGCCAAGCTCCAGCAGTGGCACAAGGGGACCTCAGAGCTCCCAGTAACACCAGCTGCCAGCACTGGGACTGCCATGGTGGCTGTCATCTGAGAGGGGCTGGTGGCTCTGGCTCAGCCTGGCCCTGCTGGGCTGCAGCAGCTGCACAGAGCTGTGAGGACAGTCCAGCTCACTCTTGCATCACAGAGTTTATTTCTTTCCTTGATGGGAGCAGATGTGATCCCTTCACTGGCTCGATTCCTCCAGTGACACATCTGCAGCTGACTGAGCTCGTCCAGCAGAGTCCCCAAGAGCAGAACTTGCCTTATTTGAAGCCAAATGGCTCCAAATCAATTGCCTTAACCAGCTAAAGTGGCTTCGTGGTGACTTTAAAGATCAGACCAAGATTTTTATCTTAGTGGAGGAGTAAACAGCCCAAAACTGCTTGTGAAATTCTCCAGCAGAGATTGCCACAGCTTGGCCCTGGCCATTCCCAGAGGGCAGTGACAAACACAGGGCTGCCCTGTGCTGCTGGGCAGGGCTGAGCCCGCAGTACTCACGGTAGCATTGCTTGCCATCCGCCCCCAGCTCGTAGCCCGGGTTGCAGGTGCACTTGAAGGAGCCCCGGGTGTTGAGGCACTGGTGTGCACACATGGCCAGCCCTGTCAGGCACTCGTTCACATCTGGGACAAGGAGAAACCATAAGATCAGTAGGCTGAAGCTTAAACATCCTTCCAAAGGGACTATTGTTATGGTATTTGAGTTCTGCACTGGTTTCTTGCACCCTGAAGTCTTCATTGGAGGCCAGACCAACAAAGACACAGAGTTAAGAGTTTGGGATTGCGGTAAAGCTTCCCAGGAGACTGGATCACAAGACAGTGGGGAATTCACAGAATCACAGAATCAATTAGGTTGGAAAACACCTTTGAGAACATCGAGTCCAACCTGTGACCTAAAACTACTTTGTCACCAGACCATGGCACACAGTGCCACATCCAGTCTGTTCTTAAACACCTCCAGGGACAGGGACTCCACCACCTCCCTGAGCAGCCCATTCCAATGCCTGATCACCCTCTCAGTGGAGAATTCCTCCCCAATGTCCAGCCTAAACCTCCCCTGGAGCAGCAGTCTGTTGTTGCAGACACCACCTGAGCCATCTCAGCGAAGGCGTTTGCTTCCCTCTGTTCTGTTCACACTGAGCACCCCCTCATCCACGAGACACAGAGATTTTCCTGCACAGGAGCTCTGCAGGGCACTGACCTTGGCAGGCCTTGCCATCAGGGGCCAGCTGGTAGCCAGGGTGGCAGTCGCAGCGGGCGCGGCCGCGGTGGCTGTGGCAGCGGTGCATGCAGCCCCCGTTCCTGTCAGCACACGGGTTCCTCACTGCAGGCAGAGACAGAGCCAGCTCAGTCCACACTGATCCTGAAGGATCCCAGACACCTGGGGGTTTTGAGCTTTCTGTGCTTTCAGGCACAGACCCCCTGGAGAACACTGGTTTTGACCTGAGACCCTGGAGATGGCTTCTAAATATGAATGGTGAAGTAAAAATCACAAGTGTGTAGTGAATTAGAAGTGTGTGTTTTCACAGGGTGATGAGTTTTAAATTTGAGATTTTTATAGTATAGTCATATTATAGGACAAGATTGAGATTTTTATAGTATAGTAATTATAGTAATATAGTATAGTAATAATTATAGTAATAAATTATAGTAATAATTAGACAAGATAGAGATTTTTGGGCATTTGTCTCTTTCTTTGTTCATCTTTCTTCTTCCTTCTTCTTCATGGATTTCAGGCAGTAGTTTCTGGTTGGTCAGTCAGTGTCACTCTAAGGGTCATGGGAATGTAGTTATTGGGTCAAAGGTATAAATAATATAGGTGTTAATTCTCTATTGGACTGTTTAGCCTTAAAAGACCTTGTAGCAGTTGCATCTGTAGCCATTTTTCCTCACTTCTAGCAAGGAGCTGGAAGTGCTGTCATACTTTCTGAACTTTCTGATAAGATATAATAAACATCCAAGCCCAAACACAAAAAAAACCTGTTTCTACCGTGTTTCTGTTAATCCTGGCTCTGAGAAGAAGACAGAGGAGACTGATGACAAACCATTACTTGGGTAACTGCTGCCCACATGATCCTGCCTCTTGTGGCACTGGGAGGAGCAGAGCAGCAGGAAAGCCCGCAGTCTGTGAAAGCCTATTCTGCACCAGGCAGAAAATCCCTGCTCCATCCATTCAGGAGGATTTACAGGGTGTGAGATCCTGCACAAGGCTGGCATTAAACTGGGTAAAACCCTTCCAGCAGATGCTTGGCACAGGCACATCCCTCTGCAGAGATTACAGAGCAAGTGCTGGCAATTTGCTCCAAGTGCTCCTACCCAGAGGTTTGCCAATCTCTGACCTGCCCAGGGCCGGGACAGATACTCCAAACTCCACTGACTGCTGCGTTTGTAACATCCCATTTGCTGCTTTTACTGTCACAACTTCACAGCTCAGGACTTCCCTCCCTCCTGCCTTTGGAATGCCAGCTGCTATGAATGAGAACAACCTTGGTTTCTATCCCCTTCAGCTTCTCTCCCTCCATAGCCAGGAGCAGGTCAGCCAGAGAGGGAGAAGATCCCACCCTGCTGCCCCACTCTGCTGTCCCTCCACTCCCACAGCAGCCTGTGCCTTCATACAATTTCATTTTTGTTGGCTACACTCCTCCAGCTCTTCCCATAAGCCACAGAACATGTCCATGACAACAAAACACACAGAAGTTTTTACTGGAAATCCCCCAGTCTGATCTGCTGGACATCTGAGCATCCCCATCCTGCAGTTCCCAGCTGGAAGTTGTGTCTCCCCAGCCCCTCAGGCATGCCCCAGGGACTCACAGACACAGTGCTTGCCCTGCTGGACATCTGAGCATCCCCATCCCACAGCTCCCAGTGGAAGGCTGTCCCCCCAGCCCCCAGCACACCCCAGACTCACAGATGCAGCGTTTGCCATCCTGGTGCAGCTGGTGGTTGTGCCTGCACTGGCAGCGGTGCTGGGCCAGGGTCACCTGCACACAGTCGTGCTCACAGCCACCGTTGTTCAGGGCACACGAGTTCAGAGCTGCAAGGCAAAGGGACACAAAGGATGGCACCTGCATGAGTGAAGGGCACCTCTTGCACAGGACAGACTGCACACACTTAAAGCTCCTGAGGATTTAAGACTGGAGCACATTCAGTGACAAGTTCATGGCCAGCTTGATGAGCAAGGAGGGTGTTAAGTGGGAGATGCTGCTGCAAAAGCCTCTGGGCAGTGCAGGAAAGGTCACCCACCACTGTGCCAGGTGGGCACCCTGCTCTTTCAGGGCAAGATCAGCTCAACAGTGCTGGGTAGGAGCTTAGAATGGTTCTTTTCCACCATAAGAGGCCCCAGCACTCTCCCTGAAGGTGGTTCCAGGACACAGGGAGCTGGGTCAGGTCCTGTCCAGCACTCCATGGGAGGGAAGCAGGTTTCCTGCCAGGCATCCGCCCTCTCCAAAGGGTGCTGTGTCAGCAGCCAGGCTTCTGTGCTATTGCTGAAATTCCATCCTTTTGTTCCAGGACAGTCCCTGCAGGTGCAGTGGCACAGCTGGCTCAAGCCATTACTGCTCACACAGTTGTGCTCAGGCACATTTAGGTTTTCCTGTAACAAAAACTGAGTTTCTGGCTCTGTGATGTGCAAAAGTCACACAGAGCAAGGCCCAGCAGGTGCTGCCAGCCCTGGGAACTCTCAGGGAAAAATGATTTAAGACGTGTCCATAAGAACCAGGTGTAAGAATCCCCAGCTCAGGGCTCTGACCAGGAGGTTTCTGTGTGGAACCTGGGGCACATGGGGTCCCTGGTGCTGTCACCCAGACAGAGCACACAGAGATACAGCAGCAGGAGCTCTGATTTCATTCCCAGTGCAGGCAGGACTGGGAACTGAGCTTCCAAACTGGAGTTCCTGGCCATGCCACAACATTTCTGTGTGGCCTTGCGCAAGGAGCCTGGCGGACTCCAAAGTCAGGAAACAGAAGGTTTTGCCTGGGCTACGGCACAAAACAGACCCTGTGACCCAGCATGTGGACTCCTCACAAGCCTGCTAGCATTAATCAGCCAGGGAACAGCCTCCTCCTCCTGTTCCTGTAATCTGGGATGTCTCTGCAGGCTCAGCAGAGGAGCGGGATGTTTAACTGGGATGGGAGCACTTTGAGCGTGTCAGTGTGTGTGTTTTTACTGCAGCTCTCCATTGGCCTTGGATACAGGAGGAATTTGAGCTGGGAAACAAAACAGGGAAGGACCTTCTGGACCTGGATTCATGGGCTCTGGTAGAGAAGCCATCATGGGATAATGACATGCCTCCAAAGCCATCCAAGTCCCCTCTTGGAGCATTGGATGTCTCCTGAGTTAACCCACCCAACTCCTGATGCACTGAGCTTCTCCAACGAGAGGTGTCCCTCATGAGAACTGGGAAATTGGCCTTTAAACCCTGTTCTGTCTCTTAGGAGCCACCAAAGTGTCACAGCCCACTGGGCTGGTGGGACACAGCTCAACCCAGCCCCTGTCCAGGATGGAAACCCAGCCCTGGCTCCCATAAGCAGAGCAGAATGATGAGCTCTGGGCTCACACATTTCTGTCCTATTTTACAAACTCCAGAATAAACTAATGTGCTGGCTCGGAGGAATCTTACAGGAAAGCTAAAAATATCTCTAATGAAAACCATCTCTCCCCAGGCTGATGCTTCAGGTGATCACAGTGCCCTCCACAACCCCCAGAGCTTTGGAAGCAGGAGAGCCTGGAAAGCAGCTGCCAGCTGAAATCTCTGCTTGTAACACACTTCTGAATCCCAAGGCAAGTGAGGTCCTTGCTCTTGTACATTAGTGAAAACAAATATCTGGCTCAGGACAAAAATAAAGGCAAAAAACCATATATTTTCATTTTTTTCTGCACACCATTCCCCTGTAAAAAAAAATATGCTTTAACTCAGAGCTGTGGATCACTCTCATCCCAAATGTTAAAAAAACTCAACTTTTCATTTTATGCCTTTAATTAGCTAAACAGCATTTGGGGGGCAAAAGCAGCTTGACATGGTTGAGATTTTGCCATACAAAACATAAGGCTGGAGCAAGAATTCAGGGTTTATGTTAGTGGTGCTGGCATTGTTTCCTTTAATCCATTTGGAAGGAAACAACAGAAATACTCAACGTTCCTGAAAAGCTCTGGGTCAGAGTTACACTACTCAAGCTCTAGCAGAGATGGGTGGTAATTTAAAAATATTCCAATATATTTAAGTGTTTAATAACATATATTCAAAAATAGCCATAAATAATGCGCTTGTTGGAGAGCTTTTTTTAAAAATAAAAAAGAAAATAAGTCAAACAATGCTGATGCCTGCCAAAACATTCCTTCATCTGGGAAAAGCACTGGGCCAACATGGAACAAGGCAATGCATCTTATGTCTAAAATAACCTCCCAGGATGCAGTTATTTGGGTGAATTTGAAGTCTAAATAATGGGCTCCTTGCAAACTCCTAAAAGACAACTGAAAAAAATCAAAAGTCTGGGTTCTTCCACACAAGATTTCAGGAGAGAGAGCCTGTGTGAGGCTGGGTCTCCTTAGCTGGCTCCTCACAGTCACAGCCAGCAGCCCTCACTGCTGGCCTTGTTTTAATTACTGCTCAGGGTTTTTATTCTGTTTACAGAACCACTCTAAAAATATTTCCATTCCCAGATGCTCTGCCGAGCTTAACATTTCTGTGACAAGGCTGCCAAACCCAGTGTCATCCTGTACATCACACAGATTTTTGTAATTACAGCTCAGACAGATTTTCCACAGATGATATTTCAGTGTCTGTGAGAGGGAGGTTCCTTCCAGCCCCGCTGTCTGAGGGGAGTGCAGTGCTGCTGGAAGATGCTGCTCCCAGATTTGACCCTCTCAGGGAAATGGATAAAGAGGGATGGAAAGGAGGTTTTTGCTGCTGACTACCCCTGGGAAGAGGATCTGTGCAGCAGCAGCCTAGCACAGGAGTTGATTTAATACCTGATCTCTGCACCCTCCAGCTGCCCTTCTGACTTTTCCTCTCTCTTCTCACTTCTCTTTCCTCTCTCTCACCTTTCCTTCAGACCCAAGTGATTTGCCACCAGAAGCAGAGTTGATACCCCAAGAGTGACTGTGAGCAGCTGTAACCAGAACTGAGCAGGATGCTCCTTCTGCAGCATCACACAAACCCCATCGTTCCTAAAAAAAGGCTGAAAAACGTGTGATGGGGCAAAGAAAAGGTCAAATTCCCTAAAGTGTGCGAGTTGCCTGCAAAATGTAAAGCCCCACCAAGCACACGTGGTCACTGACCCCCTGCACACACAGTTCAAGCCCACACAAACCTCCTGGCATGGTCCTCCTGTTCATTATATCACCCCTATCCTCGAGATTCCTTCATTTGAAGTTCTCCTAATATAAATAGGGATCCATCATGTAATCCCAAACTGATTTATCCTAACCTCAGACAACTTCCAGAAACATGTTTTGTGTTAATCCAGACCATCTCTCTGCTCCTCAGGCCAACAAAAGCAATTGGCTCCCATTAAACCCCTCAGCCTGGCCTGCATCCCTCTGCTGAAACAGTGCAGAAGGAGCTGGAGATGTCAGCTTCCTGCCTCTGCCCATGTGGTTCTGATAAAAAAAGAGGTGATTTCAGGACGCCCAAGGCCTCTCTTTGTTCTGTTTCACTTGCAATGGAAGTGGCTGCTCCTCTTCTCCCTCTCTCAGCAGCGATTTGAACAAAGACACAACAAAAGGATCCTGCACAACTGAGCTGCAGAGCACCAGCAGTGGCTGAGAGCTGGCCACAGGAAGGGGGTTTTAAGCCATTTTTATGCTGTCCTGAGTCACAGCCCCAGGTTCCAGCTAACCCTGGAGAGCTGCCTTGGCCATGCCAGCACTGTAGGGGAATTCTGGGGCTCCAGCTCAATGCTGCCGATCCATCATCGGAGCCTTTGTGGGTTTTGTGGGGGCCAGAAAGCATTTAAAGAATTAGATCCATGTTTGGACAGCCCTTAACCAGAAACTTGACTGCAAAATCCTCTTTTTGTCTCCAGAACACTTTCACTGAGGCTGTCAGGAACTTCCAACAGCCCAAATTTGTGCTTGTCCCAGCGTGGAGCTGAGAAGGACAAGGATGGATGGATGGATGGATGGATGGATGGATGGATGGATGGATGGATGGATGGATGGATGGATGGATCCTCACTGTCTCCAGTTCCCTTCATTCCTGGTCTATTCCCTATATCTAGTGGCAATATTTTGCATTTTAACAGCACAGAATCTCTACAGAAAATGAGAGAAACTTGAAGAGAAAAATATCTTTGAGCAGTTACCCCAAATCCCTCAGAACAGACCACAAGGCAACCTGGTGTCTGTGGGTACAACAGGACAGCCACAAACACCAGCAGAGAAGTCACCTCCAAGCCTGTGCTCTGTTCTGAGCTTTTATAAGGAAAAGATGTTCCACCCCTCCTCACAAACGATTTAATAGTTTAGTACAGAGCTCTGTGAAGGTGTGACATACACACATAGACAGGCACAAACGTGTAAAGAGAAAAAACCACCAGTCCTGAAATGAGAAAGCTCCATTTTAAATCCCTCTCTGGTGATATTTTAGAAACATTATTAAGTAATTATGCAGTGAGAGGTTTTTATTTGCCCTGCCTGGTCTGCTTTGCTTTCCTGGATCTCAGGGGTACCAGCACCCCAAACTCATTGCAGATCCTGCAGGCTCCACTCCCCACAGCTTCAGGAACTGCCCCACTCACTCCTATGGGTCAGATTTCATGAACAGAGACCCCTCACTTTTGGCAGATGAATTCCAGCACCGTACATTGTGGCAGATACTTGCTCACAAGTTTAATGCAAAGCAGGTTTGCAGAGCTGGGCACAGCAGCAGGAGCAGGGCAGCCCTACCTGCCTGGAATGCTCAGCTACACCAGGGAAGCCTGGAGAGTAAAAGAAAATGATAGAAATTCCTCTTAAAGAAGAGATTCCTCCCTATAGCAATCCATTTTATGCTTTCCCTGGAAACTGTTCCACCTTCTGGGCTGGTGCTGCCTGATGTCAGCCTGCCCCATGTTTCATTCTGTGAGGCACAGGCAGCTGCAGGATGGCTGCACACCACAAGAAAGGGAGCAGCATATTGCAGAGACAATTAGGAGATGACAGACCACAGCACATTACATGTGAGCAGCAGCAGTGCATCACCCCAACACGAGTGTTCGGTTCAGGGCTGGGGCAGCAGCAGCTGCCAGGGCTGGCTTTGTCCCTTAGTTGCCATCCTTTTCCTTCTGGATTTTTCCAGTGAAATATGGAGTGCTCGGGGATCTTGCACCTTAAATCTCATTTTTTTTGTGTGTCATTATGTACTGGAGGCAGCTGTGTCCAGATGTGCATCATGCAGAGCTGGGCATGGTGAGTACAGCTTCCCTGGATGGATTTTTCCTGCTCACATCACCATTCCCAACTGGAACACACAGGCTCACACAGAGGACTCTGGAGCGCGACTGTGTTCTGAGAAAACCCAGCAAATGATCTCTGCAAACACCATCACCCAGGAATTCTTTCCACTTGCATGAAAATATCCCTCAAATAATGGAAAAATGTCTCAAATGAAGCTGTGAGGGAGAAGTGGTTTAATTAAAACAGCCACAGATGCTGGAGGCAGACTCAGAGTTCCACTCAGCCTCCAGTTTGGGGCAGACAACAACATTTCAAGGAATTGGCCCCAAAATCAGCTGCAGGCCAAACCTGGTGCCTGGATGGTGATGTCTGGACAAGCACCATCCAAGAGGATTCATGGCCAGCATCCCAGAGAACAATTTGGATTCTTATGGCCACAGTTCCTCACACAGCCACATTTATTGTCACTTATCTGTCACATCTGCTGCCCACAGCATGGCTGAGGTCAAAATGAAGCCTGAATTGAAATGTCTCATAATTTTATTTATCTTTTCTGAGAATGCCATATCTGATTTATCCTGTATCAAAAGCAGAGGCACCAAAGCATGTGGGAGTTACTTCTGAACCAGAATAAACTCAGGGACAGCAAAGCAGCCCCAGTTGCACATGACCACATGGAAAAACAGCAAATATTTAGAAGCCAGGGACAGAAACTGTGAGGGAAGACACAGGGACACAATTGAACACACAACCCATCACATTATCTCACATTCTGGGCACAGAGAGTGGGTGGGAGTGAGGAAATCAAGGTTTTCTGTGCACTGCCATAGATTTACTGGTAGGAAAAGGGCTGCAAAGAAGAGAAGAGATTCCCAAGGGATTTCCAGGGCCCTTACCGAGGCAGGTCCTGCCATCCGTGTGCAGGCGGAATCCAGGCTGGCACTCGCAGTAGTAGGAGCCCAGGGTGTTCACACAGCGCTGCTGGCAGCCCCCATTGTGCACCTGGCACTCGTCAACATCTGCAAAGAAACAAGGGAAACGTGGACAAAAGCTCAGGGAGTGAGTGGACAGGAGGGTGGCTGAGCTCAGGAATATTTATCCTCTGTGGTCCGACTCTGGATCTGAGGAATGAAAGCAAAGAGAACAAGATTGGCCATTTTGTTGTTTGGTCAGCCAAGCTATGTGTGAAATTCCATGTACAAACCTGCAATCAGTGAACAGCCATCAAAAAAACCCAATCTTATTTGTCAATCAGCACAAACCATCCTCATCTGCTCACTTCATAATGGTCACCTTTCCCACTGACTCCAAGACAATGGGTTCATTCATATTTTACACTTTCTTGCTTGTCAAAGGAAATTTTAAGTTTCTGAGGCAGATTTCTTCCTGTGCCACAATCAGAAACATGGAGATGACGTGGACAGAGGTGCACAGATCCTTAATTCCTGCAGTTTGTGGGTGTGCACAGGTGTGCTCAGGTGTGCTACACGACCTTTCAGACTGGAAAGGATCAGAGGGGGGAACCAGATCCCACCCACACGAACAGCAAAGCATCCAACCAACCATTCCTTTCCCCATGGAGAGAAAAACTTCAGCAGCTTCGGGTCTCCTCGTGTTTCTCTTTGCACTTCCTGCACCTCCAGCTCACCCAAACCCCTCCCAGTGAGGACAGCCCAAACCGAGCTGAGTTCCCACCTCGGTCCCATCCACGACTGTTACTGAGAAGATAAAGAAACATTTCCTGAGTGAATCACGGCAGGGTGGGGTCCTGGCCGTGTCCTTGCACGCCAGAGGTGCAGGAACGTGCCCAGCCCCGTGCCCAACCCAGCCCAGCAGTGCCCGGTGCCCCAACCCAGCTCTGCTTCACCCACTGGTGAAGGCAAAGGGCACAGAAAAAAAACAAAAGAGCAACACAGCCTTGGCTGAGCCAAATCTTAAGTTCATCAGATTAATTGCCAAGAAAATCAGGCAGCAGCAAGGGAAGGTCTGGGTCAGGGATGGAATGGGAAGCAAAGTGGGAAAGGTGATGATTGTTTTAGTTGGTGTTCCTGAGCTCTGCAGTGATCACAGAAAATTCTCTTTTCTCAGAGCACTTTGCTAAGAAAAGCTTAAAACATTAAAACCTAAAGCTCAGAGATCATAAAAACCCCTCCTGTCCCCAGGGAACCCCCAACCTCGTCTGGGGGTGTCCTGCTGCACTGGCCATGCTGGGCTCTTCCTGCAGAGTTCCCACTGCAGATGTGGTCTCCATCAACAAATGGAGACCACAAAATCAGCAAAATGCTCATTTCTGTAATGCCAGGCCTTTGCTTTATTCAGTGGACTGAGCCTTTAAGGAGGTTTTGCTATTTTCTTCCTGTTTTTTCCAAGACACTTAATACTGAAAGAAAAGAAAATTAATAGATTTTTGAGGTGAAACATAAGCTTTGAGTGATGCTCTCTGAAGACTGAACCAAAGCCGAAGTGCTTTTCAAGGGGAAAAATGTGATGGCATGAGTCTGAGATGCTGGTCAAAGCAACCTAATTCTGATTATTTTCCTCTGCACACACTTGGGATACTGCAGAACCCTAGAGTCCCTGAGACACTCCCTATTCATCTCTGTGGGCAGGATTAACTATTAATACACAGAACTGGCTCTGTTCAGCTCAAGAACAGGAAAAGTGGGGTTTGGGAAGGTTTTATGTAGCCTAATAAACTTTTTTGGTCTGAATTTAAATGACTATTCCACTGCTTCCCTTCAACTCTAATCTGAAACCATAGAGAATTTACTGTCCAAGAAACTTAGTGATGTGTTGAGTAAACTTCTTACTTTCACCCCATTACTCATACTCAGTAATTTCACATCTCCTCTCTCCGTGTCTCCTCTTCCCCCTTTGTACTTTTCACCCTCTAAATCTCCATGACTCCAGAGGGCTGTCCCCATCCCCATCCCAATCCCAGCCCCCCCCGGCCTGGGAGAGCAGCCAGTCCTTCCTCACCCCATGGCTGTAGAATCACCCACCACCCCCACGTGCATCCCAGAGCCCCTCCTGGAGCCTCACTGATCTCCTCTGCAGTGCCAGGGAGATTTTAGGACACCCTGCACAATGGTGTGACCTAAACAAAACTGTCCCCAGGGGCAGCACGGGGGCAGATCCACCAGCCACCCCTGGCAGCATCAGCATCTGCAGGCGTGCCCAGGGTCACCAGCTGGGAATATGGACTGGGAAGCAGCAGGAGCTGCTCCCAGGGCCAGGAGGAACAGCTCTGGGAAGGGTCACATTGCCCCTGGGGCAGGCCCTACGTGACACTGCACGAGCTGTGGTTCATGGCACGCCAGGGTTATTTTCCTACTGGAGAGCTGACAAAATCTGGTTGAAATTAATAATACCAAAGGAGAGAAAATGAGAAGCATACAGGCTTCTCTTCAGCTGACTCTGAGCAAGCCAGAGCCGTGCCAGGACAGAGTTTGCCAAGCCCTGCTCTGCATGCACAGGGCAGTGGGCGCCAGGCAAAGCCAACTGAGGCAGGAGCCCAACACAGCAAGGGATGGGGAGTGGGGCTGGCATCAATGGGCAGGGAAATATCTCTGCTGTGTAAAGAAACTGGAGCTCACATCTTCTGCAAGGAAGGCTCATCCCAGCCTCTTCCCTGAGCAGAAACAATCCCTGAAACCTCAGACACCTACATGGACCAACACAGGTAATACAGCAATAAAATATTAGAGAAGATGAACACAAAACAAAACAAAAAAAAAAAAAAAAAAAAAACAGGGGCACAGAGCAGAGCAAGGAGATGGCTTTGGCTGGCTGCACTCCCTGAACAAGCAGGTCCTTCCAGAAGGAATACTGATTTATCTGCAACAAGAGCTGCATGTCAGGGGGAAGAAAGTGGCAACAGCAGCTCAGCAAAGTATTAAATATTTGGTTCAGAGGCAGTTTATCTCCTTGCAGGGCTGAAGAGGAGGTGATGGATCCCAGCTGGAAGCACAGGCAGGAGGAACACTGCAGAGGTTTGCTCTGTCTGGCCAAGCAGCAGTGCCAGGCTTTAATCCCTGCAGCAATTAGCCTGGATTACAGAGCAGGGCTGCAGGGAAAAGGTTAATTAAAATCTATCGAGATGAGCTTGTGTGGGATTTAGTGACTTTATCTTTCTAGTACCAGTTTGTTGAAGATAATTCAGCAATTTCAAGAACTAAAAAGGCTGAATGGAGAGGACCCAGCAGTCTCTGCTCCTGGGCAGGGGAGCACAGCCATCCCACAGATTAGAATGGAAAAACCCTCTGCATTACTTTATTTCTTGCATGTGTCACACAGTCCCAACATGAATAACCTGAGGAATTCAGATGCCCTGTTATTCCACACTGCCTGTGTGCAGACAAAACAGCCATGGAAAGGTCCAACAGGGCAAGGAGGCCGTGGGAGAGGACAAGGCTTCATCCCCTCTCTGCTCCCCTGGAAGTTTTTTCCTCCTCTAGGCTAAGGAAGGACAGCTGGGAAGGTGAGTGACTCACTGAAGGGAAGGAAAAGGCCATTTGGGGCAGTCAGAGCACCTCCACACCCTCAGCTTTCATCTCATCCTAAACCAGGCATTTGGGAAAGCCCTAAAAGCACTTAAAGAGCTGCAGGGATTATTGAGGCCAGTATTCCAATCCCCTACAGGTGGGAGATGCCCAGAGCTTTCCCACACCACCTGTGCCATCCTCAGCAGCAGACTCCAAAGGTACCTTGGGAATGGATGCATCAGCTTTAGAACAATCTGATGGAGTGGAAACGCTGCTTTGCCTCAGCTCCTGGCTTTGTCCTCAGCTCACCTTTTCCTGCCCCGAGCACTGGGGCTGGGAGAGTGGCCCAGATCCCACCTGAGCTCCCGTCTGCCTCGGGATGGGGCTGTAATTAGGAATTACGCAGCACGGAGCAGAGGTGCACGCAGCAACAAGCACCTGGACTTGCTCTGGACTTGCTGCTGCTCTCACCCTCTCCAGCCTTCTTTCATCAGTGTTTTACCCCATTTTCTGTGCAGGCTGTCACTCTGGGTGAAAGATATCCCTGTGCCATGCTGGGGAACCAATGGATTCCCAGGCACGGACCTGGGAGTGGAACCCCCGGGTGGAAATGCAGGTCGCTGTTGAAGGAGCTAATCAAACAACAGCTCTGCTGCTTTCTGGCTGCTTTAGAGGTTCACTGAGAGGACATCACAGCACCAGGTCCACACCTCTGTGGTGACGGAGTGTGAGTCCCCAGCAGAGCACAAAGCTCCTCCTGTAAGGGTGGCTGTGTAAGGACACAACACCCAGCGCTGCCATCGGCCATTGCAGCCACACCAGGGCCCAGCAGAGCCTTGTCTGACACACGGGGCACATCAAGGCACCCCAGGCCTCAGTGAAAGCCACACCATTACTGCACAATCCCCTCCTCCCTCTGCTGTCACACGCAGAGCCGCCAGTGACGTGCACACAGCAGAGCCTTGTGCCCTGGCAGCTGCCTGCTGAGGGGACACGGCTGTGGGGACGTGTGTGCTGGCTGGGCAGATGGAACTGCACGGGAACCAGCACACAGACCCTAAAAATCACACCAAGACAACATCTGGGACTCTAAAAGCACACCAAGAGAACTTCTCTTACCTGTCAAAGAGAAGCTCGGGCAGCAAAGGAGGAATTAAACAAATTAACCAAACCTGCAGTGACACCAGCTTAGGATGAGTCATGAGATGGATGAAGGTGAAAAAACCCCTCAGCTGTGCAGCCTCACACCAAGGACAGAGCCAAGCATGCACAGAGCTACCTGTCCATGGAGCTGAGAGGAGCAGAATCAGGATCAGGAGCCGATGAATTCTGTGTTAGGGAAGGCTGGATCCAGCACAAAGCTGGACCTCAGGAGCTTGTGTTGGAGTTACTTTGAGCCAACACAGTTGGATGGAGACAGCAAACATGATCTGAGTTTGAAACAAACATCTGATCTATAAATAACAAAGCAGCAACTCGCCCCTTTCTGAAGGTCTGGCACATCTCACAACTATTCTGATATCACTTTATAACCGACTGCTTGGGGCATTTATTTATTAGCATAATCTCAGGATGAGATAATGCATTCCTTGATGTCTACATTACGCCCAAGCATCCCAAGTCTTAAGTGACCTTCACTTATTCTCTATTATTTCCAAAACCTCCACAAGCTTTTCCTGCAGTGTGGGCAGCCAAGCACACCCAGAGAGGGAAGGGGAGGTGCAGTGGCAGAACTCACACCCGGCTCCGTGTCCCCATCTCCCACCCCACGTGAGCCATGGGAGCACCGAGGGCTCCATCCCCTCCACCTGCTCCATGGGAAGTCTGGCCAAGCGCTTCCCACGCTGCAGCAGGCTGGGAATTGCCTTCCAAAAGACACTGAGGCTGAATGTTCCAGTGCAGTGATCCCTGACACGGCTCCTCTGCCTGCATGCCCCAGCCGTGCCCAGCTCCCAGATTCCCCTTACACAAAACCCAGCCCCAAATAACACCGAGCCCTGTCCTGTGTGAGAATCTGCTGAGCACAGCCCCAGCAAACCCACAGCCTCACCGAGAGAGAAAGGCACCATTACTTCACGTTAAAAAGTATCAAATTTCACTTTTTGCCCTGGACTGGGGTGAGATCCTTTGGAGATGAGGAAAAAACCGAATCTACATACTTTAGCAAAATGCATGCATTTGGCTTTTTAAGGAATGTGGCACAGGAGCTATCTTTAACCCAGCTGGACAGCAACGGATGTGGAGAAACTCCGTTTCTCTCCCCCTCTGCCAGAACTGATTTTTCAGAATAAGAAATGCACTGGATAATAATAATAATAATGTAAAAATAAAACAAAAAATACAAAGCACAGGCACATATACAGTATATACAGCCAGGTCACCAGTTTGTCACTTGGGTGGCCACCAGCCTAGGACCTCCACCTGGCAGCTGGGGGATCTGGGGACAAACCCCTGGAGGCAGAGCCCTGCAGGGAGCCCCAGCCCGGCTACCCAGAATCCGACAAGAGCCTGGTCCTGAAGGGACCTTCCCAGGCCACCTGGTCCCCCACGTACCTGGCCGCAGGTCGGGGAAGCCCGCACGCCCCAGGTAGCAGGGATAGCAGCTCCTCCACAGGTAGCGGTAGTTCTCGCTGGAGGAGCCCGGGATGCCGCCCAGGCAGCCCAGGCACCAGAGCAGCGCCCAGGGCCGGCCCATGACCGGAGATGGAGCGGGATGGAACCGGGATGGAGCGGGATGGAGCCGGGGACGGAGCCGGGATGGAGCCGGGGACGGAGCCGGGATGGAGCCGGGATGGAGCCGGGGACGGAGCCGGGGATAGAAAAGGGCTGGAACGGGACGGGGTAGGGACGAGGGGGGCTGGAACGGGATGGAGCAGGGATGGAGTTGGACGGGCAGGGACGGAGCGGAGACAGAACGCAGACGGAGCGGGACAGAACGGGGATGGAACGGGACGGAGCGGGGCTGGAACGGGACGGGCAGGGACGGAACGCGGACACAGCGCGGCCGCCGCGGGACGGAGCAGAGGGAAGGATGCGCGGGGCGGTGCGGGGCGGCTCAGCCGTGGGGGCGGTCCCGCTCCGCCCCCCGCAGGTACTGCCAGGCCCGGGATCCCCCGGACACCCCCGGGATCCCCCGGACACCCTCGGGATGGGCGGGAGCTCTCCCGGGTGCNACAGGAGCTATCTTTAACCCAGCTGGACAGCAACGGATGTGGAGAAACTCCGTTTCTCTCCCCCTCTGCCAGAACTGATTTTTCAGAATAAGAAATGCACTGGATAATAATAATAATAATGTAAAAATAAATATAATAATACAAAGCACAGGCGTATATACAGCCAGGTCACCAGTTTGTCACTTGGGTGGCCACCAGCCTAGGACCTCCACCTGGCAGCTGGGGGATCTGGGGACAAACCCCTGGAGGCAGAGCCCTGCAGGGAGCCCCAGCCCGGCTACCCAGAATCCGACAAGAGCCTGGTCCTGAAGGGACCTTCCCAGGCCACCTGGTCCCCCACGTACCTGGCCGCAGGTCGGGGAAGCCCGCACGCCCCAGGTAGCAGGGATAGCAGCTCCTCCACAGGTAGCGGTAGTTCTCGCTGGAGGAGCCCGGGATGCCGCCCAGGCAGCCCAGGCACCAGAGCAGCGCCCAGGGCCGGCCCATGACCGGAGATGGAGCGGGATGGAACCGGGATGGAGCGGGATGGAGCCGGGGACGGAGCCGGGATGGAGCCGGGGACGGAGCCGGGATGGAGCCGGGATGGAGCCGGGGACGGAGCCGGGGATAGAAAAGGGCTGGAACGGGACGGGGTAGGGACGGAGCGGGGCTGAACGGGATGGAGCAGGGATGGAGTTGGACGGGCAGGGACGGAGCGGAGACAGAACGCAGACGGAGCGGGACAGAACGGGGATGGAACGGGACGGAGCGGGGCTGGAACGGGACGGGCAGGGACGGAACGCGGACACAGCGCGGCCGCCGCGGGACGGAGCAGAGGGAAGGATGCGCGGGGCGGTGCGGGGCGGCTCAGCCGTGGGGGCGGTCCCGCTCCGCCCCCCGCAGGTACTGCCAGGCCCGGGATCCCCCGGACACCCCCGGGATCCCCCGGACACCCTCGGGATGGGCGGGAGCTCTCCCGGGTGCCGTCGGACGGACGGCCCCGGAGCAACGTGACCCTGCCGAGGTGAGGGAGCCACTGATCCTCCACCCAGAAATAAACCCGCGGATCTGCCCCAAAGCAGGCTGAGGAGGCAGGGAACGAGAGCAGGCGTGATCAGGATCTCCCCCTGGAGCACCAGGCTGGTGTGAGGTTATCCCAAACAGGGAGTGTTTCACTGTGGAAAACCTCATTACCATCACACCCCCCCAAAAAAACAATGCCAGCTGCTGAAACAGCACCCAACACCAAACCTGGGCTGAGCTGTTCTTAAAATAACGACAAAAAGTAAACCTTAATCACCAAATTTAAGCTGAAATGAGGAACAGCCACCACGACTGCGCCAAAGAAAACCATAATGCTCATTCCCGTTTCCTGCAAGGCAGGGAATTTTATTTTACCTTTTTCATTAAATAAGAAGTAGAAATAGCTTATTGGATTTTCCAGAGGCAAGCTCAAAAGCCTCATTTAACTTTCTGGAATGTTTTGAAACAATGTGCTTGCAGGGCTGAGCTGGGGGGAGCAGGCCCTGCTACTTTGAGACGTTTTCACAGCATTATTTGGCCATAGTAAAATTCCAAATTAAAACTTGTGGTTTAGGCTGCAATGAATAGCATTCCACGAAAAATTTTGAAACAAGCTGAATCCAGGAAGAAAATAGGGATTTCATGCTATTGCTGCAGCAATTTCCAAAGGAAGGTGGACTCCAGTCACGAGTCCTCTTTGCTGATTGTTCCAAGAGTAGCTTCCGAACATTTCAAGGGACCACTTCAATTCATCTTAATGTTTACACAAGGCAACAGCCCACATGCTTCTCATTAATATTTTGATTTTAACAAAAATAACAGACAAATGTTTGGGGTCAGTTACTTTGTGGGGGAAAAAAAAAAAGTGACCTCTCTGAAGGATGCTGTGAATGTTTGGAAATGGTCTGGAGAAGACCAGCCTGATGTGCTGCATACACACACCTTGCTCACGCTGCCTGGTGGGTCCAGCAGAGTCCCCAGGGAGATGCTCAGCACTGAGAGAGCAAAGAGATGGGCAGAGGAGGGACAGGAGAAGGGCAAATGTCAGAGGAGTCACTGAGAGCCACCAGGAATTCCAGCTGCACTCCCCATGTCCCATAGTGAAGCCTCTGCACTGTTGTGCTACGTTCCAACAGCCCCCTCTGTGCACAGATGTGCTGCCACCCTGCCAGGAGCCACTTTAAATCTATCAAATACATCACCCATTGCAAAACACCCCGTGGCAAGACATGGATTGTCCTTGCTGGCCCAGACCAGGTCCTGGGAACGCTGCCTCCAACCCCAGGCACTGCCATGGGGAGCTCTGACACCACTCCTATAAACATCTCTGGAGGTGCTGACAAGCAGAAATGAACATTGCCACAGAGCTGTGAAAAATGGGCTAGGCTGGGTTCTTCCATTCAGAAATGTTACCAAGACTTGTCTATCTTAAATTATCCTTGCCTGGAATGCAGATGGGTCACAATGAGCAGCTCTTCAAGAAACTCCCTGACTCCCCAGGCAGCCTCCAAAGGGACCTTTCTGCTGTCTTCACAACCTGGGAATTCCCCCTGCAGCTCCCAACAAAGAGCACTCACCCCGCAGAACAAGTGTGACTTCTGTGACAAACCTGCTCAATCCCGTTTCCATGGGCTGTGATAAAAATCTCACCATGGTGAGGGGCTCAGAGTGCTCCAGACAGCACAGGCACCAAAACCACATCGGGCTTCAACACAGACTGAGCCCTGCTTATGTAATGAATTATGCTTGGCCAGGCCAGAGCCAGCTCCAGCCTCCTCTCACCTAATTTACTTGAGCTGATTAAGTACCAAGAGTTGTTGGGAGTATGGCAGCAGGTCATTAGTGCTGCCTGGGGAACGAGCCAGGAGAGCACCACCACCCTTTAACAGGGACTGACATGGGCTGAACCCCTGACTCTCCAGGAATTTCATTAGAGTCAGTCTTAAAATTCTTGTATGGACCCAAAAAACTCAGAGCTGGTGATGTGGTGCTTCACAGCTCAACAGCATCATAAACCCCAGAGTTAATTCACCCCTGCACAGACACAGTCAACCTGCTCAGGTAAACAGGAGTGCTGGAATCTTCATCCTAAACCAACCCAAACTCTGAACAATGTTTCTTCTGACATTTAAAAAAAAAAGGACTCCAGATAAGAGGAAATGGCCAGATGGAGGCTGAGAAAGCAGAAACATGCAGGAGATAGAAATGGAAGAGGCAAGGAAAGGATGAGGTTTGTGATTTGGGGCCAGCATGCTCAAATATACTCCAGACAGGTTTTTGAACTTCTCTATGTGTAGTATTAGCTGGGAACTAAACTGAGATCTTCATGTGCTGAATCAGGTTTATTATGCACAATCCAGCTAAAATGTGAATTTTCATTTACTTTTGCAGCTAATGGCCTTGTCCTTTGAAGGCCATGAAAAGTACAAATATACTTCTCTATGTCAAGTGGTGCTTAGAGGGATAAAATAAACAAAAGCTTGTGAGAATTGTGATTTGGGGGTTGGTTTATGATGTTTTCTAAGAGCTCTGCATTGCACTGCTCCAACATGCCTGCTGCTGGGGCAGAGCCCAGGGCACATCAACACCTGAGCTCCCCTAGAACCTGCCGTGCCTCAAACACCACTGTAACACAGCAAACCTGTTTGATTCCTGTAAAAAACCCAACACGTGATGTCCCCAAACCACTCTGCAGACAGCTTTTCACTGGAGATCAGATTAGAAATACAGACCTTGCCCATGGCTCCTCCTGGCACAGATTCCAGGAGCAGCTGGGCATCCCTCTGGATGCAGCCATAAGGGATGCCAAGCCCCAGCCCTGCCATGTCCTCCCCCAGCTGTTTTGCTTCCCTCATCGCTGCTCACCTGGAAAACAGCAGCAGAAAAAAAGGTATGAAGTGCTTTGTTTGGGGCAGAGACTAAGTATTTAAGAGTTTCTCCCAAACTTGTTGTGTTTGTGATTCTTCTGAGAGTGTTCCCTTCCTCCCTGCAGAGTGAACCAGTGCCTCATCAGCTGTGCACTAGTGATACTGGCAAAAGAGAGTTACTAGCACATGAACTGCATTTCTGTGCAGTTTATGGAGATTTCTGGATCACTAACTCCAGGCTGGTGAATAAAGATGGGAGCTGGTGCCACCTGGGACTCGGTGCCAGCTCTCAGGGAGGGTCTCAGATCAATCCCCAATGTCACAGCACTGACTGGCTCCTCTCCTGGTGGCTTGAGCAAAGCAGCCCAGCACTGGATAAATCCCTGCTACCTGTCACCCCTCTGGCTCAGGAGGGAAAGCAGACTGGAGAGGCAAAGGCTGCTGCTGTCAGGCTGTTCCAGGGCAGGAATCACTGCACAACAAAGTGCCAGCTGAGGGATGAGCAGCAGTGCCCACCCCCATGGACAGGGAGCCCTGTGTGGTGGGGACCAGCTGGGGGGTCCTGTGGCTCACAAGGTGTCACATGTGGCCATCCCACCACTCCTGACTGCTGCTCAGCTCCCACAGCCAAACACAGCCAGAGGTTTTTGCCTTTCTTTACAGGACTCAGATTCACCCTCCATTTGAGGTCCCAGACTTCAGCCAACCAAACAAAACCCTGGATGGAAGGAACTCCTGGGTTTGCCCTGTGATCCTGCAAAGCTTCCCCACCCACTGCCTGTATTTCTGCTGGGAGTGAACCAACACAATTTAGGCAATTCTGGGCAGAAAAAGCAGCACACTGAGCTACAACATCCTTCTCCTTCTGACCAGAGGTCAGGTTGGGAAGCTCTTGAGTGGCTGAGATGAAGCTTTTCCTTCCAAACCTCTCCTACATGAGCAGCACACTCTGGTCCCTGGTGTTTTCCTGCCTCTCCACACAAAGCTGATGCTATTACAGAGCACTTTGTTTAGCAGACACTTCAGAGAGAACTCTGCAAGTTCCAGATTGATGTCACTCCGAGCCAGGAATCAAATCCCAAGGATGAAGCCTTTTAACTGCTGACCTCTGAACCCACAGCTCCTCTTCTTGGGCCACCCTCAGGAGAGGTGCGAGCTTCAAACCCTCCCAGCCAGCACGGGGCTCCAAAAATCTGACCCTGTGGTTTGGAGCTCAGGCAGCTTTATTCAAGCTCCATCAGGACTCTGACCAACACAAGCTGAATATTTTTGCAAACTGTAAACATTAATCAGTGGCTTAAACTCTCCCCGTCTGCACAAACACAGATCCAGCCCCGTCCACTCCTGAAAACATGCGAGAACACGTGGGGAGTTTGGAAAGAGCTTCTTATCTGATGTAAAAATAGAAATTAATGTAAAAAGTGGTGAGGACAGCAGGGTCCCCCCACTGACACAGTAGTGGGGTTGTTTGAGAAGTGCAGCCATGGGGGAATAACTCAACACCCACTTTGCTGGGCTGGAAAGATTTACACTTGAGGAAAGCAGGAGTGAGGCAGCCCAGTGCAAACTATTCTCTCACTTAATTTAAGGCTTAATCTTCCCTAAGTGTCCTGTTTTGGCATGATGAGACCTGCAGACAGGGCAAATCCACACAGGATGGATGAGGGGCTCCAGGAGGACAACAGTCACAGGGAATGAGGGAGAGACAGGGAGAAAAGAGCTACAAATTATTCCAAGAATATGTGCAAAGGGATGCACACTGTTCCCCCTAAAAGTATAAGAAATAAAGAAAAAAAAGGAAAATAAAAAAAAAATTTAAAAGGATTGCCTGTTTCCACCAAAATCCTGAACCTCTTAATCATCAGAGAAGCTAATCCTCATCAGGGGAATTCTGGGGAAACTGGAAATATTTTCGCTTGGCTAAGATAAGGACAGAGCTGTTTATTTCACACATCTCTACAGTGGTACAGAGCCAGGAAATACTTTTCAGTTATTTTCAACAAAACAAGACAAATGTACCAAATTGGCAAGAAAGTGACATTTTTCTGTGGAATTCTTTAATGTCCAAACCAATATCCACAGAAACAGCTCTTTCCCTGTTCGTCAGCAATCTTTGTTAATTATTTGAATACTTTTGGCCTTCTGCTAAGCAAACCAGTGCTGAAAATATGCAATAACTCTGCCACAAAGCCATGACCATGCAAAGCCACCCCCAGCATGCCCTGGGTGGGTGTTTCGATGTCTCTCCAGGGAATCTGGGGGTTTGGGGCTCTGCTCTGCAGGAGCCTGGGGAAGGTGCTTTCCCTGACCTGTCCATGAATCCTGGAGTTGTGATACAATCCAAAAACTGTAATCTTGTTCTTGGCTCTGATAAGCAAAGAGCT
This sequence comes from Toxostoma redivivum, assembly GCA_013397375.1. Lineage (NCBI taxonomy): Eukaryota > Metazoa > Chordata > Aves > Passeriformes > Mimidae > Toxostoma > Toxostoma redivivum. The sequence goes on along the minus strand of VXBI01010148.1, from coordinate 123,626 downwards.
TTTTGGATTTCTCTGACTCTGAGCTGAAGCAGCAGCTGGAAGGTCCCACCCGGAGCATGGCAGGGCACGTTCCAGCTGTGGAGCCCAAAGGGCACCTGGACCACAGCTGGCACTGGGTCACCCAGCCCCACTGAGGATTTCCACTCACAGACAAACTCTGGGGCTTCTCTTCCACTCCATTTCAGGAGCAGAACAGGGAACAGCCACACAGACTGGGAAGGAGAAATCTCATCTCTTTTAAGCAATAAAATACAAGGCATGGCCAAAATTCCCACCTTGATCACCTGGCCCTGCCTGTGCTTGAGTTGCTGCACAAAACCAAACCTGCAAACTGCTTTTGCTGTAGCTCTTTTTCCCATTTTGAGCTTTCAGTGTCAATAAGAAAAAGCAACATTAACAGGTGCAAAACATTCCCTCCTCTTCCTCACCCAAACACTCCAGATGTCACCCAAAAGATTCCTGTCCTGGAGGGTCTCACATGGATAAGAACACACCTCTTATCCCAACTCTCTGGCTCACCCTCTAGCAACTCTCTTATTCATGAAAATGAGAAGACAAAACTTCTCTGCATTACAGACCTGTTGTTTTAGAAGTTTTACTTTCTTGTCTTAGAACTAATATCCCTTTCCACAAAAATTCCTTCAAATAAACTCACACAAGTACCCTCGATAGCATTAACCCACAGAAACCTGAACTAAAAGGGTGAAAAATATAACATAGACAACGTGTATGCATTTTCTACTGATTTTTGTAACTCAAGTCGAGGATGAGACACATTACCCCAGTGAAACCAGAGCTCTCCCTACCCCTGAGCAGGGTGTGAACCAGACCTTGAAAGCACAGAGAGCGCTTTTCTCAAATTACCTTTTATTAGAGTGAGTGACTAATCACCAGGTGAGAAGGGAGGAATCATCACCCCCTTGTGACCGGATCCTTCCCTCCCTCGCTCCCTCCCCACGGGTTCCACTGAAGGAGCTAAAACCTGGGCTTCTCCCCTGGAGCATCCTCCCCAAAATCCCCCTGGAAGCCATGGACCAGCACTGGAGATGCTGCATCACTGCTAGGCTACTCCATTATTTTCGGATACAGGTCAAAATCACCTCAAGTTTAGGAAATTCCAAGTTTCAGCTGGGAGTGAAGAGAATAAGGGGCGATTTCAAAAAGATTTATCAGTTGCTGGCAAATTTTTGACATTTGGCACCGAGCAAGGCACTTCAAAAATGTATCTGTGCTTAAGTTGCTTTATTTTTTTTTTCTCTGTAAAGCAGCATTTCCTTCTTACAAGAGTAGAAAAATGGAGACAAATAGGGTTTGAAGGCATTTGGGCTGGATGGAAGAAGAATGGGCTGCAGCTGTGCCAGGAACACGCTTCAGCCACGCCGTGCTCCGGGTTTCCTTCTGCTACTGCAGATAAATCTTGGTTTTTGCCTTGCTCACCCCCCATTCCCATCACTCCCAGATCTCTGCTGCCTCCAGGGCCAGCTGCAGAGGGACTCCTGTGACAGTCCATGGGGATGGGAAGGGTGGCAGAGACACGGATGGTGACAGGAAGGACCTTGCAGGGCCATCCCTGGAAGTGGCACTTTTTATTCAGCACAAACCCTGCCCCAGATCAGCCCTGCAATAACAGCACTGAAAGGTGTTTGTGGGCAGCACACAAACCTGTCAAGTCATGAAGAATTAAATGTATTTCCAGCCAAGAACAGAGCAGGAGAAGGACAGCCATCAAAACAAGGCTGATGTGATCAAAGAGCCCCAGCTTTAATTCCCTCAGCCTCTTCTAATTCGCTCCTGTCTGGGCTGGGAGCGCCCTGGCTGCTCAGAAACACCAGACCGTGCAAGTTTTGTTTTACTTTTCAGAAATCCTAAGACCTGCTAGAGCTTAATGAAATCCCCAAGGGTTTGTATTTGCTTAATCCCCTCTCCGCAGCAACCTGGAGACTGCAGCTCATTCCAAGGGCTCTGGGCAGGGCAGGGTCCAGGCAGGGAGCTGGAGGAGCACTCTGGGCACTTTGCACTCTGCAGGCCTTAAAACTATGGATTCCATAAATCCATTAATTCTAATTACATTTTCATGCAGAGTAAATGTCTAAATGCAGGGTCTGTTGGAGGGGAGGTGTGGATCCAGAGGAAGCCAGCCCAGCACACCTGAAGTACTATTATTATTATTATTATTATGTTTATGTTTATGTTTAACTGCAGTTTTCATATAAAATTCCCTTTAATCTTTTAAACAGACCCAGTCTCAGCGGTTCCCTGTAAGCCCTGAGTTTCTCCAGCAGACACAGCCAGAGCCAGAATGATCCTTGCCTCCACATTTTGTCAAAATAAGCTTTGTGGTTGGGCTCTGCAAACACTCCTGCAGCTCCCTAGAGCTTGTATTTATCGAAGCATTATGGAACTTCCTTCCTCCAGGACCGAAACACACGATCCATAAATAAAATGAGGAGTGTTCCTCATCCCCCTGCTCGCACAGGCTCGGCATCCCCGCTGGCCGAGGGTGAGGATTTTCATGATTTTGGGGCTGTTTGGCCATCCTGAGCTCTGTGAGCTTTGGACAAACTCTGCAGCTCAAATCCAATCTGAGAGATTGATCCTGGCTTGGACTGGACAGGGCACAGAAGGCTCAGGTGCAGCTGCTGTGTCCAGATCACTCCTATCCTTCACATCACCCAGAAATTGAACTTTTCAGGGGATTTTTCCAAACCAAACAAGCCAGTATTGAAGAATGCTACCAAGCCACCTCTATCCCCAGCAGTGAGGGGCTGGTATCTGTATTTCTTGTGCTCACATGTTTATTGTGGTGAGACACCAAAGGACTCCTGCAGCAGCTGAAGCAGGCACAGAGCACTGTTCACTCCTCCTGGAAATTCCCACAGACCCTTGAAACCAAGTATGGGTCGCCTCAAATCACCCCACAGGCTCCACCAATACTTGATTTCCAAGGTCACACACAGTGGATGTCAAGGAGCTCCTGGAAAGCTTCTTAGTTTTATTCAAATTACCGTGGAAACATAAATAAATTCAATATGAAATTTCTTCCATGATTTCTGTCAAAACCGTTTCAAATAATCTGCTTGTGAAATACCTACATTTGCTTTTTGTTTCCAAGGAAGAGTTAGGAAAGCGAACATTGCTCTGAACTTTCACCCATATAGCACATTTTTTCCCAGGTAATCCGTGCTCATTTAAAAATGAAAAATTCTTCTTTGGAAGAATCCCATCCCGCTCCTCCAGCCTTGCACCTGTGCAAGATTTGTTTCAAATATATTCTGAGTATAAATGCCTCCCAAGGAAGGGGCTGACAGCATCATTCCGTGCCTGGGGCATCATTCCCTGTGCCCTGGTCTGTGCACTGCCATCCTCCTGCAGAACACCTGCACCAACATCCTGTTCCTGTGAGCAGACCGCTTGTTCTGGAGGATTTACAGGCAAACCCACCTGAATCTTGTCAGGAAAATTAATCCACAAACACCAGAGGTGTATGTCCAAAAAGGAGACAGAGGAGTCCTTTTTGCTTTATTCAAATGAAGGGAGAGGCCATGGGGCATTCCCTCGGGATCTCTCCAATTTTTTTGGAGGACTCCCCTCCCTTTTTATCCCAATTTCCCTCTCTTTCCCCATTGGCTGAGGTACCTGAGAGGCACAGACTTCCCAAACCTCTGATACGTGAGATTCCCCTCTAATGTACAACCCTCCCTTTTAATTTTTAATTCTTATAGCATTCATAAATTTTTCCCCTTTGCTTCTTTCATCTTTCAATATCCAATTTCATTTATCAGCAAACAGTTTGTTTGTAAAGGCAAATAACTTTTTCCATTCATCAACCAGTGGAATCCATCGCGTTGTTTCTTTTATTTCTCAGTTCTGGTTTGATCCACAGCTTGTTTGCAAAGACAAATCCGACATTCCTCTCAATCTGGAGGGGTCAGAGCCTCAGGACCCGGCTGGATGTGGTGCCCACCCTGCAATGACCTGGCTGCTCTGGCATTCCCCAGCTCCCCCTGCGTGCCTCCTGCGAGGAAAGGTTTGAAATAAAGCCCTGCTAACCCCAGGTATTCCTGTTCTTTATGAGAATTCCCAAGGCGTTTAAAGGCAAACAGAATCCCAGCACATCTGGTGTTTTATTTATGGAAGTTACACACTCCCACATGAAAGCAGCCGTCCACTTTTAACCTGATAACAAACCCGCACTTCTCCCTCTGCCTTGGGGCTAAGAGCCATTAATATTCATGGCCCATTGTCAGGTGATTTTATAGCTCCGCTAAAAAAGGCCTGGAGGAAGCTGGAATGCTAGAGGCCCCCGTTTGGAAGCATCTGGCTTTTCCTTGAACAAATTCCCAGCTTTTCCAGAAAGTGCCAGCCGAGCCCGGGACTCAGGGCAGGAAAAAGGAATGTCTGTGCATTATCCTGGGGACCCCGAAAGGTGAGAGCACACAGAGCACACGGAGCATCTCAGCCATCCCCGAGAGAGAGGACCAGGGTCCAATCCCCTGGGAAAGGAGGGTCCAAATTTTGATGCCAGTGTGCCAACCTCAGCCCCATCCCAGCAGGTTCCTCACCTTGGATAGAGCAAGCAAATTGGATTAATTCCCAATATTCAGGAAAAGCCACCTTGCTGCTGGGACTCTTCCTCTAGCAATCCTACGAAGGCAGATTTATAGTGAAATATTCTCTATAAATATAAGGAATATACCCCAAGATCATCTGGGAGTCCAAAACCAAGTGTTTAAACCCAGGATTATCATCCCAAGAAAGTCAGGGCTCCTGAGCTCACAGCATGCACCTGCAACCAGCAAAGGCTGGAGGCTGCCCTTCCAAATTCCAGATCAATCTCTTAAAAAAGATGGTCCTGAAGTAAACAAAACACATGAAAATCTGTTTTTCCAACAGAATCTACTTTTAGATCTGCAGTGTTGCATGCATACACCTACAGGTAACGCTTATCTGCAATGGGTTGGTTTTTTATTTATTTATTTTTATTTCAATGATCTTTAAAAAGGCTTTTTTCCCAGGTGGTTTAGTTGGTTTGTTTTGGGGGGGGGGTTGTGGGGAGGTTGTTTGTTTGTTCGTTTGTTTGGGGTTTTGGGGAGGGGGTTGGTTTTGTTTTGGTTGGTTGGCTGGTTGGTTTTTTGGTAGAGAAGTGACTTTTTGTAAGACAAAAAAAGTAAGCAAAAGTTTCTGCATTTTGTTTGACAAAAAAAAAATAAAAACCTACTAGAGTTTATACAGACTAAAAGTGGTTAAAACTGGGGTAAAACGGTTTTCCTCTCGTTCCAAAGGGATAACTCTGCAGCTCTCGGGTGGGAGGCAGGCACTGCAGGGAGAGCAGCTCCAGGGACAGATCCCGAGCAGAGCCCAGCAGAGATGCTCTAAGAGACGCTCTACCCCCTCCCTCTGGCCAAGAGGACACCTCACAGACTCCGAGAATTCTCTCACAGAGAGAATTTGGGTAATTATTCCCTAAAAATGAGGCTGCTCTAGCACACCTTCCTGACACCAGCTGTACTGGCAGAAATGCTGCGACACCCTGGGGATTTGACCCCTTAAAAGCTCATCAATATTCCCCCAGGAGCAAGCCCTCCTGATAACCTAAAGGCACTCAGACAAATCGCTTTCTCCAGCACTAAAATGCAAGGAGTTAAAGCACAGGACGCTGTGGGTCCTGCAGGCCCTTCTGAATTTGGGATGAAAGAGGAGCCTGTCCTCCCTTGTTTCTCTGAAATTGTGCCAGGGGGATGAGCTGGAGCCGGGCTGCACAATCCTCCCAGTGTTGGGGCTCTGCTGAAGTTTGCCAGCACACAGGGATTACACACAAAATCCAGGCTCGGTGGGGTTTTTGCTCCTTTGTTTTTTTCCTTCTTCCTTTCTGTGTCGTTTCCCCTCTCTCCAGCTCAGCACCCTCCGGGATTTGTCACTGTGGTGTTTCAATCCCTCAAAAGGGTGAAAGACAAGCAGGAAGATACAAAGGGGTAAAAGCAGAGTTGTGAAAAAGAGAAAACATAAGGATATATTTTAGGTTCCCCCATATCTCCAGAATTCCTATGCAGATTCTCCTCCTTATAAATCTAATACTCTGCAAACCCAACGCCTTCCTATGGATTATATCAAATACTGAGACAAACCCAGCCTGGCTCCTCCTGACCTGCAATAACAGAGACATCATAAAACAGCCATGACAGACAGCACCTCCAGGAAATCTCTTTTTTTTTGGGAAAAAAGGGAGCCTGTGCCTGCTGGGAGCTGCGTGGAGCAGATTATCAGTCACAGCTCTGCAGCTTCCTGCAGTGCTCAGATAAGGCTGACTCCGTGCCACGGGCACTGCTTCCCACAGGCTTTTCCTTCACCCCTTATTTCTTCCTTAATTTCCCGTCCAAATTGATGTCATCTGTCATCTTTGGATAGTTTTTCAAACACTGCTGATGTATCTGGTGCTTTCTATTTTTTTTTTTTATTTATTTATCATGGTCTTGAACCTGACAGAGGGTGCAGCCAGGTGAGGGTTGGGATCTGCTCCCAGGGAACAAGGGGAAACAGCCTCAGGCTGTGCCAGGAGAGGGTCAATTGGCCATCAGGAGGAATTTCTGCATGGAGGGAGTGGTCAGGCCTTGGAAAGGGCTGACTCCCCATCCCTGGATGTGGCACTCAGTGCTCTGGGCTGGTGACAAGGTGGGAGTTGGGCACAGGCTGGACTCAATGATCTTGGAGATCTTTTCCAAAATTAATGATCCTGTGATTCTGTGATGTTTTCCTCATCCATGACCAGGTCTGTACCTGCTATGGTGGGAAGGGCAGCATGAGGCACTTCTGGGATGTTGTTAAGCTGTGTGGATGTAGAAAAACACTCCACCACACGTGGAGAGATCCCACATGCACCAACACACTCATGTACGTGCCCTGTCTGGGTTTTGGGGATCCCAGGAGAGATGGAGAAGGAATCACAGGCTCACTTTATCACAGTGGCATCATTCCCACACGTACCAGCTGTGCATGTGCAATCTGACACTCCCTCTTTAGTGTGAGCCAGCCTCCCCAGAGCGATTGTATATTATCAGTCTTGGCTCCCACCAAACTCCTCACAAATATAAATATGTCAGATGGCCAAATAAGGTTTAATCAATACCACAGTCAGGGCTTTCAATCCTCGTGAACTTGAAAGTTGCATAAGCAAGTTGTCTGTGAACTCTGCAGGTCTTTTGGAACTCGACTCCTTGACACGGAGGTTAAGGCAGGAAAAGTTGTGAAGGGTTTTATCTGCTCCTTAAGGTATTTATTTTTTACAGAAGAGGAAAATTGAGCTCAAATATTTCAGTGGTTCAGTTGGGGTAAACACATTTCTGCTCATTGCTTTTCCAGCTGCCTCCTCCTAGGTGAGGTAACCACACTTCCAGGGAAGCTGCCACTGGGGAATCTTCCTGACCTAAAGGGACATCTGTGACCTCTTCATCTGCCTCCATCTCACTGGAATGTGTGTGCCAGGCCAGCTGCTATAGGCTGTGCAGATGTTCTGGGGCAGCACCCACAAGAGACACCAGCTGACATGGATCTAAGAGTATTCCTATACCTGTGCCAGGTGTCCCCACACAGCTTCTGTGAATGGGCGAGGCAAAGATGTTCATCAAATGTCCCCTCTCCACTCAGATCACTCATTTTTTCCAATGGATGTCACATCATTTGTTGTCTCCTCAGCTCCTTGACCAATGTAAGCCTCAGACAGGCTCACCACAGACATTCTCCTCATTCTCCTCCTCCTCCTGCCCACTCCTAAATCCTGACACTGGTTCCCACCTGCTGCCATGCCCAATTTGTTGAGAGTTTAGGAAAATTTCTGCCAAGGTTCCTCCGGAGCTGGAGAGGTGGAGCAGGTCATGACATCCAGATGAGCTGTTCCTTTCCCCAGGTCACCCCCAGGCTCCCAGACCTGCTCCCCTGGAGCCAGAGGCAGCAGCCTGGCCTGGCTTAGCCAGGGTAACCTGAGACACTCCACTTCTGCCATAAAACCCCATGAACTATAAATATCTCCCCGTAGTGGAGAGAATTCTTTTTTGACACATTATATAATGGATGCAATAAAAAATATACTGTGCCTGGCAGCCTTTCCCAGGCTTTCCAAGGCTTCCCTTCAGGAGCTCAGAGCACTGGCTGGGCTTTGATGATTTTTTTCCACTGTATGGCCAAAACTGTGTTTAATGGGAAGACGGGAAGATGACTCTCCTGGGAAAGAACCTATATTCCTCTTATAGAGAAGGTGAAGAGACTTCCTTCAAAGTTTCCAACCCTTTGAAGCACCCCCAGCTCTGTGAGATCACAAAGGCTTTGCCAAGGCTGAGCATAGGGAGGTTTGAGTATCTCCAGCAGGTTTGTCCCATTTTTAGTTGTTTCTCGCAGCAAAATCTGTGCCAGGGTGAAGCTCTGGGGAGCTGGTGACCTTCAGTGGTGTGTCCCCATGGCAGGTGGCTTCTGAATGGACACCAGTGACCAAGACTTGCTGCCAGCACAGCAGTGAGAAAAGCACAGAGCTCCTCCTCACCACTTACAAAGAGATTCACACAGAATTAAGGGGGGAAATTTAGCAAGATCTAGTTGGAGGGTTCAGAAGAACACTCTAGCACAAGGCTGAGCTGTAAAAGGTTCAGACAGGGGTTGGAGGAGTGGATGGCTCTGAGCACCACACGTGCCCCAGGCAGCAGGTCTGCGCTCCAGACACCCCTGGGCTCATTCCCACAGCCAGGACTCACAGCCCTGGCTCATTCCCATCTCTTCAGCTAAACATCAAAAGTCTCTCCTAGCTCCAGAGTCCTTCTAGCCATGATTCCTAACACAAGGAGCCTGTCAGTGCCCATCTCTGCACTGGGGGGACCAGGCTTGATACTGTATTTCCAGGAGCAGCAATGACAAAAGGCAAATCTCTGCTACCAGAGTGAGAAATTAGAGCTACAGGCATGGCCAGATGTTTCACCTATCAGGTTTAAACTCACTCATGTGAGTAGGAAGCTCCACACTCTTTATCCCAAAGGGAATCCTAAACCAGCACCTTTCAAAGTGCTGCAGCATTGCTGCTTGCTCCAGCCAGCTCCCAGATTTTGGCCAGAACAGAACCACAGGCTGAAATGCCATAAAGGAGGGCTGTAAGGAGGGGTCAGCTCTGCCCTCTGCCAGTCTTTCGAGGCACTTGGCAGCGTTTGGGGTGTCTGTGACACTGTGGCAGTGCCACCTCTCCCCTGGCTCTGCTGCCAGCACACAACGGACAGTCCGTGTCTTACACCGAAGCACTGGCACATCCCTGGGAAAAAAGAGCCTTCTCCAAGTCTCTTTGTCTCCATATAATTAAGCTCAATACAACAAAGCATCCAAGTGGGGGGAGCGTTTTGGGAGGTTCTCAAGAGCCACAGTGGTGTTTATAGCACAGGAAGGTCTGTGCAAAACTATTGATCACCCATCTCGTTATTTATATTTCCCCACAAATATTGCCCCTCATGTTCCCAGATGCATAATGGGTGTCAAGAGCAAGAATCTTGGAAAATAAATGGAAAAAGTTACACTAGCAAATGGCTTGTTTATGCCATAATTGGTATTAGGCAATTAATGGTGGGATGAAACATCACAGTGCTGCAGAAAACAAAAAGCAATGCTGGGTAAAGAGCATTTAATGAGCACGTTTTATGTCGTCCTCAGCAAGTTTACTGCCAAGCCACAAAAGACATTTATACACACTCCCTTTTGTCTCTAATGAAAGGGTCAGGGCTACTCGCTTCTGGGGAGATTCATGGGTTTAAAAAAAAAAAAAAAAGCATAAATGTAATGTTTTAAACTGGAAATTCACCTCCTCGAAGGAGGAGTTGTTTAAGGTGGGAAAGGTTTCCTGGGCAGGGCCAGTCCTAACACAACCAGGTGCAGATCAAACACCTCCCCACAGAAAGATGGGGCTCAGTGACAGGCAGCCATAGGGACCTATTGTACAGCTCCAATAGCCAGATATGCCAAATATCTGACATTCCAAAATCTCCACTATTAATGAGGTGAGATCCTGAGCAACTGGGGGAAAAGGAGACTGAAATAATGTATTTTTATGCCAGGAGTCACTACTCTCCTGTGCAATCCAGGGCAGCTTCCCAGCCTGTATGGAGGGGGGATAATGCCTAAATCATTTTAAATCAGAAAAATTACCTGGTCTGCTGCTTCCCAAAACTCATTTTCTACATCTGTTTCTACTAAGCATTTCAAGCACCGCTGCTCTCCACTGAATATTGGGAAAGGTCAAAGCCAATGCTGCATTTCCAACCACAGAACATGCCAGGATGGCACATTGGAAGGGACAGGCACCTCCAAACACGTTCCTTAGAAGAGATCCAGGTCCTTTTTCCTCTCTTTTCCATCATCTCTGCCACAGGAGCCCATGGAATGCTCCTCACCTTCCTCCTCTCCTCCAGACACAGCCCCAAGGCAAGGCCAGCACAGAGCCAGGTGGGAACAGCCATGGGATGTGCTCAGGAAAGGGAGGTGCTGCCCTTGTTCTCCCTATAATGAACCTTTCTTTTAGGTTTGAAAAAATAAAAAATACCTTTCAGGCCATTTCTAGAGGGGAGTTTGCTGAAGTGCTCTGTCTGGGAGATAGAGGCAGGAAGGAATGAGCTTCCAAGGGCCTGGAAAATGGTGCATTCACAGAACTCAACAAGTGCCCTACAGCGAGGTGTCAAACACATGGAACCTCACAGAAACCTCAGATTCCTGCTGATGAAAAGCCTGGGTAAAGTCTGAACATTTTCCTAATGAATTTATCCCTAACTATACCATGAGTGTTCTGTATTCCTATTTTTTAACCATTTCTTCAGTTTAAAAACACGCAATTTTTAGGAGCATATCCTGTTGCACCAGAGACCACAAAGTGAAAAGCCATGTCTTCTTCTCACATAAGTACAAAACCATCTCCACATTCTTCCAGTTAAATCCTTGGAGTTTTCCAGGGGTTCATTTTGCAAGTTAAATGCAAAATGTCATTTTATGAGCAAGTTTATCAAGGCAAATCCTAACTGAGCTCCTGAAAAAATACAAATCAGCACGCAATGCCTGATTTTGCCACACGTGACTGGTTTGGGCTGCACAATTCCAAGACCTGTCAGCTAAAAAGCAGCCTGACAGCATCTGAGACGGCAGGAAATAGTGGGAATTCAGGCTTCTCCCGATGAAAACAGCAGAGGAAGCGATGGACAATTTGCAGCTGGTAAGGAGAGGTATCCTCTAATGACACACATCTGGCATCCATCGCGCTGAAACCCAACACCCCTCACACAGCACAACGCCAAGGAAAGGCACAGCATCCCTGCATCCTCCTGAACTGCTCAGAGCCCTCCTGCCCCTTTCTCCACTGAACCCAGCCAGGGGAGCTCAGCCCTGCTGCCTTTCTTACACCGGGCTGGGTTGTTCTGGCCCTTTGATCTCTGACAGTCAGATCAGACCATGAATCACAGACCTGACTCCCATTACCCGTGATTCGAAACAGCTCCTGGCAAGGGGAGCTGCGTTGGACCTCTGGGAATGGTCTAGCCAGTCTTTAAGCAAGCCACATAAATCTCTAAAGGAAAAGAATCCCTATTTTAGCCAGCAAACACGGGTTATTCTACTTCTTGAATTAGAGTCCATCTGTAGCAGGGTCCCACCTCCAACCAAGGCTCTGCCACGCACAAGACCTTGTGGAGGTGCCATGATTGAAGAAAGAAGAATCTGGGAAGAATCTGGGAAAGGCAGATCCCCTTAGTGGGGTGAAAACCACCAAAAACTGTTTCCAGTACCTGCCCAGTGGCTGGTGGCCACTCATGGGGCTGGACCAGCCAACAGACAGCCCTGTGCAAGGTAAAACCCAGCAGCCAGGACAGTGCCCAAAAAGCTACAGCGTGCCAGGCTTTTCAGCCAACACTCCAACATAAATGGAAAGTCAAACACAAAGGAATGACTTCAGACAGCAGCTCGGGGCCAGTGTGGTGCCTGCCCTGGAGGAGGAGCTCGCTCAGCCTCTTGGCATCTGAGCTGGGCCTGCTGCTCCAGCGTGGGGTGGAGGATTTCCAGATCCAGGGGTTTATTGGCTTGGAGAGGCGGGAGGACAGGCAGTCAATATCCATTAATGCACCACAAACTAGAAACACCTGTTGGCCTCCAGATCTGGGTTTTGGCTGGTTTACAGAGAGCCAGGCTGGAACAGGTGCCCCTGTGGCCAGCAGGAATGTTGAGGGGCTGCAGAGGCCCCACAAACGTTGAATCATGCAAGGGAAAAGCGGCTGCAGAGCTACACACAGCACATGTGTCACTGTCTGCAAGCTGAGCCACAGGAAACTGCAGCCCCATAAAATTAAGTGTGTCTGGGAGGAAACCAGCCATGCTGGGGCTGGGGAATCAGCCCAGAGTGGTGAGGGTCCCCTGGACTCTCCTTTCAGTCTCTGCTGAGGAATGTGCAGGGAGAACCAGTCCCAGGGCCACAGTCCCAACACAGCTTTGATGGTTCTTATGGGTCCCTTCCAACCCAGGATACTCTAAAACTCTGTAATTCCATGATAAAGAAGCTGCAGAGGAACAAATTCCCTGAGCTCGTGCTTTGATCCTGGTGCCACTGATGCAAGAGGAGTCCTATTTTCCAAGGTAACATTTTCCATTTGAATTTTGTAAAACAGTAAAAATTGACCATAAAAAACTCCTCCGCTGGCTGTGCCACCTGGATTTCTCTGTGGGGGTGGTTAGTGGCAGATTTTCTTCCTTCTCCACTATCAAACAACTCAGGCTGCCCAGAATATCAAGCTCCAGCCCAAGGGAAAATCACAACAGGAACTCGCACGCAGTGAAACTTGGATCAAGAATGTGTGGAAAGTGTCCTCCTTCCCTCACATAACTCACATGGATTAGAACTCTGGGGAGGGAACCCTCTGAGCATCTTCCCAGGAAAAAAAAAAAAGGTATTTGTAACAAATGGAATCTCAACATGTGTTTGTTTCTGAATTATTACATCAATTATACTGTTGTGCTGAGCCCATGCAGCATGGGAGACAAAACAGAAACACAATAAACAAGGAAAAAATGAAAGGCAAACCTGAGGTGGGGATAAGGCATTTCAGAGGCTGCTTAAAAGATGTTATCACCTGCCAGAGAATATGGCTTTAAAACGATGCCTCAGAGAAGGCAGCACTTAATGAATTAAGAAAATGTTTTCTCCAACCTTTCCAAACCCAGAAACAGAAAGCATAACATACCAACAATTTATTGCGGAGTGGGCTGTGTATTTAAGCATAAATTAGTTCTACAAATTCCAGGCAGCTTTGCAGCAATGCTCCTCATTCCTGCTGTGGTCCTCACTCCTCATCTCACTCACCAATTCTCCTGTTTTGGTTGGAATCTGGCCCTTGTGCCCATGGCTAGTGTGGTTCCCACACCACTGATTTTCAGCAGATCCTTTTAAAACAAGGAAAGTTTGGTGAATTATTTGACTTGATGGTTTAAAGGTCTTTTCCAACCTAAAGAATTCGATTATTCTGTCACAGTCAGGGAGTCAAGCTGTCCCCTGTCATTTCTCTTTTGTGAATCCACCAAAGACCTGAAGATTTTAATTTCTCACTGACAGTCATGTTCTCTCTCATTGCAAGAAACCAGGAATTGGTGAGGAACTGTGAGCTTGGAATGGTCTTTGGCTACCTGACCAGGGGGATGGGCTCAATCCTCCCCAGAAACAATCCAAGAATTCAGCTTTAATTCACTCTCCTTTGCATTCCTGTAACAAATCCTTCTTATTACCAATTACACGATGGGATCCCAGTGCTCCAGTTACACTGGAGCATTTCACATTGCCTGGAAAATAACCCATTCTCCTCCATAAATGTCCCTTGCCTCACCTCTGAGCTCACAAGCCTGGCTTTCCTGGGGTGGTTTACGGGAAGAAAACACCTGGGGCAGACTTCTCAGAGCCATAAACCCTGCACAGCCCTCACCCATCTCTGCGAGTGGCTGCAGTTCTGCAGCCACAGCCCCTGTTTAATTGGTCACAGCTGGCTGGGAAGCTCCAAGGAAATCCTTTGCAGGGAGATTAGAGCAGGGGATGCTGCTCCACCACGGGACTGGCGCTGCCATGGCAGTGGAGGGACCACGGGAGGTGCCAGGAGCTTCAGCCCTCACTGAACGGGATGCAGAGCTTTGAAGATCCAGCACTGCACATGACTTGGCCCAAGGTCCCCATGCCTCACAACAAAGCATGGGTTTTGTCTTCTTCAGCTGGCTCAATAAACAATTTCCTTCCAAGTTCTCTTACCCTTGGCAGATCTTAACATGAGGAGCAGTAAAGATCTGTGTGAACGTTGCAACGCCAGTGAAAAGATTCCACTCTGATTTATTTGCCAGAACCTAAGCAAAGGGCTACAACTCATCCAAAGGATTTGAGCCGTATATTTTCTTCCACCCAATATGATAATCTCTTTTAAATGATCATGAAATCCTTAATTCTTGAGCTCAGCCCAAGGAAAGCCTGAAAAGAACAAAGCCAGCCATATTTCAAATCCACCAGAGCCCATCAGATTTTAGCTCTGCTTCACCCACTATCATGTTCCTTTAAACAAATGGCCGGCAGTACTTTTGCCTCTGCACGTGCTCCATCACTCACAGAGCTGGACAGAGTCACACACATCCAAAGGGCTGTTTGCTGTACTCCAGTTCACCTTTAGAAACTCAGATCATACCAACTACTGAGTTATTCACAGAGTTATTGCCCTGCAGTTACGTTGTGCTGGCTGCCTTGAGTGGTGCCGTGTTTGACCAGCACATCTCAGTGAGAGACCCTGGGGTCACCCCACAGCTACGAATCCCAGGACACTTCTTTTGCAGGTACGACAACAAACGTTCCCCCAGCTCCAGCACATTCTCTCTTTTCTTCCAAACTCCCTTTACAAAAGATGGCTTTTAGCTGAATAAGCCCCTGCATCGCCTTGGCTTGTTTCCTCTCCCAGATTTCTTCAAAGAGCTCAGCCCTACCTGTTTGCCAGCTCTTAAATACCACGCTTGGCTGATGGACAAGCCGATAGCACAGGACGCAGCCGAGCTCTGCACAAGCCGCCCTTGTTCCACTGCCTTCCTGAGCCAAAATACAAGAAAATCCCAGCAGGGATCTCCTCTGGCCTCAGGCTCCTCTCCCCTCCCAGCAGAAGGCTAACCTTGTGAATCAGGAGGCTGCTTATAAATAAAAGTATTCGGACTTCTTGGCTGCTGGAGAAGTGCTCTGCTTAATTTAGCCCTGGTATTATTAACCATGGATTCTCTCCAATGAGCTGACAGCTGAAGAACAATTGCAGCCATTTAATTCCACAAAACGGATTTTAAATTGGCCTCATGAACTGGAAGCATCGATCACAGTGTCTTGCTACCATCATTCTGAAGTCTGCACCAGGCTCTCCTTGGGCTGGGGAAGTCACCTGAGTCTGAACTGGAGCTATCACGCAAGTCTCTCTGTCTTGGAAACAGCATCTGGCTCCTGGATCCAAGAAAATACTGCCTGTGCATTCCTTTGCTTCCAAAGACTGAACCCTTCCAACACCTCGGAGTGTTTTGCAGCCCCATGTTTCTCTGGCCTCCAGCAAACCCCTCTCTCCCAGCCCTAACACATCCAAAGGCTTCCAACTGAACAGCTTGGGAAAGATTAGCAGGAGAAATCAGGTCCTTAGTCAATCAAACAACGCCAGGGGCACATCAAAGGCTGGGTGAATGAGGGCCGTGCTATAAAAGAAATAAACAGTAATGGTCTCCTGAAGGGTGACAAAGCCACCCGAGCTGGCCTCCAGGCACAGACACTAATCACAACCCTGCTGCCACAGCTGACCTCTCCTTTGTGCCGAGCCAAAGGAGGTTTGGGCTGGCCCATGTTCAAAACACAGCCAGGCTAATTAGGAAGGGTCCTGGCCCCTTGCAGGGCACAGATCCCACAGCAGAGCCCCGGAGCTTGAGTGTTGCTGAAAGGATCCACTCTTCTGGGAGGCTCCAGCAAGCCAAGGGTGAAGCTGAGCAGCTGATTTACAGCAGGACACACAAATAACACATCCACCTTCACAGCCCTGGGCACTGCCTCCTCCCACACACACAGGTCCTGTTCTGGGGTCTGATAGGCTCACCAGCATTGGAGCCCGGAGTGCTGGGTGGCCCAAGGATTCCCAGGAAAGCTGGGCAGGCTTGGAGCACAGCCCAGGCTCTCTGACACCCCCTCCCTCCAGCAACGAGCCTGCACTCAAAGGTCATTTACCTCCAAGCTCCCAAAAAGGAGCTCAAAAGGGAGCATCACCCCAAACTTTGAATACTCCATTTACAATCTTTTCATCTACCAAGGATGGAAGATACCAAAGGACTTCAGGACAACCTGGCTGCTTCCTCAGCTCAAGCCAGTCTGTGGTCACTGGAATAGTGTCCAGTTCAACCTCTGCTGCAGTTTGCTGCAAAGCAAAGCTTGCTTGACGGCAGGTGGACAAGCAGAGCAGGGAAAAAATCCATCAATTTCTACACTGACAGCATCTGACAGGATCAAAAAGCCACTAAGAGGCAAGAGAAAAGGTGTTGAAACCTGGACAGGCACACATGATGCTCTGCAGAGCTTCCTGCAAGAGCTCACACAGCCCCACCGAGGGCTGTGCCTTCACCACGAGGTGATTTAACCCAGAGAGGGAGCGAATGTTGTCCCTGTCAGCAGCTCAGGAGAGCAGGAAGGACAGCACCTCACCCTGGAGGGCGAGCATGGGGAGCTGCTGCTGCTGCCCAGCCAGGGTAAACACCCAGCTGCTGCTGCTGGGGCTGGCCAGCAAAAATATCCCGTGCTGAAAGCTCTGATAGGAGTCTGGCCAGGACAGGGAGCGTCCTGCCTTAAAAGAAAACACATCTGTATTTCTTTCCAGGCAAGAAAAAGCAGTTCCACTCAGATCAGACATGGATTTCTTAAAGATGGGTGACACATGGAATATCACAGCTTGGCTCACATGGGTTATTTTCATGTCCTTTTCACCAAACAGCCTCGTCCTGCCCACATCCAGAGCCCAGTACTCCACAGCTCCATCCTTTCTCAAGGAGTATCCATCATCTCAAACACCAGGATAGTTCCTCTGACAGGTGGCAGATAAGGAAAGAATGAGTCACTGGTGAGGTGTCCCACCCCAAAGCAGCATCTCATCCTATTAGGAAAATCTAGCACAAATGTTGACTGATGAGCAAAGCCAACCACCCAGAGCACTTTTAACAGTGAAAGAAAAGATGAAAATCCAGACAATTAGGTTTTACACCAGAAATTTGTCCAAAAAAAGTATTTACCAAAGAGAGCCATTGACATGAGTCAGTAAGAAATGAGGATTAAGGGAAGGATGATCTTGTGACTGAGGTCTTCCTGTATCCTCAATCAGCACATTCTCTGTGGCAAGGACTGTGAGTTTTGAAAAATGCTACAAATAACAAAAGGCATTAAGAAACAGACAAAAATTATAAATTTTCTGCAAGCTAAGACTACAGCTGTTTCATTGGTGTTTTGGAATTTTTCAGGGGCAACATCTCTTTAAAGGGAGGATGGAAACCAAAGTTAAAATGAAGCTGAAAAGTCAGGAAAGCTTTCTGAAGGTGCTTGCAAAATGAACACTCTCCCCAGTCCCCTGTGCCTGTATCTGTCCTGCACCTGCAGGGAATGAAAATGCTCAAAGCTTTACAAATGATGGGCCTGGGAAACAGCAAAGTGTTGTCTGGCAGAAGGGGATGGCAGGGAGTGGGATGGCAGGGGGTCATCTCTGCCCTGGGTGTGAAATATAAATCACCCAGGAATGAAAATAATTTGAGGTTGCAAATGCAGAGGAATGCTCCTGGTTCAGCTGAGCTTTCCTCTGCCAGAAGGCAATAGGGCAATTAATGCTTTACAAACTCAGGACAAGCAGCACAAAGAATGATTTATCCCCTCCACTTCACATTCTTCCCTGTTCCTTGTAATTAGTTCACTACAAAATACCAGAGTTTGAACTGATTTCTTCCTTTAATTTCAGGTAGCAGAGCTGCAATTTGTATCCTTGTGCATCCTTGGCCATTCCTTTTTCACAGCCCATTCCCACCACTCTGCCAAAATGGTGACAGTGGGATCTGACAACAGATATTCAGGATCTCAGACATTTATTTAAAATATGACAGGCACGTTAGACCCAAAGCCCCAACTTCAGGTCCCTTGTGCACGGCAAACACCATTAGTGCCCCTTCAATATTTTCCTCTCCTCCAAATCAAGCTAACCATTTCCCTTTTAATAAAATATTGGGGATCTCCAAAATGTGTGTTCGATTTTCAAAGCTGCAACCAATTATAACTGTGGGAACTGCAAAACATTTCCAAGTGTGAAAATGCTTTTACCTCCCAGGTTCTGCACAGGAAAACACCCAACATTTACCCCATCAGCTTGGATGAGAGAGGACATGAGTGTTCCCTGCACTGATTGAGTCACATTTCACCTTTCTGCCCTTAGTTCTGGTTACTCAGGGCCAGGGGGTCTGAGGTTTTGATAAAATGCTCCTCTCCAGCCCTTCTTGGTCAGCTCCCCTACCTCCACACATCTGGTTCCAAAAGAGGACAGAAGTGAGAGTGTCAGAAGGAACAGACACAGTCATGGATGGTAAAAATCTTGTTCTTTAATTTGGTGCTATAAATCAGCATCATCTGAAGATGTTGTGAGCAAGCACAACTGCCCTGGACCTTGCAGACTCAGCAGTGAGAGGGAGCAGAGAGACAGCCGTGTGTCCCTGCAGCCCAAGGAACGTGTTCTCAGCCCAAGGAACATCCCAGCTTTTAGGGCTTGTTGCTATGGACTATTGTGTTCCCAAACCAGAATATCTGTGAGCCACAAATATAGGAAACTCGATAACCTTCAAGAAGGAGTTTGTATATCTCACAAAGGTTAATTAAATAAAGCTTAGCAGCCCCAAAATGCAGCCTGGCCAAAGACAGAAGGACATTCCTTCCCATGGTGGCACTCAGTGCCACTCTGCCCCGAGCCCAGCTCACCCCACAGGCCGTGTGTGACCCCAGGGTTCCTTTGTTTGACCCAACTTTAATCAGCTTCCTTCTCCGATTCCAGCAAATCCCGCCACGGATGGCAGCCAGGAATAAAGGCTATTGTACAGCACCGAGCATTTCACAGCAAGTCATGATAAGTATTTCCTTTCCAAACATCCAAGTTCCCCAAACACCACAAAAGCCAAGAGGAGATTGTTGGAATTTTGCAGATAAAACAACAGTGATGATAAAACGTAAATAAATCAGGGCATCCCTCGCTCCAAAGCCTCTCCTCTTCCAGCTCGGAATTAAAGGAGGAATTTGGCAGGGCTGCTTACTGTGCTGGCACTGAGGGCCCTGGAAGCCAGAGGAGCAGGGACAGAGCTGAGAGGATCCCTCTTGGCAACTCCCACCATTGAGACAAACGCCACCACAGGTGGCTGCAAGGAGGAGGAAGAGGATGATTCCCACACTCCCATCCCTGGTGACATGTCCAAAGCCCCAGAGAACACTTGAATAGTCATAAAAAACCACTGTTGAACCATTTTGGAAAGTTGATTTTTTTTTTCTTTTGCTTGACAGTGAGGTGCTCAATGCACAAAGCCTCAAAATTTAGGATAGGAAGGAAATTACCTCAGGGAATGTCTAAGGGCTTTCCTTGAGAATCACAGGAAAACAACAGGGCTGTGCTGAAAGGATGCTTTTCCAGCCAGCAAGTGGGTAAAACAGGCAGAAAACAACTCATGCAAGATCTTGAGGCAACAGATACGAGTTAGTTGTGTTGAAATTGGAGGGATCTTTCTAGAACAGTCCCCTGGGAGCTGCTCCCACCTCTGCCCCGGGAGCTGCTGCCCCATCGTGGCGTCACCTTCGGGCAGCCCACAGGATGAAATGGAGCTAAACTGTAAGTAGGGCTGAGCAGGCACGTTTCTCTGTTCTCACCCAGCGGAGTGTAAAATGGACACGGAGACACAGAATGCTCAATTAGGCTTCTGAAATCCACCTTTCCAAATCATCCCCATCAACCCACTAACAAGGTTATGGTTTTTATGGTTTTTCCAGGGGACTGTGTGCTTCTCATAACTCATGAAATGCAGCCCATGGTTTATATTTCCCACTGGGAAATGCTGATCTCAAAAGCAGAAATGTTGTGAGCAGGGGCACTGTCATGTGTGTGGTGCTTTGTCAGGGGGTAAGGAGGCAGAACAAGCATCCATCTTCCTTTTAAAATCTGTTTAAAGATTTGCACAATGAAATTTTCTCTCTGCTCACTGATCTGGACAGAGCTGTGGTGACGGCCAGCTCCTCTCCTCATTCTTTGTCCCTCACCTCCTCTTTTCCTCCCACTTTTCATTGAACAAACTGCTACGAACTCCAAGAGCAACGGGACTGGTAGGAAGATATCTCACCAAAATCTGGCAAACCTGGAGCCAAGAGCATCAACTGAAGACACACAGAGGTGGCCCCTGGTCCAGCAGCTCCCACTCACCCACCCCAACCCTCTGCTGAGCCCAGGGCTAAGAGAAGCCATGGGGTCCAATCTGTTCCAGCTGATGCACCCCAGGATGGAACACACTGCAGCCACCAATGGTGTCACAGGGCCTTCAGGTCAGTTACCAACTAAACATACAAAGCTGTGATTAAATTACAGCCCCTCATACAATCTGGGACCACCTGGTAACAATTACAGCAGCACTCACTGAACTGAGGGTCCCCCACACACGTGGGCTGTGCTGGCTGCAGCTTCTCCCTCTTATTTGCAAGTTGGGAGCCCCCCTGGCTTCTCTTCCCATTCCAGCTAAAGCTGTAACTAATTAGTGACAGAAAAAGCAGGTCTGTGATTACACATTTCATTTTGTGTCATTATAACTGGCACCCCGCACAGGCTTCCAAAATGGCTCCAAAATTCTTGGCACAAAACCCCCCACGCCGGCTCCAAAACACTAATTGTGCACTCAGAGAAAAAGGGATCACAGATGGAAACAGTGCAAGGCAGGGGTTGCAGTTTTGGGGCAGGACAGCTTGTGCACACCAGGAGATAAATCTGTAAAGTTATCAATTGTCAAAGACAAAAAATCTGAGGCACCCATACAAAATCCGAGCTGGGAAAGGGCAGGGATTACCTTCCCAAAAGGAACCCAAAGCTGGTGGGTGCCAACTTGTCATGCCTGAAAAATCAGTTCTAACCTACCATACATGGAAATCTAACAACCACATTACTGCATTCCCACTATTGAATCTCCCATATATCAAATATTGGCTGTGTTTTTCCTACAGGAGCACAATTGACTTCCTGATTTCTCCTCTGTGCTAAATCCTGCTCCTGGTTCACACAACACCTTCTGACAAGGCTGCACTGACTGGGGGAAGTTTTTCAGGAGGTTTGGTGATGGTTTAGGTGACTGCCATTCTCCAAATATTCACATTTGCCATCAAAATACACCCTCCTGCCAGACAGAGCTTTGTACCTCATAAAGGGCCTTTCCTCTATCAATTCTTTTACCATACAGGGACACCCTGGGTTAGACCAAACTCCACAAACTTTGCACCTTCGATGCACTAGAGCTGAAATCCTGGAGCCTCAGCATTGGCTCTTTTAAGGACCTGATGATTTTTCAAACCCCCTGCCTCCAGAAGAGAAGATTATTTATAACACAAAGGTAGCATTGAAGCCCAAACTCGTCTCCTCGAACTAATGAACCCGTGATGAAATGCTGCTTCACAAAGCCAGTTATCTTCTCATCTGACACTTTAGTCGCTTTCCATGGCCATGAATCCCTGGGGATTGTAGTGATCCCGTATCAATCCCGTGCTGGCAGAGCCCTGCAACTTGGGAAGCTCTTTGCCAAGCATCCTGCTCAGCCAAGCCTGTGAATTGCAAATACTTCCCTGCACAGCGAGGCAGGAACAACTTCCCATCTCCAGGTGTGTGCCAAGGTGTTCTAGGGCTGCAGCCTCCAGGTTTTCCAGTTCCGACCATGAAAGAGGGACTGTCTTTTCTTTCAGTCCTTTCCTTCAGGCCTCAGCACCATAAGAGAGAACGGGTTTCCTGGCCAAATGACACAGTGGTTTGGTTTTTCCCGAATCTTTCACCTTAAACACCTAAAACCCACATTTCCATGAGGGTCCCAGCAGAGCCAAGCCTGGCTCCAGGGAGCCCAACT
The DNA here is from genome assembly GCA_013397375.1 of Toxostoma redivivum. NCBI lineage: Eukaryota > Metazoa > Chordata > Aves > Passeriformes > Mimidae > Toxostoma > Toxostoma redivivum. The sequence continues at coordinate 101,444 of VXBI01010148.1, read as the reverse complement.
TGCCGGCAGCACTCTGCTCTCAGAGCAGCTCAGTGAGACCCAAAGCACAACAATGGAAAATATTAGAAGCAATTTCAGCGACACAAATCAGGGGTTAGAAGACAGGGGTGTTATTCTTGGCAGTGCCCCAGATTTCCTGAATGAGCTGGACAATTCCCTGCTCTGTGCTGCAGGCTGGCACATACCGAGTGGAAATCATAATAACCTACTTCCCAGCCCGGGGGCTGCGGGTCTCCCCCTCTGTGCCCTCCAGGCCTCCTGCAAACGAGCTCCTAATTCAGAGCGACAGAGTTTAATGCCATGAAATTTGGGGAAAGGGTAATGACACTGTTCAGGGGAACAGGAGAGAAAGAATAAATTATGGGAAGCATCAGCGCCTTCTGCTCAGAGGCCAGGCAGTGTCCTTTGTGAGGGCTCAGCCAGGCGGGATCCTCAGCAAGTCGGAGACATGACACTGATTTAGGAGGAAGAGTGATGAAGAAAAGCAACGTTTGGGCTCCCTGAGGTACAGCCCAGCCTGGGCAGAGAGGTGCTCCCAGGGGAGCCCACGATGGACCTTGAACCAGCACTGAGCTCCATGGCAGGCCAGAGGTTCAGGAGTTCAGTCACAGCCTTTCAGCTGACTAAACAATGAGCCTGCAGCAGCCAAGAGGTGATGGACAAAGCAAAGCCGCGTCTCAGGGAAATTCAAGTGTCAGCCAGATGCAATTCCTGCTCAGCTTCCAACCTGGAGCACAAGCCCCAGCTGCCTGCTCTGTGATGGTGCACATGGTCAGGCTCTGGGGCTGTCCTGGGCTCCAGGGCTGTGCCAGGCTCCAGTGTTGTGCCAGGCTCCAGGGCTGTGCCAGGCTCTAGGACTGTGCCAGGCTCCAGGGTTGTAGCATGCTCCAGGACAGAGCTGGGCTTCTGGGCTGTGCCAGACTCTGGGATTGTGCCAGGCTCTGGGGTTATGCCAGGCTGCAGGATTGTGCCAGTCATCAGGACTGTGCCATGCTCCAGCATTGTGCCAGGCTCCATGACCATGCCAGGCTCCAAAGCTGTGCCAGGCTCTAGAGCTGTGCCAGGCTCCATGGCCATGCCAGGCTCCAGGGCTGTGCTGAACTCTAGGATTGTGTTGTGCTCCAGAGCCATGTCAGTCTCCAGGATTGTGGCAGCTTTGGGGACTGTGTCAGGCTCCAGGGCTGTGCCAATGGAGCAAGGACAGCAGGTCCCCATGAGCACTCCTCCCCTGCTCGCTGGGTGATGGGTGAGAACTCAGTGGAGTTGGCAGAAAGAAACCAGTTCAGTGTGGAGTAACTCACTCTGGAGCCTTTTAACAGGCCAGTTGTGACCAACAGAAGATTTTTCTTTTAATGGGGCAATTACAATTCAGCTGCTTTCTGCTCAGCACTAGGGATGATCCCATGGCTTTCATCATGTCTCAGACTCTGATGCTTCCTCAAACGAGCATTAATACTCCTTCCTACCGAGGGCCAGGCTTTACCTCTACCTGAGCTGAAAATCAGCAGGATCTGGATAAAAATTTGAGTTCAGGACAACTTTGACCAGCTTTAGACCAGCAGCTCAGGCTGAGTTTCTCCAGGCCACATCACAACAGTGACAGTGTCACCCACACTAAATCTAGCCATGGTCTCCTCTTTAGCCTCTTTATAGCTCTCCTTGGTGCCTTTCTGCCTCACCATGTCCTTTCTGAAGGTGGCAGAGGGTGGCCCAAGAGGACAGACAGGCTGTGGGTGGCTGAGCTTCAGCTCCTCCACACACTTCAAGAGTTACAGAGGGACTCAGCTTTTCAACATCTCCAGCTGAATATGGAGATCACAGAGATTACCAGACATGCAGGCTCCTCACCTAATCACCAAGGGCTGTACCTGTGTTATTGAACCCAGCTGGAATTTAAGGAGCATCTCAGAGGCCACTTGAAACCAAGCAGCTCAGTCTGAGAGTTAAACTATCAGTGATCAGGCAGGGAAAGAACCTGATGCCATCCTAAAAATGCAAAGGGTGCCTTGACTTCTGACCCTTCTCCTTCCCAAAGGGATGAATGGTCCAGGACAGAGGGCAATGGAAGCAATGGCAACAAATCCCCATCCTCTGCTACCACCAGAAGAGTGGGGACAAAGGACAGAACCCTGCCAGTATCAGGGCTCCCTGCCTCCACCTCTGACAGCCCTGGGGGTGGCAGGAGCAAGGCCAGCTGTCACCATTTCAGAGGGCACACAAGGAGAGGAACAAATCCAAATATTCTGTGAGACCAGTGAGATCTCTGTCTCTCTAAAATTTTCCATCTCCTTCTGAGTTATTTGCTCCTGGCAGAGCCTACACCCTCCAGTACTGTCCCCACAGCTCTGTAGTGGGGACATTTCTTCACCTGTAAGAGCTCAGAGACACAAATCTGCACGAGGAAAACACCCCAGTTTTGCTACAGCCAGCCTCCAACCTATGCTAGCAGTGAGAACCTCCAGTGCAGTGGCTGCAACAAGGCAAATTCCTCTTCCAGGCACCAGGACAGCTCTGAGGGCCCAAACAACTCTCCTGAGCATGGAGAGGGTGCTGGGACCTCCCATCTATTAATGGTGTTTAAGATCACCATCAATGTCAGACAGCATCATCATGTTCAAACAAGGTAACAGCGAGCCTTGGCTGGTTACACATGAGCCTGCAGTGCTGAAAATCTCCCCTGACATGGGCTGGGTTTTTTATTTTTAAGGAGAAATTATGAGCAAAGAAAGAGCAAAGAAAACCCTGCAGTGAGGAGATGCCAGTCCCCAAGGGAGAGCAAGACATCCTCACTGGAGAAATTCCACTGCACAGCAGCCCTAATTAAACTGTCAGCAGAGATGCCCTTTCCCTGCTCAGTACTCCTGGAACACGATCAATGATCTCTGGAGGCAGATAGGAAGGGCCACAAATCCTGCTGACATGTTCTGGCACAGCTCTGTGGCATTCAGCAGAGCCCCAGCAGCAAGCACAGGCTGACCCCAGACTGCTCCACACCAACCAGAGCAACCTCCAGCATCCATAAACAACAGCCTGGCTGTGTGCCCCTGCCCCAGCACCTCACTGAGGGTCACTGGCAGTTCCCTCCCAGACCTTCCCACACCTCCAGAAGGACACACCAGTGCTGAGGCCAAAGCCACCAGCAGGAAAAGCCATCACACCCCTGCAAACCAGCACCCAGATGCTCCTTGGGATGGGGGCTTAATTACACAGAGCCCAGACACGCTCCCCAGGACAGGACAGAGCTGTCCCATTTGCCCATGGGATGCTCCTCCAGCTACTGCCTGTGGGGTGTGGAAAAAGGGAGCACAATTCCCACTGCCCACCTCAGCCCTAACCTGGTGGCTGCTGCTCTCAGGGGCTCAGAAGATGATTCACAGAGCAATGTAATTTTATTTTCTGCCCCTGGAAGTGCGCCTGCCTGTGCTGAGGGCCAGCAGAGATCAGCTCCCTGTTGTGCCTGTTGCACTTGAGGTACATAAATACCTATTTTTCTGTGCCAGAAACAAGGTTCCAGCACGGCCTGGGTGTGAACCCAGGGGTATCCACTTGGGTTTGAAGGGCTGAATAGGGACAGAGCTCACTATCTTCAGGTGATGATCCACCTCAACCTCCCCAGCAGCTCAGCAGCAATTCCTGCAGGAGTTTTTGGGCTGGTGTCACTCTGCTTTTGGCACTGGCTGTCCCTCTCTTCTTCACTCCAGCCCAGCCCTGCAGTGAACAGTCCCTGAGGACCATTCCCAGCTATGGTGATGAGAAGGATGAGTTCAGAGCGTGCCCTGAGCAGCTTTATTTCCTTTTCTCTGCTTCCTTCCTGCATGGAATTACTCATTTCCTTCGCAGGAAAAATCATTACAGAAGGTGCTTTTCTGAGTTCAGCTGAGGTTATTATCTGCTCACTGACAGGGGTTACAAGGCACCCGTGGAGCTTCCTCACCCCAGTGGGTTGTTCTGCTGTGGTACAGCTTGGAATAGGAAGAAAAAAGACAGGTTGTTTGACACACCTTTACAACCCTTTAGAAAAAGAAAAAAAAATAAAAAGCTTTTCTACAAGCATCAAAGCCTGCGGAAGGCACAGACAGCCTCTCCACAGAACAAAAGGCAAGCAGCTCTGGGAGACATCCTCCTGTCTTGGAGGTCAGTCCCAGTCCTGAGTGCCTCCACAACAGAGTGGCTCTGGTTCCCCTGATGGCAGGGCAGATCCCAAAATGCTCTGCTGGTTCTCCTGCCTAGCCCTTAAATCCAAAGCTGCTTTTCTGTGGGAAAGGTGGAGAGCACCTCCAAGGTCTAAATCAGGCACTGAGGCAGGGAATGGATCCCACAGCACCAGCAGTGTGCAGGGCTCTGCACCAGGTGACATTTGGTTCTCCACATAAGCTTGGTTCAGTTCAAGAGGTTTTTCCTTGCTCTCAACACCTCAGAAGCAGTTTCCAGTTAAATGTTTCCCCAGCTGGACGTGGCTGCAGGGTTTAGGGGAAGGACTGACACAGCAGCTGTCTCCTGTGTCAGGCAGAGAATCTGGAGGGAAATGGGGAATGTGGGGCCCACAGGGATAAAGCTGCCTCTGTCCTCTGCACAACAGCATAAAATCATCTTATAGGCTGATATTTGCACATCTCCATCATGTGCAAACCTGAATACATCTCCCAGCTTCCCCCACAGCTGGGGAGGACACACTCCCATGCTTGTCTAGCAGGAATCCAGCCACAGAATCCCAAAGCCTCCAGTTCTGGGTGTCCACTGCAGACCTGAGCAGTGCCACCCCTTGCCCTGTGTCCCCTCCTCCAGGCTGACGCTGCAGAATCACCACCCTGAGCCCAGCTCACCCTCTGGATACAGATCCAGGCAAAGGGTGGATGCAGAGACCCCAAACCTCTCACAGAGGCAGCTCAAACTCAGCCAGTCTTAAAATAACAAACCCTGACAAACCTTCTCAAAGGAGCTTCCAGAGCTTCTGCCAGTGGCACCATTGGAAACATCAACTAGGCTTTGATTTTAAACATTTAGTAGCATTTGGCAAGTGGATGAGTGGCTGGGACCCTGAATGTAGAAATTCTCCAGAAATGGAAAGCACCTCACGGTGCTTCCCAGGAAGCTAGAGCAGCATTCTTCTGATGCAAGGAAATAATAATTAAAAAATAATAATAATAATAATAATACCACCAGAAAAAAAAACTAAAAAAAAAAACAAACCTAAAAAAAAGACCCTAAAAAAATTACAGTTATTTTAAAGCACGTTTTAAAAGACATTTTTAGAGCATTTTCTGCAGGCACAGAAATGCCTGAAATGAGCCAAAACAAAGAAGTTGAGCTGAGTAGAGTGACACTTACTGTGCAGGCAGCCAGCATCCCCTGCGAGCTGGGACCATCCTGGGCAGCACCTGTACGTGGTCTGGGACCTCACCTGGTACACCTGCCTGTAGCCTGTGTAATACACAACCCTGAAACACAAAAACCCAGCCAAAGTCACCTCCTGCAGGACAGGGAAACCAGGAAGAATAGAATTTGTAGCCATGGGTGTAAATAAAATGAGGAATTCGGTTTGCAAACATGCTGCCATGTTTTTCCACACAGCCTGGCAGTGATCACTGATGCTAAGAAAATACTCCTAATTTACTCTAATTAGGAACACAAGAGACAACACCCAGGTCTTCATAACACCCCAGATTATTTTTTTTTTCCTTTTCTAGACTATTTACAGCTCTGAGCTCCTCCCTTACACTACTTCCTCACAAAGGAAATGGAAATTTTAAGAACAGGTATTTCTTCTTTAGTGAGCAGGTGTCTCTAAGGGGCTGGTGAGCTAAAAAATCAGCATAACCCTGATGGCAACACCAAGCTGCTCCAAGAGTTGTGTTGGACACGGCTTGGAAGGGAACACTGAGGGTCCCTTTAACTACTCCCAGTAGTTCCCTCCAGGGTGGGAGCTGGGGCAGTAAAGCAGGGACTGATCTGAAGCGTAAATAAATAAAAGCGACACTTTTTTTCCCCGGAAATTTGGTGTTGTGTGTTTGTGAGAATTGAAACACAGATAATACTTCTGAAGCTGATTTTTAAAAAGCTCCGTTGGCAGAACATGAAACTGCTCCACCAAAGCAAATCAGGCAAACAACAACAAATATTTGGCACAGCAGATGTGTTGTGCATGTCCACTGAAAATATTTATCCTAACTCAGTTGACTTGTTTGATTTTGTCTGAATGTTCCTACAAAAAAAACCCCAAATAACAGTGAACTGTTAATCCCTGGGAAGGAAATCTTCGGCAACTCCTGCGTGCCAACCAGCACATGGAAGCACAGCTGAGAAAAATAAAAGCAGATACCAATTTTTTTTTTGGTTTTGTATGAGCTGTTAACAAATTATGAAGGAAATTGTCGTGTTCCAGAAGCAGCTGAGAAAGCAATTCACAGGCACTGGGCTCCAGCCCACCAGGATCCTCTTGGTACCAGGAGCTCTCTCCAGCCCAGCCCAGCAGGAAGAAGGGGAGATGGTGGATGCAGGGTGTTGTGAACATGATGAGGAGGCTCAGGGATGGTGAGGAAAAATCAAATAGTGATGTAGACCAGCTCAGGGCTCTTTGTGCCCCAGCAGTGCCTGGAGCAGCCTCAGTCCCACCCTCCTGGGCAGCTCTGTCAGACACTTCAGACCCTTCAGCTGCTCCAGGCAGCTCTCAAGGACAGGCAAATATTGTGACAGCCTGGGTATCTGGGTGCTGCAGATGGGAAAGAGCCACACAGGAAATACTTTATCTTCAGTGTTTCTCTTTTCTTTTGTGTTTTAAGGAGTCCCTGGCACAGAAAATGGGGAATAAGCCAGAACTACTGGAACCCAGGGAATCCTGCTGTGTCCTGCTGCTGGAAAATCCCCTTCCAGCCCCTCTGGGATAGCGCTGTGATTCCTTCAAGCTTGGTTATGGAGGCCTGAGCAAAGCTACCTGCTGTCATGACTCACTGGGAAGCTGCAGAAACCCATCCCTTCAGCAGCGCAGCCCGAGGATGCTTCAGCTGCTTTTCCCAGTCACCTCCAGGAACTCAAAGGCACCGAGGACAATTTCAGGCCAGATCCTGGCGCTGTGAATAGACTTCCTGAGCCCCACACTGCCAGAGCTGGGTCCAACTGGAGCAGTTCCAGTCCCTGCGAGTGCCGACACCGCGCGCTCCCCTGCCTCGGCTGCCCAGCACAGGGGAACTTGGCAGGACAGCTCCCAGCTCCTGGAAAAGCTTGCAGCAATGGGAACTCCCAGAAGTTTAGAGAGAGGGGATGTGGGACAAAACCTTGCCCAAGGAATGTTGTGCTGATAGTCCTTCTCCTGTCTGGATGTCACAGCTCCTGCGGTGAAATCCTTCACTGGCTTCCCCTCTGTGCTTCCGTCAGGGACAGTTTTAGCACTGGGTTGTTCTGATATTTGTAATGAAGCAGAACAGAAAGTTATTTCATTTTAGTCCTTTGATTTGTGATATCAAACCGATCCTTTAAGGAGCTGAAGGGACTGCTGGGCTGAAGAGCTCCCAGCCTTTGAAGTGGAAGCAGACAGGACACCCATCCTTTCAAAGCCTTCCCTGAAAACACAGCCAAGAGTCAGACTCTGTTTGCTCCTTTGTTACCAGGACACAGATCTCATCACTAGGGTAATTACCAGCAATTACAGGTTAGGAGGAATTCCTAAAGTCAGGACTTAAAAGCTGTCTTGAGTCCAAGATGTTTCTTTGAAACGACAACTATCATTTTTATTCTGCAAAGGCTTGTAACACCCTAACGAGGCCGGAAAAGCAGGTGGAGGGTGGAAGCAGCTTGGGCATGTTGAAGTTTGGCTGCTGGGTAGGTAAGAAAAGTTCTTTTTCTGTGCTGTAACACATTTTCAGAGCTCTCTTTCCACAGGGCCTCCTGCCCAGATCCCATCTCTGGTCAGCTGGGGACTCACGGGATGCTGTGATCAGGTGGGCAAGCACTCAGGGTATGTTCCAGCTCTGTGCTCACCTGTGCAAGCCCAGCTCAAGCTCTTCTGACGTGGGCCTGAGCATGGTCCAGCTCATGGAGTGAAAGGAAGGTGGTGACCCTGAGCAAATCCTGCTCACCCTCACAGGTGGTCCTGCACCACCCCATCCCCTGCACCACAGCCACATTGACTGTTATTTCAGCAATAACCCTCACTTGGCCCCAGCTCCTGCCATCAGCTCTGTCAGACAAGAGGCACCGAGGGGCTTTGAGGAGGAGACATCTAAAGATACAGGAATAGTGCACGTGATGAGAATAAGTCATTCCATTAACGTGGCTGGATCATAGGAAACAGATGTCATGCATTGTCTGAAGATGGGAAACAGCCCACCACGAGGACAAAGCTTCTGCACAATGGGAACAATGGATAGACCTTCTCTTTGGGAATTCCTTCCCAGCTTATGAACTTTGAGAGTCACAGAAATGCCAGGTTAAACCAGAAGCCCCTCCAGCAAAATGCCCAAAGGGTTTGCTAAGCTCTTGTGGTCTCCTGCTTTTAGCCAAGACAAATACCCTGTGAAGTAGCTGTATTCCTTAGTGGCAGTTTGTGGCGTCAGGCCACATCTCTGCTCATGGGACTGTTCATATCAACCTGTAAAAGGACTGCTCTGTCCCCTAATCACAAAATTATAGAATCATAGAGTCACAGAATCACAGAACAGTTTGTGTTGGAAGGGACCTTAAATATCATCATTTCAACCTGCTGCCACAGGCAGGGACACCTCTCACTAGCCAGGTAAATGCACTAAGGGTCTCCTCTGAGGTGTTTCCTCCTCTTTCCCTGTGAGAGCTGTGGGACATCCAGGTGAGCCCCAGCCACATTGTCTCATCACAGAGACTCCTTGGAGTCCAGAACACAGCCAGGGGAGCAGGATGGGTGCACAGGTAGTTGTCCCCATCCCTCATCAGCCATTCAGCCCCTGCCAGCGAACACCAAACTTTCACCAGGCAGCAGCTAACAGAAAAAGAGGACTCAGTCTCAAGCTGCATCAAGGGAAATTTAGGTTGGATATTAGGAAAAGGTTTTACACTGAAAGAGTGAAAAAGTACTGGAATTGTCTGCCTGGGAGGTGGTGGAGTGATGTTTTTAAAAAAGGATTGGATATGGCACCATATCCATGGTTATGGATATGGTGCCATGGGTTAGTCGAGGCGTTAGGACATGGGTTGGACTCGATGATCTTGAAGGTCTCTTCCAATCCAGTCATTCTGTGAATTCTGTGAATTCTGTGAACTCACCTCCCTGCTGCTTCTGAGGAGGGCGAATCCCTTTTCCTCCTAGAAGGAGCAGCCACGGTGGAGGGGAGAGCACCTACCTGTGCTCGTAGCCCGTGCACCAGCGGTGGCCCCCGCAGTCCTGCTTCCACACCTTGACAGCGCGGCTCAGCGCCTGCACGCACGGCTGCCGCAGCCCCACGACCCCCAGCTCCTGCTCTGCACACACATTGGGCCTGGGACAGAGAAATGCAGGCATGTCAGGGATGCAGGGGATCCAGAGGGATGATGGGGGGTCACAGCTGCCAGGGGTGCAGCGCTCCCACTGCCTGAATTTCCTGCTGACAGGGCAGGAAGGGCTTGGGCAACCCCCTGCATCCACCTCCTCAGTGAGTTAATCACTGCAGGGAAAAGAAACGGTGCCAGGCCCACCAGCCACAGGGGTGGTTTCTTGTTCATTCAGAGCTAAGGGCTGTGGGGCTTATTCCAATAAATCAAAGAAATGTACTTTGTTTCTTCTCTAATCCTAACTCTTTCTCCAAGCACAAGTCAGTGGGCTTAATTAAGGATGAAGAGGGAGACATTTGTCCCTGACTCTGTGAGCCACTTGGCATTTGGGGCTGCTTCTGCTGCTTCCAACAGAACCCAGAGTTTTCACAGAGATACTTTCTATAAAAGAAGTGAAAACAACTAATTTGGACGTGGTGAAGCTTAGAGGTCACAGCTGGCACCCGACTGCTCCAGGCCGCTCAATTCCAACCCTGACATGTTGGCACAGGGCTCTGCTCCAGTGCCTCGTCCAAGAAGTCCTGAAAGTAACTGTCAGGGCAGGAGCACAAAACCCTGACGTGGGGAGAAAAAGCTGCCTCTTCCAAAACCTTTATCTTCTAAAGATAAAGACCTCTTTTTTTTGAAGAATTAAACTCCTTGGGGAGGGCGGCTTGGAGTCTGCACCCCACACCACACCGGCTCCATGGACAAAGGAAATTACAGTGATCCCCTGGCTCTGAGAGACCATCTTCTGGCAGGATGCCAAATTTGTAAGGAAGTTTTCCAGAGCAGCCAAATGATTAACACCAAACTGTAACTGTAAAATGTAATTAAAAAGAGCAGCCTACGTGCTGCTGGAGTAACAGCAGCAGGCGGGAAGGAACGTGGAATAAGAAAGATTTGTGAAGTGAAATAAAAGCAGCAGGTCTTGGAAGAAAGGGCAAAGTATTCACACAGGAAACATCTCTTCCACTCAGACAACAGTTTCAGCTAAACCAAGGAGCTCTCTCCTACAAGAAAAGACTATCCAGGTTTTCAATTTTCTATTTTCCTTTCTGCACATTCAGTAATAAAGAAACCCACAACAGCTTCCTCCCCACTACCCCTTCACTCTCTGCTCCTGGCTTCACCCTTGATTTGAAAACACAGCATTAGGCTCCTGCTTTTCCATTCCCTGCCCGACAAAACCCCTCCGGAACTCTTTCCTCTTACTCACATGTGGGGCTGCAGTTTGCTCCCAGCCGCCAGTGGAGACATTCGCAGCGCCACGATGAGTGACAGTGCCACGGCAGGAAACTCCATCGCAGCCGCTCCTCTCCCTCCAGGTGTTTCCAGCGGTTTCCCGGGAATCCCAGAGCCTCCTCCAGCTCAGCTCGCCGGTTCCTCCTCCCCACAGGCTCCTGCTGCTCCCAGCTTGCCGGTGTTTCTCCTTGCAAAGGACAAAGTTATCGGAGCACAGGGGAGTCCTCGCAGGGGGAGAGCAGATTTATCATTCTTCCTCCCTCTCGGGTTCCGCTCAGCGACTTTCTTCACTCCATTGGAAATCACTGTGCAGGTTGCAGCTGGGTTTTTCCCCAAACTAAACCTGGCTTTTCATGCTCCTTTGCTCGCAGTGAAATGCACTGAAGTGACTTTTCCTTCTGGGATTTGCTTCCTGACAAAGCTCGAGGACCTGGGGGCTCACAAGACCGGGGTTGTGCCCAGCAGGGCAGCCCCATGTGGGCTGAGCTGCTCCGGAGCTGCGATCCCCTTCCCAAGGCACTTTGAAATCCAGCCCTTGGCAAGGGGAAGGAAAAAGGAGGGGTGCTCTTCTGGCAGGAGACTCTCACCCCCCAGGGGCTTTTCCCGAAGCAGGCAGGGTCGTTCTTCACTCCATCCACAGAGGTGCAGGCATCTTCCAGATGAGCAGGCAGCTCCTGAGGAGCTCCCGCACACACAAGCACCACAGCAGCTTCCCCGCGGTTCAGGGCAGTAACAAAACTTCCCCCTGCCTTTCCCAGGTCCAGCTCCTTTCCCTCACATGCTCCCTTGCCTCTTTGCTCGCTGTCAGTCAGAGATCCCTCCCACGAGCTGTGCCCAGCCCCGAGCAGAGGAGGGGGAGGCCCTGCTCGCAGGGATGGAGCAGTGGAGCTTAGGGGCTGTTTTCAGCTCTTCTGCACTACCCAAGGCCAGCTGCGGACACGCCACCCCAAACCCCTTTCCCAGAAGCTCGAAAAACATCCTACAGAGATTCAGTCTTCCCCATGTACCCCAACAGGTAACAAAATTGATTGCTTCCCAAGGAAATTCTGCTGGCAGGGACACCTCCAACTGCACACAGCAGCTGGCACAGTGGGATGGGGAGGAGGAGAGCAGAGCAGAGCAGGGATGCTGCACTAAACACCTCAAGCACCTGCCAGCAAACCCTCCCCAAGGGCCAGGAGGAACCAGAGCAGCAGCCAGGCACCTCTGAGCTGCCCTGGGGCACTGCAGAGCTCACTTGGCCCCGGGGCAGGTGCTGATTTCCATCAGAGAAGCAGGATAAGAAGGCTTGGAGGAAGGCTGGGATCGTTTCATGGACATATTTTGTGGCTGAAGGACAACCATTAATCAAGACTAAAGTCCACAAAGGCCATGCCCAAAAGCTGCTGGCTGTTGAAAAAAACTGAAGCAGCTGCTCCTTACACCAGAACTCTCCCAAGGTTACAGCAGTGCCATAAATCCTCAAGTAAGAGAAAAGAGCAGGTGAGGGGGGTTAATGCTTCCACTTAGCAGTAAAATATCAGCCAAGCCTAACGGATGGGAAAAAAACATCCTTCGTTCTTCCTCGAGAAGAAAGGCAGCTACATAAAGATGTTTTATAACAACAGAGAGAGCTCCAGGATACAATAAATCCTGGCCTCTCTTTTTCTATCTGGGATTAAAATGTGAGAACTTTCTTACAGTAGGAAAGAGGCTGCTCCCAGTTAGACTTCCAGGAATTCCTCCCAATGGGCAGGGACTGGGCAGAGCTGGGAGTCGGGCTCCCTCTCCAGGATGCGGCTCGAGGCCAAGGATGGGGATTGATTAGTCCAGCCACAGCTCACACTGCCTCAGGTGACAATCCTGACTGTCACACAGGCAGGACACAACTCACTGCAGGGTCCTGGCTGGCCTGGCATGGCCACTCTCACACAGCCACCCCGGCCAGGCTGCCTGCAGGGAGAAGGGGAAGGTCCAATGGGAAAAGCTGCGCTTTGAGGAGTGACCCAGCACAAAGCCAGTCCTTTTAAAGTCCCTTTAAAGCCAGCAGTGAGGTTCCCACCTAAAGAGGCCCGTGTGAGTGAGGGCTGTGGAGAACACAGCAGGGGATTCATGGGACACATGTGAAAGACAGATATCTGAAACCCTACCCTGTCTGTGAAGTCAATTTAGTATGTTTTCAATTTGATATAATTTCCCAGCACAGCCGCCCACCGAGGATGTCATCCTCTGGCTCCGGGTAAAACAGCCCTGAAAGTGGTCCAAGATATGATACAGCTCCATAAATACTGATGATAATATCTGGCAGTCATGCCAGAGACCACAGAAAATGAAACATTAACATGCCATTCATTCCCCAGCATTATTTAATCTTTGCTATCAAGCGAGCTGGATGTGATATGGGCGCCATGCACAATCCTGTTCCTATCCTACACTGCTCTGGTACCTTCCTGAGCTCAGTCCTGATGATATTTAGGGATCTTGCACATCTGACCCAGGTCTGCTTCACAGCAGCTCTGTCTGGCTTCTGTAGACCCACAAATCTTGTTCCTTTGTGGGTATATGAGTCTTGCCCGGATCACCTGGGCAGAGCAGAGCATCATTTTGGCTGAGCTCAGGGCCTCCTGCTGTACATTGTGTGATGTGTGTGGGTTCTTGTCTTAGTCCTGAAAATCCACAGCAGAGCTGAGACAGGCCTCATATACCTCTGGGTGTGCAACCATGGTGGCACCTGGGACCTCATACAGCCCCAGGTGTGTGACAGCAACTACACCTGGTACCTGATAGAGCTCTGGGCAGGGAACAGGGACAGCACCCAGCACCTGGTACAGCCCCAGGTTTGTGATGGTGACAGTACCTGATACCCTGTACAACCCAGGAGTCCGATGGTCACAGCACCTGACACAACCCTGGGCTTGTGACACTGATGGTACCTGGTACCTAATCAGCTCTGAGCAAGCGATAGTGGCAGCACGTGCCACTTTGTCACTTTGTACAGCCCCATGTGCGCGATGGTGACGGTCCCAGCAGCCGCCGGTGAGCGACGATGACAACACCCGATACAACACTCGGTGACAACACTCGGCCAGCGGAGTGGGGAGCGCTGCCGTGCCCCGTATCCCACACCCTGTATCCCATACCCCGCATCCCGTGCCCCGGCTCTGCCCGGGTACCAGCCGAGCATCCCGGCCAGGGCTGCAGTGCCGCCTCCCGGCCCGGCGCGGAGCGAGAGGCGGCCCCGGGCGCTCCGCCCGCCCCGCTCCGCCCCGGAAGGCTCCGAGCGCCCTCCCGGCGATGCTGCAGCTGCGGGACGCGGACGAGTCCGGCCCGGCCGGCAGCCCCGGCAGCCCCGGGGCCGCCACGCTGGTACCGGGAGGAGCCGGGCCGCCCTTCGAGCCGGCCGTGCCGCCCGCCCGGCAGACCCTGCGGCCGCTCAGTGTCCGCACCGCGGGCCGCGCCGGCCGCCTCCGCCAGTACTTCGTGTTCCGGGTGCGCGCCGGGAGGGGCGCGGGGGCGGCCGCGGGCCCGGCCCGCACGCCCTGACCTCTGCCTTGTCCCCCCGCAGCCCGGCACCATCGAGCAGGCGGTGAGCGAGATCCGGGTGGTTGTGCTGCCCGCCGAGGACGGGGAGGTGCAGAGCGTGTGGCTGCTCACCGAGTGAGTTCCGCCGCGGGATGGGCGCTGCGGGCGGGGGGAGATGAGAGCCGGGGCAGCCTCGGCCCCGCGGGGCTGCTGCAGAGCCGCACATCCCACAGCGCTTTTCTCTGTTAAACCTGGTGAATATTAACGCGGGCACAAGGCCAGGAATGGCCCAGGCTGGCTGCAGCCATCATTATTTATAACCCAGCCCTCCAGATACAGACCAACGCTGCCCTGTTAACCCCTTAGGAAATCCAGTCCCACAAAGAACCCACTGCTGCAGTACAGTACGGGCAGGGCTTTAACAAACTGACCCTCAGCCCTGCACTGGCCCTGCTGATGCAAAGCAAAGGCTGTAACACAAAATACAGCATCACCAAGACTTCAGATTTGTTTTCAGCAACTCTCCTGTCTGCCAAGCTCTTGAGTGTTTCTAGCCAGGAGTCGAAACCACTTAAAGCTCAGTCGTGTTCTCTGCCCAGAATCGACCACTGGAACAACGAGAAGGAGCGCCTTGTCCTCATCACGGACTGGTCCCTCCTGGTCTGCAAGTACAACTTCATCAGCCTGCAGTGCCAGCATGTGACCAGGATTGCCCTCAGTGCTGTGGACACCATCTCCGTGGGGGAGTTTCAGTTCCCACCCAAATCGCTGAACAAGTAAGCAGCCACAGTCACGTGTAAGTTCTGCAGTTATTGGCAACAGATTGAGCTGCCAGCCTGACCACTGGAATGGTCTGAAAATTCTTCTTTTGCTTGCTTAACTTTGCAAACAATTCCCAAAGTTTTATTAGAAGACCTCAGGGTAGCTGCTGGTTTGCTGGGGTGGGGAGTAGTTGCACTAACAGCAAGTTGCTCAAGGACTTTCAAGATAAGCTGAGTAGATTTGGGAGCAGAAACTCATCACCATTACATAATGCACTAAGTAGTAGTAACACCACCTCATCATGAGTAGAAAGCTATGAGTGGCAGGGCCCCATACACAGGCTGTGAAGGATAGCCAGGGTGTCCCAGGTGCTTCACTTTCTTGCTCTCAGCTCATAAGAATGTCCCTCTGCACGTTTCAGGGGCTGAATTATTGCATTTCTTGCCTGCAGTAAAATTTACTATCACTTGTATTTCAAGATAGCTTCTAGTTTCAAGCAGGCCGTTTTCAGACAGAACATTTTTAGTTAACTTTGCTCAAAGCCTGGGAGGTTTGACCCTGTTCATTGTGCACTGGCAGGAGGGAAGGTGTTGGTATCCGCATCCAGTGGGACAAGCAGAGCCGTGCCTCCTTCATCAACAGGTGGAACCCCTGGTCCACCAACATCCCTTACATGACCTTCACTGAGCACCCCATGGCAGATGCTGACGAGAAGATCTCATCGCTGTGCCGGGTAAGGAACGGCCTCTGCTGCTCCAGGCAGCTCACTGACCTCATAGGGTGGTCACAACTTGGATTATTTTTAAGCAATACATCAATTAATCAAACAAAATCAGTTAGAGGTAGAACTTAGAGCTGGGAGCTCCATCTCCCCAATCTCCAAATTTTGACTTGCAGGGTGGCCCCACTGCCCACTTTTCCCAGCTAACTGTAACTGGCTGAAACACAGAGGAAGCCAAAACTTCTGAAGATGCAGTCCTGTAAAACCCAAAAGCAAATCGATCTTGGGCTGTTTTCTGCTCTTACGTACCTGACAAGCTGATGGACTTTTCATCTAGGACTGCCAGCTAATTAACAGATGGTTTAATTGCTCACTGAAAACCTTCACCAAGGTGGTTCTCTGTTCTTTTTGTAATAGGTGCTTCCCTCTGAAGGTTTGCCTCAAATTAGAACACTATTAAGCATAACACATCAGTGATCAGGGCAGAAGCACAGTCAGAAATAAACACCTGGTCACTGATAAATCTTTACCCTAAGTCCCACATCAGCAGTGCCCTGTGTGAAATTAACTGAATCATCGAGGTTAAATATCAGACTGTGACTATGACAGCAACAGCTTTAATGCTAATCCTTCACCATTCCCTATCAGCAGCTGCTCAACAGTTTGTAAAACAATGCAAAAGCAAGGTGATGTCTTTTCTTCCAGCTGGAAAACTTTCAAACACAGCTGATCCAGGCTGTGAAGAAAGCCCACAAGGAGGGCCCAGTGCCAGGAAGTGCCAATGGGGTGTTGGTGCTGGAGCGCCCCATCCTCATCGAGACCTACCTGGGACTGATGTCCTTCATCAACAACGAGGCCAAGCTGGGCTACTCCATGACAAGAGGCAAAATTGGATTTTAAACCCCCTTGCGTGTCACCTGTTCAAGGGCAAGTGAGTTGCTGGTGGTGCCCTGGGGAGAGGGTGCTGAGGGCAGAGCATGTGATAAAGCAGAGTTGCCAGGGAAGGAAGGGGAAGGGGGGAGGTTGTAGGGCAGTTCCCACGCTGTTTGGGGAATGCACAGGTTGGATTTGAAGCAGACACAGGGTGGTGTCAGTCTTGTATTTTGTAGCTGATTTACAGCCCTCACTGGTCCTTAGGCAGGGTGAGTGAGCTGTGGTGTGTTCTGTTTCCCAGTGCCTGCTCTTCCCAGTCCATGAAGTGCCACTGGAACCTGCTGCAACCCCCAGTGCACAGCAGAACCTTTGTGCCACGGCCCTGCTGTATCCCTGTGTACGGTGTCAAATCCTGTCGTGTGCTTGGGACTGCTTTGTGTTGTTTAAGAGGAATTGCTGTTCCAATCACCATGATCTCAGTGCTCTGATTAATGCCTCTTAGGAATTTTCAAAGCTGTCAGTCAGTCTTTAACAGTATTTGCTGGCTTTTGCTAAAGCTGCACTGTTCCACCTGCTCAGCAGCAGTCTGTGAACTCAATATGCATTTCTGAGCTTCTTGTAAAAATCCCTTTAAGAACCTACTGGAACTTCCTCTCTACTTCTGTTTCTTTGCTGCAGCCACAGAATAAAGACTTGTGAGAGAACGTTGCCAAAAGCCTCAAAAACACATTTGCCTTCAAAGCTGTTCTTTGTAGAACTGAAAAGGAATTCTATTTTGGTTAGATTGATATTCTTAGCCATTTTTCTTAAATCTGCTCTAGTTTGGGCCAGGACTTTTTAATGGAGACAGAAAACTTTCAGCACTATGTGTCAGCCTTGGTTTGACATTCCTGCACTGAACCTCTCAACCAGAGATGAAATCCAGAAGCAGCCCAAGAGATTACAGCTATAATTGCTCAGGAGGTGACTCGAAAAAGCTTTTTCCTTATGCATGACCTTCTTTCCATGCCTTTTTATCAGAGCATTTATCTGCTGGATGAATACTGTGCTGCAGTGGTGGGGTTTTTTGACCTTAATGTAGGTGAGTGTTTGTGAAACTCCTGTTACAGTCTGTCCTGACTCCAGCTTTCCAAGCTTCTCTATGTATTTTCTAAGTTAACCTGTTCAATTTTCATTAAACTTGCAGTAAAGTTAAATTTCAACTCTTACTTGGTATTTGTTCTTCATTTTCTGGAGACTGAGGCTGTGAAATTAGGAAGCAAAAGAAAAAACATCCAGTAAATTCCTAAACAAGAGCCTTCCTATTTGGAAGGGAAAACAAGGAAGGATATCCAACAGCTCCTTCCCTGCCAAACCATCCACTCCTATTTGGCATCAGAGTTGGGACAAAAACTCCCATTTCAGTTACCTGTAATTCAGCATCCTGAAGTGTCAGTTGTGATCCCTCTGGCAAAGATTCCATGTAATACATCCATGGTGGCCCAGTTACTGTCACCCAATATTATTTGTGTGCAAGTAACAGTTTCCTTGTACTGGAATAAATCACTACATCACTGATCACACTGAAACAGACTTTCAAGTGCAGAGGTGCAGGTTTATAGTTTGCAACTATCAAAATATTTATTGGAAATAGAAAATTTAAGTAATAGCTATACATTATATACACACAGAGCTACAGTCTTAGAAAATAAGAGTTCAGAGTTGAAAAAGAGATGATCAACTCCATCAATGCTCAGGTTTTTTTGCAATAGACACTCATTCCTTACATTTCACTTGCTACATCACTTCATTCAAATGCAGTCATAGTATTTCACACACTGAGCTTGGAGCTCCTTCAAATAAATAACTTATAAATACAAACACTTCAGACTGGGCAATAGGTTTTGACTCCTTTCCTCTTTCTTCCTCAGACTTGGGAATGTTTTTAATGCATTTAGTTCTTTTATTTTACTTCTTCTCTTTCCAAGTAACACACACAGAAGTTCTCCTTACTCAGGAGCAGCATGGAGTTCCCACTGGAATGCCAGGAGATGGATGTGATCTGGAAGTCAGCTGTGGGAAGAGATGACAGTGTGTAAGCAAGGAGCTGGAGCCCATCCTCCTGCTGGAGGGAAAGGCAGTGGAATCAGCCACACAAATCCCTGAGACATTTCCTGTGTCTCACTATGAACTCCTCTTTGCCCAAGGGTGAAAAACCCCATTTTTGAGCAGCTCCAAGAACATACCTGAGCTATTTCCATGACAACACTCAGAACAATTTATAAATGGAATAATATTTTTCCCTGAGTTATAGTGATTAGGGTTTTTTTTGTTGTTGTTTTTATTTAGAGTTAGGATTGAATGTTTGAGAGATGGACTTTTTGTTTGGACTTGGTTGTTTATTAAAGTATAGAGTTCTTTAGTACTTTTACTTATTAAGTCAAAAGTGAGAAAATGGAGGTGAATTTAGCTAGTTCCAAGGTCTTTTAAAGTTTAATTATCTAATTAGAAGCTAACATTTATATAACTTATATTTTTTACTTAATTAAGCACTTATTTAATTATTTATTGTTTAATTAGCACTGCGGTACTAATTATCCAATTTAAAAACTACTACCTGAAATCATGAAGAAGGAACAAGAAGCGACAACGCCCAAGAGCTTCTATGTCTTATACTTATTACTACATTTTAAAATCCCAAATTTAAAACTCTTTATTATGTGAAATTCCACACTTCTCTTCTAACTTCTATCATCAGTGATTCTAATTCTATCACTCAAATTTGGAAGCCTTCTCCAAGGTCTCAAGTCAAAAGCAGTGCTCTTTTGGGGATCAGTGTCAGAAAGCACAGAAAGTTTAAAACTCCCAGGCTTCAGGCTTCCAGCACAGAAAGTGGCTGAGAGTTGTGGCAGCTGCTGCTCACCTTCCCCAGGCACCTGCACAACCACACAGCCAGCTGGGGACCACAGGTACACTCTGCTGATGCCTGTGCACACAGCCAGGCGGGGCTGGCAGGGGTCCCACTGGAAGCCCTGGATCGTGCACAGCTGCTCCAACACCACCGCCAGCTTCAGCTTCCGGATGTCCCAGATCCACACAGCATTGGGAATGTTATCTGCAGAGGAAACAGCAATCGGGTGATAGCTGGAGGGTAAAAGCATCCTGTTTGGTTTTTCTAAATTAACGAATTCATACAACACAAACCTTTAGGTACACCCCAGGGTTAGCACCACTTGAGTTTTGCCAAGCAGAGCTTTCAGGAAATACTCAATCTTGGAAATATTGCAGAAAAAGGTAAAAGTGATCTAGTCCCTCTCTCAGTCCTTCCCTGGCTTCTAGCACATTAGTCTGTCTGATGGGTTTTGCACCTGACCCAGAGCTTTGGCATCCAGGCACAAACAGCCCCTCAGGACCAAAGGGAAAAATGGGACATTAATTCCATGACTTCCGCTCTTCAGGAAGTCAGAATTCCTCCTGCTATGGGTTGTGCAGAGTTCTGCCTTTTAAGAGACCAAGGCTGTAAGTGGGAAGATTAGTTTCATTTTTAATACAGTAAGCTCATACTAACTTGAAGAAATACAAAACCCCACTATTTTCATTAAATACAGAGCCAAGGCTGAGTTCATGCCCTGATCAGCAGTTCTGGCAGCTCACAACAGTTAACACACACTAGAAGACAGGCTGGGATTCCTCTGTAGTTACATATCTCACAACAGAGCTGATTTTACAGGGCCATGACTCTTTTTATAGTGCTTTTTATAGATCATTTCTGCTAAGGAAACCCCCCACATGCCCCACATGGCTTCCCTTTTAGGCAGGGCAGTCGGAACTTACCATTTTTGGTTGCCAGGAAACAGTTATCTGCACTGAAGGCCAACATCCCAACACCCACTTTGGGATTTGCCCTGTCAGCAACTGGTTTGATGTACTGTAAAGAAACTGGCACCTGGGAAATCTGATCTGGAATGGGAAATAAAAGTATTTCACTAAGTGAGCGTGGATAGACAATGCATTTACATCCAACTGTTAAAACCCCTCATCTCTGAAGTGACAAGACCATATTTTACTCTTCTCCAAGATGTTCCAATCAAAATTTCAATTGCTTTAAGATATAACATCTTCACACAGCCACCCTACTACTATTCCTGCCCTCCTACAGAAAAGGAAAGGCTAGAAATTCAGGCAAGACTGAGATTAAATCAGGAAAATGAGGAAAGATTAATTTTTCTACTACCTTTTAACTAATATTTCAAACACTGTTAACCAAAGGTGATTTACAGTGCCACAAAGACCGAGACTGATTTTTACTGCCCTAGAGAACATCCAGAGGATCTGTTCCACCATCCAAAGGGCAGAGTTCACCTACAATGTTTATTTAAAGACTTCCCAAGGCAAACTCAAGTGTCTGGTTTGAGTAAACTTTGGCTTACATTTACTCTGTGTGCTGAAGAGAGAACTAGCCAATGCTCTTGTTGGAGGGAAAGTAAGTCTCTCTGTGTCAACAGTTGGGGATTTCTCCACTTCTTTATACACAATCTACAAAGAAACAAGTGAGAGCTCTACAGAAGGGCCTCGGAGAGTTTAAACATGGGCTGTTACCAAATACCCACATCCCACTGGCTCATTTGCACATTTAGTCCATCTCAGCATCCCCTGGTTCATCAACAGAGGAAATGGCTTCAGGAGGCAGATCTGGAATCCAGTATTCCCAGTGAATCATGGGCCACTTGGAACCATGATCAGGAAAAACACTCCCAAGAACAAGTCTGAGGGAGTGCACCTCATTCATTATTTCTGACAGCAAATTAAATCATCCCCATTACAGTGAGAACATAAATTTATTTTTGCAACCAAAAATTTTTAATCTGATTCTATCACAAATAAAGTGCAGCGCCGCAGAAGGAAAAGATAGCAAAAATACTTTAGTGTGCCTGCAACATATTCCCAAACACTAGCACCAGGATAAAACAGCAACTGCAATTCCTGTCTGTGTAGTGGAGATTAACAGAGCTATTTCCATTTGTTTTCCATGACATATTTTACACCTAACTGGAAGTTAAGGAATTTTTCAGCCATGAGAAGCTTTGCTGAGGTGCTTTAATGGCTCATGCCTTGCTTCTGGTTAAGAGGCAGTGTCATGTGAATATTGCAGGCTTACAGTCCACACACAGACTCTTCCAGGAGGTCTGTTCAGTCCCTCTGCAATGGCAAACAGCATCACACACTGTTCTTGTTACCTCCAGGGATGAGATCAGCTCGGGATTTTGGGAATAGCAACTCTGCACCTGCTGCCACCAGCCCAGAATCTGTCAGGCCTTGCAGGTACAGGTATAAAGGATAAAAATCAATGCTGACAGATGTTCCAGGAAATGCCCTTTAGGTGAGCTGGATGAGCCTGTCCACACAGGATGGAAAATTTGAACAATCCAGTTCCAGCACTGTTTAAAGTTAGGAATTGTATAAAGTTGAGACAAATCTCTCCTGTTCAGTTTTTCGGTTTGCTATTGACTACACACCCAAATCTGTAATGCAGCCACCCCCTACACCAAAACACACTGGCACATGACAGGAGCATCTGAGAATCTATTACTGCTCAAGAGAGAAGATCACAGACACATATTCCATCAAATCTGAAGGGTTTCCCACATTTTTGTTACATTCCCAAGTTGCCAGAAAATTTCCCAAGCCCTAGTGGGAAAAAAAGTAGGAAAAAATTCATTCATCCAGAATGAAATGGATTCATCAGCATCTTTCAGATACAAACAGCAGCACCCAAGCTCTGCTAAGGACTCCATGGACTTGGGATCCACACTTACAGTCTTTTTGCTGGAAATGGTTGCTGGATGGTCAAGCTCTGTGATCTTCTTCCACGTCACATGGTTCAGGATACGCACCTGGGAACAGGGCAAGGGGAGACTGTTAGGGCAAAGTTCTCCAAATGCTTTAGATAAAAGATGCAGGAAACATTTCTCACCTTCTCATCAAAGCTGCCAATGGCCAGGAACTGGCTGCTGGGACTCCAGGCAATGGATTTGACACCCAGGGGCCACTTGTAGGCACGGTAGGAGGAGAGCAGCCGCCCATCGAGGGAGTACAGCAGCACCTTGTACTGGAACACAGACAGAGCCACTCAAATCCAGCAATGCTGCTGGAAACCACAGGCAGGCAAATCATCCCTGCCAAACTCTGCCTGTTTAACATGCAGCAAGTTAAATACAAAGGTACAGGTGCTCTCTTATCTGAGAGTTAAGAGGCTTTGTTGCTCTCTTTTTGGATGAGTACTTTTATCAACTGTAAAATCACTGTGCAGCGCAGTGTCAGTAAAGCTGCAGAAGACTCTTACATTCTTCCATTATTCTTTTTCCATTATTCTTTCATTATTTCAATAGCAGCTTTTGCAATGTTTACAATTTTTTTGCAAGATACATTAGAAATAATTTGCTGTCATTGAAGGTTTACAGAACAGCAACATCCACTTGCAAGGACACCCATCCCCAGTACAAGTGTAATATTTAACAAGAGCTGGACTCACATCCTTTTATGTTCAAAAGGAACATTTTAAACACTAATTATTTTAGTCACTGCTTTATACATGATGGCAAAGACCAGCATGAACTCTTCAAGAAAATAATCTGCTTTTTCTCCTACCTCCAGGCATGTGTCCCATGCTGCCAGCACACAGCCATTGGGAGCCCACTCAATCCCAAACAGATCCTGGGTTTCAGTGTCAAAATGCTGCCCACAAAAGAGAAACCACAAAACCATTTGAAATATGTCAACAAATCCTGTTGCACCTAAGCCGACAGAATGTTCAGTTTTAACCTTTCAAGGGCTACCACAAACACAAAAGAGCTTTTCATATGCCAGAGTAGCAACAAAAATATTTCCTCTTGTAATACATGCTGCATTCAGTGGATCTTTGATCCTCTCTACAGAAAAGCTACAAGTTTCTATACCTTCAAATGAGCAGCATTTCATAAGAAAATTAAATTAGTTACAGTGAATCAGTCAAAAGAAGCCTAATTCCTTGTCTGAAAGCCCAGTACAGGATCACATAATCCCAGAATAGTCTGATCTCATCCCAGGGCAGGGACACCTTCTACTATCCCACACTGCTCCAAGCTCCATCCAGCCTGGCCTTGGACACTTCCAAGAATGGGGCAGCCACAGCTTCCAGTACCAGGGTCATTAGGGAACAGCTCAGGAACATGACAAACATTTAGTGGTATTTCCCAAATTTTCTCTCAGCTTCTGCTGAGGCTCAGAATTCTCAAATTAGAGGTGAGACAACATACAGACAAGTTCTTTGTGAGGTTTAATTGCTCAGATCTAGCCCATGGCCAATGAACTGCACAGACTGATCCCATGTGTGAACAAGTTTATATCACATCTCAAGTACCAAACACTTGCTACTCTCACTCTTCCTAATGGAGTAGTGTCCAATATGTGCAGGTAACCTCCACAGCAGTGGAGGAGAGGCAGAGCTTACCCTGAGGAGCTGCCAGTTGTTGCACACGAAGATGCTGATGAAATCCTTGCAGTCACGTCGCTCCACCACGGCCATGTAGCGCCCGTCCTTGGTGAAAGCCATCCCTGCCACGGGACAGATTCATTAAAACTGGCTTCAATAGAAATCAGACAACAAGGCAGAAGAGCTGATGAGGCTTCAGTGAGGAACAGTAACTCCCATCTCAAAGCAGAAATAAAAGAGGAGACAGAATCTCTTCACAGAAGGTCACATTAATCAAGGCAAAGCACAGTGTTACTGATTCATTGTGTCAGCAATTTTTCAGAATGTACCACTTCTCAGGATGCAGAGCTCCAATGTGCTTCAAAACACATCTAACCACTGACAGTTGTAATATAAACCCAACAGATTTCAAATAACCACTTCATTTAGCCTGGCTAAATGGATCAGTTATGCAACCATCAGGTCTCCACCAACTCCCAGGCACGCTCCCTATCCTCTTGGATTTTACATGGAATACATAATTGTCTTTGTCATCTCTGGGATACAAGCCTTGGGCAGGAAACTGCTCACCACAGCCATGTGGTCTGACAGCCCTGACATAAGCTTTCCTTTCCAGCCTTTCCATATGCAGAAAATGACAAAAATCACTTTGAATTAATGCTTTTCATCAAGAGCACATCCAGCATAATTTAATGTCTTAAAGGATCTCTCAGAGGCAAACACAACACAGGGGCACATGTGAAGAGCAGGCACATGGATCAGCTGGAATCCTTCACTTAGACACCACGACCTGGCTGCAGGTGCTGCTCAGAAGGGACGGGACTAAACATGGGGTCTGTCATCACAATAAAGTAATTTTCCCTTTCTGCCACGTTAAAGGAGCATTCCCAGGTAGGTGTGTGACACTTACCTTGCTGGCATGCTTTGGGGTACTTGATGTAAGACACAGACTTGGTGCACAAGGACCACACCGTGATTCGCAGCTGGCACAGAGACAGGGAGCAGTTTTGGTTATTTTTGTAGATTTAAAAAAAAGGAATTAATAGGAAAACAGCAACCTAATTCAGCAACAAAGTCGATCAATGAAGCTTCTGTGATTAATTAATTCTGCAGCTATTTTGTAAAACCCAATGTTCTGGGAAGCAGCTATGAGGAATTCTTCCCCAGTTTCTGGCAGTTAGCAGGGAATTTACCCTAAGCTTACATGGTTACTCTAGATGGGGATACAAAATTCACATCACTGATAAAAGAAAACCTCTTCACAAACACTGAGGTTCTGACATTAGCACACATGTCTTCCAAATCTATTGCCCAGAGTAATTTTGCAGTTGGAAAAACAGATTCATCACAGAATTTGGAGGAGAGATGGGGAGTTTCCTGCCTTTATGAGTGGATGACAAGTTACAGCCCCTTCAGAACATTGTACCCCTTGGGAAAAGGCCACCAAGTGTGAACACTGAGCTGTATTCTACAACATTTAGAAACCCTCAGCTTTGATGGCCGATTTGTGTTTTGCTCTTCCCTCCTTGGGCACACACAAGGAGGCACCCTTACAGAATTACTGAAAAATTCAGACATCCAAAACCTGCTATGCAAAGCAAGGCTTTACACTGGTGTTTGGGGGATTTCTGGAGAACTGTGCCTCCACAAGCACCAAGAGCTGCAGAGAGGGCAGGCAGCTGCAGACCCAGCCTCCCCAGAGCTCCCCAAGGTCACAGCTGCACTCCAGGCTGTGCCTTGCCATCTGCACATTACCCAATTAAAAACAAATACTCCCTCTCCCTTAGCAACGGCAGCCCCAGACACATGGGCATTCAGCAGCATGGCACGTGAACCTTTGCATTTGGAGCTGGAGCAAGGAATGTTTCCAGGGTCAGGTGTGTAACTTGTGTTTTCCTGCATTTTACTGCACCAAGGAAGAGCTACAGGTAGGACACTCACCTCCATCACAAAGGTGCCTTTCCTTGAATTATTGAACACCAAAAATAATTCTGATCCATTATGTAAAACGCCAGCACTGTCCCCATTTCCTCCTCCCCTCACACCCCAGCAGCACCCCAGTGGTCCTGGAGGAAGGTTCTCCTACACTTTTTCACAGGTTTGTTCTTGACACCTGAAAGCTCATCTTGTCCCACCCCTGCCATGGACACAGACACCTTCCAGTAAAGCAAGTTGCTCCAAGCCCTGTCCAACCTCACAGGGAAGGATTTCTTCCCAGTATCTCACCTAACCCTGTCCTCTGACAGTGTCAAGCCATTCCCCCTTGTCCTGTCACTTCAGGCCCTTGGAAATTGTCTCTCTCCACCTTTCCTGTAAGTTCCCCTTCAGGCACTGGAAGGCCACAATGAGATCACCCCAAAGCTTCTCCTCTCCAGGCTGGACAGTCCCAGCTCTCCCAGCCTTTCCTCATAGCAGAGCTGCTCCATCCCTCTGCTCATCCTGGACTCTCTCCAGGAGCTCCAGGTCCTTCCTAAGCTGGGACCCCAGGGCTGGAGGCAGCTCTGCAGGTGGGGTCTCACCTGGCCAGGGCAGAGGGACAGAACCTCCTCCTCTAAGTTCAGCAGCTCCTGGAAGAATCCATGAGATGAACATTAATCAACTTTTATTATCCCTGGGGCCGCTCACTTCCGGGGCCAGCCAAACCCAGCATCGTCAGTCTGCTCCTCAGGCAAGATTTACTTTAAAAATACCAACATGATGCCTCCACACATTCTTCTGCAGCAACTGCAGCACTGAAATGCTGCTGGAGACTATTAATTGCAGCCCTAAATGCACTGGCTGCCCTGCTTCCCCTGAGTAAAACAGCACACATTCTCCAGCCACTTAATACAAGCTTAGCAGCTGCAGGCTTTGAATGCTGAGGGCTGGATCATCATTTTTCCTGACAAAGGCATCTGAGTGCTGCTACTCGGCCTCATGAACAGCTCCCCTGGCCTGCTGGGCATCAAACACACTTCCACCCTGGACCACACTGCCTGCTCCAAGCCTCAGGAGGCAATACCTTGCTGCTCATGTTGAGTTTCAGAGCACTTAAGTCTCTGGAGATGGGACACAGCACATCCCATGCTGAGTTCCCACTGTCACCTCTGCCCTGCCTGAAGCTCAGCCAAAGAAAATCTTTGTTTCAAAATATTTCTGCATCCATCTCTGCTTCATCACGGATGCACAGAATCATTTAAGATGAAAAAGCCCTCAAAGACCACTGAGTCCAACTATTTCCCCAGGACTGCCAAGGCCACCATTAGACCACATCCCCACGTGCCACATCTAAATGTCTTTTAAATCCATCAAGGGATACTGACTGCACCTCTCCCTTGAGGGGCCTGTCCCAGTGCTTGACAACCCTTTCCATGAAGAATTTTTTCCTAATATCCAATCTAAACCTCCATTTGCTGTAAAACAGCTTCTCCAAGTGGTCAAGCTTTGTGACTCCTCAAGAAGGACAATAATGGTTTTCCTGTTTTTCAGTGCTGAGCAAATGCTCCTGGCACTGGATGTTTTGGTGCCATCACACCCCGATACTGCTGACGGGGCCCTGCCCTGCACTGTGTGCCCCAAAACATGGACAACTGCCCCAGTGCCTCTGCAGCACTGGGGAGAGCCCACACAGCACAGCCAGCACACATTTCATGGCACAGTCTCACACACACAAAAACACCTGCAAAAACCCAGACTACAACTAAGCCAGATGCCTTAAAGTGTCTGATAAGCAAAGCCCTCATCTTCACTCCATCTATCACCCACAACACACCTTTAATATCTAATAAGGTCATAGAATCACAGCATGGTTTGGGTTGGAAGGGACCTTAAAGACCATCTTGTTTCAAAGCCTCTATTCACAGAGTGAGGTTAGAAAAGAGCACCAGGATCATCCAGTCCAATCCAACGTGTGCCTGATTCCCACCTTGTCACCAAATCCAGAGCACTGAGTGTCACCTTCAGTGATGGGGACTCCACCACTTTCCTAGGCAAAACCTTCCAATGTCTGACCACCTTTTCCATGAAGAAATTCCTCCTGATGTCCAACCTGACCCTCCCCTGGCAGAGCCTCTTTGTCTGTTTAACTCCAGTCTCTCCCCTGCAAGGGCTGCAGGCTCAGAGGGAAGCACACAGATATATTCTATAATTCCACTGTAACTTCCCACCAAACTCACACAAATTGATGGTTTGGCCTAGTGCTAGGAGCATTGAAAACCAAACAAACCATTTTGATTCCTGAAAGTAGGATCCTTTTCCATTGTTCCATTTGTGCCCACTCAGACATTCCTACAGAGAAACTCACATTGTGTGCTTAATGTGTGGATTTCACACCCCCTTCCCTTAACATTGTGTTTACAACTGATTTGTGACAGAAAGGGAAAACCTTCATATTCCCACCTGGAACATTCCACAATCTCATTTACACTGCCAACATAAATGAGATGAAGAAGATTAGAAGGATTATGTCACAGCTTGCAGACAGGATCAGGAGCAACAGAAACACCAAACACAGAGGGTGAGAAAAGAAACCAAACACTTCAAAAATGACAGGAAATTTCCATTGCTGCTCATTGCCTTTCTCAGGGAATTCACAGAGAAGGGACAATTGTTTTTAAGAAGGAGAATAGCCCATGGCCAGTTAAGCCAGAAGCAAGCCCTTCTCCACTGCTCCTTTTGGGGGATAGTCATCTATGCTGAAGAAAAAGTGAGTGGAGTTGTCAAATTCAAATCCACACAATAATGGTGTCTGAGAAGTTTTCAGCTGTTGTTTTGCAGTGGAAAAACAAACCAAAAGCAGAAGCATTTTTAAAATAGCCTAAAAACAGCTGAGAAATAAAAAGTATTTAGATGGTAACGGGATAAACAGTCTCCAGCGCCGGGCCCAGGACCACGGCCCGATGTTGACAGCTCCAGGCAGGTGTAGGACTGGTGATTTTCAGCAGACAAAAACACACTTTTAAACGACCTACAGCTCAGATGACTGTCAACTCTTGTCCCAGACTTGACTGGGTCACTTGGCCCCCTTACATAGCAGTGTCTGTCAGCACTGGATTTCAGAAGATTATTCAGAGTACATTCCTCGCCAGGAAGCATTTTTCAGCCAATGCAGCCACGCACAGTTACTAAGGATTAGCTGGGATACACACAGAAACATACATTTTCCCTGCTGCTGGAGTTCCAAAGAAGCTCCTTAATGCCTAAAGACCTGACATGGAATGAGACAAAGTAAAAAGTATGTAGTTTATAAGCACAGCTCTTCAGAGAAAGTCTTCAGAACATCTTCACGCTATTTATCCCAAAACACGAGGGTCATGAGGAAGCAGAGAATCACAAAATCCCAGGATGGCTTGAGTTGGAAGGGACCTTAAAGTTTATCTTATCTCACCCTCTGCCATGGGCAGGGACACCTTCCACTAGACCAGATTGCTCCAAGCCCTGTCCAACCTGGCTTTGAGCACTTTCAGAAGTGTGAAGAGGATCCATTTGCTTTCTTTCAGATATCCTTCACCTGCAGCTGTTGGTTAAGCTCTACCTGTGCCTGTAAATTTTGGTGGAACAATGGCAGTGGAAGGAGTCACATGGGGTTCAACACCTTCCACAGGACACTCTGATAATGTGGTACTGCCTCCCAGAGTGGATTTCAGTAGAGAAGGAACACTGACCACGAAGAAACCCTACAAATTAGCTGATAAATTCCATGTGTCAGAGGATGGTGCCAGACTACTTTTTAAGGTGCCAGTGACAGGACAAAGAGTAATGGCCATAAACTAAAACACAAGTTCCACCTGACCATGAGGAAGAATTTCTTTCCATGGAAGGCGGCAGAGCACTGGAGCAGCTTCCCAGGGAGGGTGTGGAGTCTTGCTCTGGAGACATTCCAAACCCACCTGGATGCATTCCTGTGTCACCTGCTTCAGGTGACCCTGCCTTGGCAGGGGGGTTGGACTGGATCTCCAGAGGGCCCTCCTAACTCCAACTATTCTGTAGTTGTAGGGATTCTGCAATGATTTTTCTGAGGCACTGGTAAGTACAGATTGCTAGAAAGAAATTAGCACAACCATAACCTTTAAAAACCTCAGGGAATAAGAAAGTTCCTTGTGAGCTCTCAGTGGAGTTCACACATTGACCTGAGGAATAACAAGAATGAGTGGTTACTTGGTGCTGTTTGGAAGTGACCAAAGCCCAGGGAACCCTCAAACCCTCCAGGAAATCGCTGGATTTGATAACACACTGATATCAAATATCCTGAGCATTGCCCACATCCATCCTCCCAGACTGTGGATTTAGCAGGGAGGGAGTAAACACAGCTCCAACCATGGCAGCTGTCTGACAACAGCTAATTTAGCAACGTGTTTACAGCTGGAAAGGAAACTTATCCCAACACAGATGCCAACTTGGCAAAGGCTTAATGAAATCCTCTAAGGTCAAACCGAGTTCTGTTGGGAGGCAATAAATCCTCGCTAGTCCACCCCCACAGGCACGTGCCACGAGATCCTCTCTGGGAGCCTCACACAGCCCCAGCCTGCAGTTCTGCCTCCCCTGCTGCTGCCTGACCAGCAGGGATGGCTGCACTGCCTCCAGGCTGGAATTCTGGGCTTGTTTTTAATTTTTATTGCTGCTATCAGGACAATTCACACCTGTGAAAACCAAGGCTCAAAGTTGTCAATTCTGTCTAGAGGGATGGGGGAGTGGGTCTGTACACACCCACAGCAGAGTCCACAGCCATATCCCATTAACACTGGGATTGGCCCAAAAAGAAGGGGGAATCTTGCACTGCAGCATGTGAATTCTGTGCTAACCTATGTTATGGCACAAGATCCTGTCACATAAAGCCCTTCCACAGGTTTGAAAAGAGTAAACACAAAGAGAAAGTGTCTCATGTGCTGTTCTTGGCTGTTTTCTGACCCTTCATCGTTGTGCTAAATAAAAGGAATTATCAGCTCTAATCCAAAAGGTGGAAGAGTCAGAATCCACCAGCTTTCCAACAAACCAATCATCCACAAATCAATTTGGATTTTACATTAATAGCATTCCCCAATATGGGTCTCAATAAGCATTAAAGGTGTTAGTGGTTCTACCAGCAGTCTGGCTCCTGTGTGTCAAATCAAATAATTGGGAAAATATTTCCAGGACCTGGATCTAAATCTCATCTCATAGGTCAATAAACATAAACATGTAAGTTTTAATTTAAAAATTACTCTGAAACATTTATGGTTTGGATTTTTTTAACTAGAAATCCTGATCTTTTCTCACTGTGGAAGCAACATACTGGATTTCTAAGACTGCTTTGATGAATGCCATCAAAATCCAAAACATCAGGATAAGTTCTAAAACACACAATTTTACCTTCAAATTTAAGTGTCCATTTTCTACCTTATCACCAGAAGCAAGAGGACAAAATGTGAGTGGAATAACCAACACCTAACCTGGAATTAACCCGAGTTACACACAGGAGTACAGAGCTGCATCTGTGCTCTCCACCACCGCTGCAGCTTTAAGGGCTTTGGGTTATTTTAGGAGGCAAAGGGCAGACAGCAACATCTGACACCGAGGGAATCAAGCCTGCACACTCACATGGAACTCGGTGGTGTTGAGGATGTGACGCCCGTCCGGACTCCAGCATGAAGCCACCAATCCCGCGGAGCCCTCGTCGATCTTACAGTGCCAGTCCGGCTGCTCCAGGGACCAGACCTGGGGCAGGGAGCAACCAGACAGAGCAGGACACATCAGCTCACCCACAGCTCTGCTCATCCAAACCTCTGCAGCTGACAGCAGGCTCCTGCATCCTGCCTCGGGGAGCTCAGGAACACACAAGCACCTGCAGCCATGAAGGACTGGCGCTGGATCCCGCTGCAAAAGTGAGTCCCACACCTCATGGAAATGGCAAATAATGCAGGGTTAGCTTTTTTCTGTAACAAATTTTCTGAATATCTAACATTTTAACATGTTTAGTCCATTTAACAAGCTTGCATGTTATTTATTTCCTACTGCAGTAAGAAAGTGGGAAGATAATCTCCAATTCTGATCTGTTTCACTAGATACTTTTATCCTAGAGATTCTTTTTAAATCTAAGATGTTTGTCATGGCTTTCTAAATCCTTGCATGATGGGTTATCCTCAAACTGTGTTATCAACAACATCAGGTGCTTTAGCACAGCCTCAGCCTAGTGCTGGCTGTTAAACTCCCACATCACACCCAGGTCCCAGCAGGAATCACACCCTGCCCTGCTTTTATCCTCACCTGGACAACACCCCGTTTGTACATGGCACACAGGATGAACAGGGAGTCCGAGGACCACTCGATGTACTGGATCTGGTCCAGGCAGGTGTAGAGCTGGAGGATCTGCAGGGAGCTCGCATCCCGAACCACCAGACGGTGCTGGATACAGGAGGCCTGGAGGGGCGGGGACAGGGCTGAGCTGGGGCAGCATTAGGGTTAGGACAGTGCCAGGGCTGTTCCTACCAGGCTTGCTGGGATCCCAGGTTTAGTTCAGAGAGTCAATGTTGTATTATATAAAAAAAAATCTCCTTGTGGGTGGTGAGGCACTGCCACAGGGTGCCCAGAGAAGCTGTGGCTTGTGCCATCCCTGGAAGTGTCCAAGGCCAGGTTGGACGGGGCTTGGAGCAACCTGGGAGAGTGGAAGATGTCCCTGCCCATGGCAGGAGCTTTGAACTAGATGAACTTTAAAGTTCTTTGCACTCCAGACCAGTCTAAGATTCTGTAAGTCTGTTCTATATACACTGAGCTCCACTACAAATTACAGTGAGAACTAACCCAGGGGAAAGGGGATTTTATGGTAATAAATAGAATCCTCATTGATTCCATCACTGCTGGGTAAGTAACTCCAATTTTTATAAAATTATTTTCTGTCTTATAACTTATTTTATTTCAAAGAATCCCAGAATGGTTTGGGTTGGGAGGCACCTTAAAGTTCATCCAGTTCCACCCCCTCCCACTATCCCAGGTTGCTCCAATCCCCATCCAGACCGGCCTTGGCCACTTCCAGGATCCAGGAGCAGCCACAGCTTCTCTGGGAAAATTGTGCCAGGGCCTCAGAACCCTCACAAAGAAGAATTCCTTCCCAATATCCCATCTAACCCTATTTGAAGCTGTTCTCCCTTGTCCTGCCTCTCCAAACCGTTGCAGAGTCCCCCTTCACCTTTCCTGTAGGCTCCCTTCAGGTACTATTTAATTTAAAGTACTAATTCATCCAACTGATTAAGGTTAATTTAACCTAACTCAGGTCTCCAGTATGGACCCTTACAGCCTCAAAGGCTCCCGGCAGCAGCTTCTGAGCTCAGGCCCGCAGGCTCCGGGGCTCCATCGCTGCCCGCTCCGTGTCCGCCCTCAGCCNGGGGCACGCCGGGAGTTGTGGTCCCCGCGCCGGCCCGGCAGGGGGCGCCCGGCGGCGGGAAGCGCGCGGGAAGGCGCCCCGCGAGCCGCATTGGTATGCAAATGAGCCGCTAATGAGCCGGGTAATGACGCGGTTAATGAGCTGGGGGACGCGTTCCCCCTCCTCTCCCTATCCTCAGGGAACCCTCCCTTATCTGGCGCCTTTCCGCGGGCAGCGTCCCGCGCCCGGAACAGCCCTTCTGGCTAATTAATCAGCCCTTCGGGCTAGTCACTGCTGCCGGCTAATTACCGACAGCAACGGGAGCGCAGGTGGGATGTTCCCGCTAGATTCCCCGGACAGGACAGAGGAACTAACAATTGCAATAGAGGTACCCCAGCAAAAAGGATGTGAACTGACTGGAATCAATCAATCAATACAGGCACACCAGGAGAGGGGCAGATCCTAAATAACCCCTCTTAGGGGGCATGTCCGTTTGGGAAACAGCCCCTTCCCGGTGCAGCCGTCTGCCAGGGAGCAGAAGAGCCAGGGGGGAACGAGGAGGGTGACAGGGATGTGCTCCCAAAACACATCTAGTGTCCCCAAAACTCTCTGGTGCCACGGGCTGAGGCTCCTCTGCATCCCTTCCCTTCTGAACAGCCAGGGCGATGCATAACCGTCCCCCTTCCTCCCCACGGTCTGTACCCCCGGAATTTTTGGGTGACGGCAGCCTGGCTCCCGTCCCAGTGACAGCACGGCCCTGGTGGAACCTCCCTTCCTGTTGGGGAGCCGCGATCACCATCACTTAGAAATAAACCTCAAATCAGAGGTTTTGAGGATTCGAGTCTTGATTTTATTACGGATTTTTGGGGTTCCAAAAGCTGGTTCCAGCCCCACCGATGTGTTTTTTGGGGAGTGAATGCATCGTTTTTCTGCCCCCGCAACAGAGGGACAGACGTGACAGCTGCTCTGCCGTCACCATCTGCCCCACGTGGGGTGTGGGGGGTGCCTGTGGGCAGGGGGTGTCTGTTGGTGGCCACAGGGGACCTGAACACGAGCAGCGATTGCCCAAGGATGAGCAATGCTCGCTGCCTGCTGGGTGACCCAGGGCAAGTGACCAGCGACACGGGGCTTTGTGAGGGGGGTGTCAGTGTGGTAGGGTGTCTATGAGCCCATAATCACTCTTGCGGTTGATGGTTTTTATTCAGAAATGTTCATTCTTCACCCACTGCCCCTCTCCGTGTGCTTTGGCAAGTCGCTGTTCCCCGGGGGAAGCACGCAGGGGATCCCGGAGCCCTTGCCGAGCCCCCAGGCGATCCCCAGGAGAGATGATCTGGTCACTTGGCTGAGTGCAAGCACAAAACCTGCTCAGTCCGTCAATCTGATGATGGGGAGAACCTCCTCGATCTAGGCTGAGTGTCCTTTGCTGGATGTCCCATCCGTGGAAGCGTCCAAGGCCAGGTTGGACGGGCTTTGGAGCAACCTGGCAGTGAGAAGTGTCCCCGCCCATGGCAGGGGTGGAATGAGACGGTCTTTAAGCTCCCCTCGGACCCAAACCATTCCTCGATTCTGTGACTGATTAAAGCGCAGCGGTGCAGTCCCCACAGCCAACTTGCCCCGGCGTCACTTTGG
The DNA here is from genome assembly GCA_013397375.1 of Toxostoma redivivum. Lineage (NCBI taxonomy): Eukaryota > Metazoa > Chordata > Aves > Passeriformes > Mimidae > Toxostoma > Toxostoma redivivum. The sequence goes on along the minus strand of VXBI01010148.1, from coordinate 66,476 downwards.
CGCTGGTGACCAGCTTTAATTCCCTGGCACGCTTGGCTGAGCACTCCCCACCCCCTTGCAACTGCCTCCTATTCCAGGAAGGAGCGCAGGAGCTTTTGCCTCACTTTTCACACAGCTTTCAGCAGCTCCAATGTCATTGCCTTGGCGACCGGGACGCTACTCCAGTGTAGTGCAGTAAATAACGTAGCTCCTCAATCCCAGGCCACTCCTGTCTGCGGGAGACCTCCGGGGGAACTCAAAACGCAGGTAGGAGGGAAAAAAAAACCTACAAAAGGAAACCCCTTGCTCTGGGTGTGTGGGTTTCTCGGCACGACCCTCTCCCGAGCGCTCGATAACGCGGCTGGAAGATGATTTGCGGCCGCTTTGCTTCGTGGGTTTGTGACACAATATTAAAGTGTCTTGGAAAGTTTGCTCCCAAGTGCTTTAACTCTGGAGTGAAAGCACTTTTAGAGGAGCCTTGAATGGGAGAAGCAACGGAGCGGCTGGATCCCGGTGGGATGCAGGGGCTGGCTGGCTGCCCCAGGTCCCTGGCTGGGCTGCCAAGGAGGGAGGGGGAGCAGCGGCCTCAGCCTCCTGCCCCATCACGAGCTGCTGTCAGTGATGCAGCCAGAGAGGATTTCTGTCCAAACTGCCTCCTCCTCGGAAAGATTATTATTGATAAGCTGCTGGACCCCACGGAGGGGTCCTGAGATTCAAAGTGTGCTGCTGCAGGAAAGCTCACTCGCTCTCCATTGCTTTTACAAACCTCATTTTGCAGGTGTGAATTTAACAATCCTGGACAAATGAATGATAGCACAGGGCAGCGTTGATACTGTGAACTGGCAGCATTTTTGCAAACATTAAGTTGTTTGCGGTGGGCTGAATGAGCCTGATGGGGCTCATTGTGAGGAGGAGAGAAGGTCCAGGGCCAGTTCCCAAGTCATGGAACAGCTCCGTGTGAGAGGTGGAAACGGCTCTCAGAAGTCCTGCTTTCCCTGAGAGTGCTTGGGAATTAGTCATAGTCATGTTATATCGGGTTTGTGCATTTATCTCCCTTTAAGGTGGCTGCAAAACGCTGTCATGTTTCGTTCTGGGCTGTTGGAGTGGCAGGATAGCAGTGAATCACTAAGTGATAACAAACACCGAGCATTTCTGGTGTTGAACCGGAGCCCTAAAGTTGATAGTGAGGTCAAAGATGCTCCTTCGAGAGAGAGCAGAAACTCAGTGAGCAGGCAGTGCTCTCAGCAAGGCTGAGAGCCCACAGTGCCCTCCACCATCCTCATTGTGATGAAAAAAGTTTAGTCTATAACAATATTAATAGTTTATTCAGGCTCTGTGGTCACAACACATGAGTGAAGCACAGTTGGATAGATGGAGATTCATCTGCCCTGCTTCTCCAGGGAATTGTTCTCCCACGTTGGGGTGGCTGTAGGGATCTTGGTCCGTGCTTTTCCTTCTCCCTCTGTCTGTGGGGCTGGGTTTTCCACAGCACCATGGAAACTGAGTACGTGGAGCTTTTCCATACTAATCTTTGGAAATTATTTCAGCGGCCGTTCACAGGGAAGCTCCATGGGCAGAAGGGACCGCACCGGGTGTGCCATGCCGGGGGTGGGCTGAGCCGGGTGCCACGGGGAGCAGAAGTGGGGGATCGCCTGTTCGCAGCTTTCTCTGCCTCTGCCGGGCTCTTTATCCGTGTGCAGCCTCCTTGCAATGCCCTCACTAGCAACAGAGGGAAGCAGCAATCCAGGGAGCGCTGGAGCCGGCTGGGAGTGCAGCTCTCCCAATAAACGCCGGCAGCCCTGGGTCCCAGCACCAACCCCATGGTTTGCAACATTTTGGTCTTTTCCCCCTTAGAAACCTGCAATAAATCCAGTGCAGATCGCTCCCGAGCTGTGCCAGCCGTGCCAAGTATCCCCCACTGCCCCCCTGGTGTGTTGAGGCAGAAGGGATGGAGAATTCCTTGCTGGAATTTCCCTGGGCGAGGAGGTCTCCACTTTAATAAGTAGCTGGGGGTCTCTGGAGGTGATAATCTTCCTGGTGGAGTCTGGCTGGAGAACTCTTGCTGGAAGAAGTCAGGATGAAACCCCAGGTCCTCCCTCTGGTGTGGGGAGCTGGTGACAGCAGGGAGCTGACACAGTCAGGGCAGAAGAGGCTCAGAACTGGGGGGCTGGAAGGGGCAGGGAGCTGAGCTGGGCTGTGGCCGGACCTGAGCTCAGCCCCAGGTCCCATTTGCTCAGCCTTGGGCACGGGAATTGCATCCAAGCCACTGGGAATGCTTCCAGAGCAATGCAGAATTTGGCTCTAAGGCTCTTCCCATTTTACCTTTAATTTTGATGTTGCACAAAGCTCCCACTGCTTCCCACAGGGTGACTTTTCCTTCTGCAGGACTTCACTATCACAGTGCTTTCCCACCTTCCCAAATGTGAATGCCTCCAGCATTCCCTGGAACGGGGCTCTAAATTCCTGTCAGAGGGAATAAGATCAGCACCAGACAAATTTTGGGGAAACTTATTTGTAGGTAAATTGGTTGGTAAATTCTTTACCAACCCAGGTGCTTGGTGCCAGGCTGCCACTCTTGCTGCAGAGGTGCTTTCCCAGGATGAGCAGGGATCAGAGAAGCAGGGATGTGCCTTAACAGCACCCACCACCCCAGCTTCCCTTTGTACCCCTTAGTTCAGAGCTCAAACATGAGAAGATGCTGGCCTGGCTTTGCAAACATAGGTTGTGCTTTGAAAAAGTGAAAGGGAACTTCCAAAACACCCTTAAAATAGTCAGATTTCTTTCCTTTTGAAAACGAGAGCAGCCACGTGGTTAGAGCTGGTGTCACCCATGATGACCACACAGCCGGGGCGGTACAGAGGTGCTTGCTCCTCTGGAGGAAAAGGCCTGACTACTTCCTGAAGCTGCTCTGGGCCAGGAAAAGCAGCATGGAAGAGGGGTAAGGCCGCCAGCAATCCTGTTCTGTCACCTGCAACTGTTCTAGGCTTTTCTTCCTCTCAGAGCTGCCCGTAGGTCCTTTCATTTCTCTCTGTGTCACACGTGGGATGAGGAGGGACGGGAGGACATCAGACTCTGCCTGTTAGCTGTCCCTGACATGGGACCCGTGGGGAACGAGCCCTCCTGTGCCCTCCTGTGCCCTTCTGTGCCCTCCTGTGCCGTGGGAATTCCTCCAGGCAGGGTGGCTGCAGATGCTGTGTTTTGTAGAAAGCAGCTCACGGGATTTACTGCCGGGGAAAGCTTCCCTGCTTTCATTTTAACTCCCTCCCCTGCAGCTGCCTGGTCCCCAGCTGAGTCAGGGAGGCCCAGACAACCCCGAGCATCCCTCACTCAGAGAGTGGCTGCCCTCCACTCGGCAGCCCCAAAAGCAGGAAGTGTCGGGTTTTCACTATGAGATGTCGCAGCTGAGATGGGATGCTAGCACAGCGTGGGTAAAAGGGCAGCCAGATGTGCTTGGGGGTGTAACTGTGTCAGGCAGGGCAGGGAAGAGGTCCTGCTGCTTGCAGGGAGAGGGTAAGGGAGGAGGAAGATGGTTCCCACAGGGGAAGGCAGCACGAGGCTCAAGATGGCTCCGTGAAACCTCCAGCTCCGGCTGCTGGGTCTGAGAGGCTCTGGGCACACAGGGAGAGCTGGGCTGGCCTGCTTTCCTCCTGTGCCTCAGAGAGGCCAAGAATCCTTGTGCAGGGACGAGGGGAACGGACTGGACTGAGCATGGCTCTGGTTGTGAGTGTACAGCAGCATACAGGAGGCTTTGGCTGAAAAATGGATTAATTCTGCTGAGATTGGGTTATCCATGCCTGCCTCCCTGGCCTGCACTGCTGGGAGTGTGGGCACTGTCCCCCATGGTGGGCCATGTCCAGTCCTGTGGTCCTTCATGATGGGCTCTGGGGGGCTCTGGTCCTGTGTGTCCCCCACCATGGTTCTGGGGGCTCTGTGTCCCCATGATGGCTCTGAGGATCTCTGGTCCTCTACAACCCTACCATGGATCTGGGGGACTGTGGTCCTCTGTGTCCCCATGATGGCTTTGAAGGTCTCTGGTCCTGAGTGTCCCCTACGACAGTTCTGGGGGCTCTGATCCTGTGTGTCCACCTGTGTGTCCCCTACCATGGGCTCTGGGTCCTCTCCGGTCCCTGCCATGCTGCTGGGAATGAGTTGGGAATGAGGGATTCCTGTCCTTGGGCAGCTGCTTTGCTGGAGTGAGATGGCACAGCACAGCACAGCATGGCACAGCACAGCACTCTGGCAGTGCTAACCCTGATGTTTCTCTCTGCCCTCAGAGTGATTTATCCCCTGTTGGACTCTCCTACTGTGAAGATGTCCCAGTCATCCCCAGCTGATGAAGGCACCACCTTTGAGCACCTCTGGAGCACGCTGTAAGTGGGGTGGGATCATTCCCCATGGGGGGCGTTTGGAGGCAGCCGTGGCTCTTTGACAAAGACAAATTTCCTTTTGCATCCTATGCTTTCCACAGATGCCTTTTGCCACCTGGCAAATTTTCCTCCCTGGTTTCAGACCCTCTGCTCAGGGCATTCCATTTACCAAACAACATGGCACTGTCTGTCTCATGGTAGCTCCTTCCTGGCTGCAGTGCTCCAGGGCAGCATGGGTCAGTGTCAGGGCCAGAGCAGAGCTCTCCTCAAGCTGGGACCCTTAATTCCAAAATTAAACATCTTTCAGCCCCACCAATATGTTTGAAAGCCTTCTGGCCTCATGCTCTAATCCAGCAAGGGAGAAGGACAGTGCTTCACTTAATCTTCCTTCCTCGGTCCTCTCATGTAAAGATATCCCAAGGTGACAGATATGCTGGAGTAGCTGTGTGGTTGCAAAATTTCCTATGTCTCTGCATGCTTTATCTGCCAGTTAAAGCCTGCTCTGCCATGTGGAAATAAAAGCAGACAGTGGAGGAAGAAGTTGGGAAAGGGACAAGGTTTGAGGGGACTTTCTGGGGGGTGGTGGTGGCACAGGCTGCGCTGGAGAGCTGGGGAGATGACTGACTGTGCCCTCACCTTCTCCTCAGGGAGCCAGACAGCACCTACTTCGACCTCCCTCCAGCCACCAGCAGCAATGAGGTCTCCAACCGCACAGAGGTCACCATGGATGTGTTCCAGATGAGAGGCATGGCTGACTCGGTGATGGTGAGTGTGCTCAGACAGCAGGGATGGCGACCCCAACCAGGCACAGACTTGATTTCCCTGCAGGGGTGGGCTGAGGGCTCTGGGGGAAGCACTGGGGTATTTCTGGTTCATAAACCAACATTGGTGGTGCAGCACTGCTGACACTGGTGCAGGGTCTGTAACTAATGGCACAGTAAAATGGTCAGTAAAACCGTGGCTACTTATTGTTAGACAACATCAGTGCAGGCAACAGCGGAGGCTCGGAGCTCTAGGGTGTACCAGGACAGCAGCACACTGTCATTCACTGCGAGACAAACGATGTGGAGCAAAAACCATTTGTGAGCTGCTGGAGAGGCACACCGTGCTCGCAGCTCTGCTCCCACCACAGCCCCAGGTCCGAGCGCTGCCCTTCCTTGGCTTCTGGCTGAGACAGAATCTTGGAAAAGCATCGCGGCCGTGCGAGACATCCCGGTGAGGACCGGCAGCATCCCTGAGGCTGCCCTGGCTGGTGGCTGCATCTCCCTCCAGAAAGCCGCCGTTTCCCTCGCCGACAGCTTGCCTCCCCTCCCCCAGCCCCCTTTCCCTCGCTTTCCGCTCGCTTTCCCTCCCTTCCCGGCCTTTCACAGCGGGCAGGAGCTGGGCAGAGTGCTGCTAATTGGGGTTGTGCCCCTCGCTGAGCGAGCCCTCGCCTTTCCGCTCGCTCCCGCCGTAACCAAAGCCGAGCCCGCGGGGCCGGAGCAGCCTGCGGGGCACCATAAGAAGTGCTCTGGTAACGGGATGCCAGCAGCCTCAGGGAAAGGCAAGAGAGGGGAGAGGCTGTGGAGGGACCACTCAGTCCCTCCCGTGCCGATTCCCGCTGTTCCTGGCACACATTGATGCCAGAGTGGAGCTGATGCTCGGTGGTGGTGAGCAGATCACCCAAATGCTCTGTCAGGCATCTATCCCTAAATATTCCTGTCTATCCCTTCAGATATCCATCCATCCATCCATCCATCCATCCATCCATCCATCCATCCATCCACACATCCATTCTCACCCATGTGTGTCTCTCCATCCAGACAGAGAGAACTCCACATCTCCCAGACGCGGAGCTCTCACAGAGTCACTGCTCTGCCTGGTCAGTGCCACGGTGGGCACCTCAGTGTGCTGGCCACAGGTGCCAGCCCAGCAGGTCTCCAGCCCCGTGTAGAAGCTTTTGGGAGCGGGATCCGGGCAGCTTTGGTGGTGGAGCTGGACCCCTGCTCTCCCTGCAGTGGGAATGGTTGGTATCGCCCAGTCCATCACTGGGCAAGCTGGGGCCTGCCCTGTGCTTTAATGAATAGTCATGAGGGACAGAAGGGGTGGGCCCCGTTTTGTTGTTGGATGCAGCGAGTTGACAGAACTAAGGGAGATGAAAAAAGCAAAAAAGCCAACAGACGGCGGCACACGGGTGGCCAGCGCAGCATCCCTGGCGCTGCCCGCCCGGCCCCGCTCCTGCAATCCTTCCTCCCACCCTCCACCCCACCCCGGCCGCCGCCCCGACCCCATGAGTCCCGTGCCAGGAGGCTTCCCCTCGCTCCGTGAACCCCGAGACAACTAAAATGCTCTACATCAGCGACCCGATGCAGCATTACACCACGGTAGGTGCTGCTTGCTATGATGGGGTTTGCTTTGATGCTCTTCTTAGAATTATCCTCCACTTCTGGGGCACCTGCTCTGGATCTGCCCGGGTGCTGCTGCCCAGGATGCTCCAGGGGTTGTCCCAGTGCACGCCTGTCCCCATCCTGCAGCTGCAAGGAGGACCTGGGGCTGGTCCAGTTCTGGTCATGAGCCGTGTTGGTGCAGGATGCTGCAGCCTCAGAAATCTGTCACTGTTCCTATTGCTTTGCTCCATCTGGTGCTTGCAGAGCCCAAGGTGGGATTTGAGCCTCAGGTGCCAGGGATGCAGGGTCCCTTACCTGTGTGTGCACAGGTGGGAAGGGTGTCAGACAGAGCATCCATCCAAGGAACACCTGGAGGTGCTGGTGGTGTCCAGCACCTCTTTGTCATCCACTGGGGACCTCTTCAGCCGAGCCCACACCTGCCTCCCCAGGCAGGGCTCCTTTCCTTGGTGGAAATCCCTGGGAGGGTAGAGCAGGTGAAGCTGTACCTGTGCTGCAGGTAATACATTTCCAGCCCTGTCCTCAAGCACTGAGGTTGTTTCCTTAGGAAAAAGGGGTTTATGTCTGTCCTTGGCATTTGGAACAGTCCAGCACAGGCATAGAGGGAGCTGGAGATAGAAGGAAATCACTTCATTCCTGGTTTTACCTTAATTAAGTGTGTTGGTACCAAGCCCATGTGTCCCATTGTTGGGGCTGTTCCATGGGAGGTTGTTGCTGCAGTTGTGTGAGTAATTATCCCTGTGTGTGTATGTACACATTACACACACACACAAACACTCTTCCCTCAATTCATCTATTAGGGGAATGTTTCCACAATTTCATCAATATTGAACAGCAAATCTGTTGTTTTGCCCACGGACCTGACTCTGGGTCTCTCTGCCAGCAGATTCCCAAAGTCTGGGCACTGAGGATGTTGTCTCTTGCTTTGTGCTAAGGCAAGCAGGGGCAGCCAGCCTGGCTGGTGGAGGTGATACCCTGGGTCACATGTCTCACCATTCTTCCTGAGGGAAGGTTTTCTCCCACACAGAGCTTGGGATGCTCCGTTCTGCAGTGGGTCCCCATTCCCTTGCCCATTTACAGCCACAGGCTTCAGCCATGAGCAGTCCTGTCTCTCAGCATGGGAACAGAACAGCTCAGCCCTGCTACTCCTGGATCAGCTGGGCTGTGAGCAGCCCCATCCAGCAGCAAGCCCTCTTCCCTTGCTGCTGTTCTCCTGGTTGATCCCTCAGCTTTGCCTGTGTCACCTCACTGGCTCTGCCCTGCCCACGGTCCCTGCAGCAGCTGCATTTCCCAGTTGGATGGCAAGAGCTTTCCTAACGTGCCTGTTTTGCCAGAGTTTTTCATTAGTTTTTCTTCAGGTGAAGCCTGGATTAAGGAAAGCTTGGCTTGTCTTTGGCTGGGCTATTTATAGAGCGGTGAGGAGGAATAGAGGGATTTAGGCACATATTTTAGGGGAGAAAATGGCTGGATGCATAAAAGCAAGCCAGATCTTGTTCAGCATTCCTCCAGTTAGTCACAGGCTCCAACGACCTTGTGAGAGATGCAGGCAACAGGAGAACTTCCCTGGAGAAGGATGATTGCCTTTAAACCATTCCACATCGAAGAGGGTTGGGTGAGGTTGGGATCCCAAGTTAAAACACGTCTCCTGATTCCTGAGCCGTGAGCCTCGCAGCCCTTTGGAGAAGGCTGAGCCTGCTGGCTGTGCCCACGGCTGCTTCCACAGCTCTTGGCTTCCCAGAGCTGCCCCAGTGGGTGCTGGAGACAGGGACAGTCCCTGCCAGGCATGAGGGCAGCTGAGGGGAGCTGTGTCCCTGCTCCAGTGCAGTGAGCCAGGGTGACACACGGCAGTGCACCGGGCACTGCATGTGGTCACCAGCACTGCCACTGCCTCTGGGGCTGCAGGGTGGGAGCAACCCCTGAGCAATTTGGGAATTGCAGATTTCTGGAGGAAAAAACCATACCACTTGCTCTGAGAAATAGTTGTATTTGAGACTGATTTTCTAATTAAATACTACGGTCGCTTTTGCCACACGGCTCTTGGGAATGTCACTGTGCTTGTGCGTGTGGGTAAAGGAACTGCCAGCTCTTATTGGAAGAATCTGACAGTAATTGGCCAAAAGAGGAATAAGAAAAAATTGTAAAAAGCCATGGCTTGGTCCAACAGGTCTGGAATAAGAGTCAGGACCTTCCTAAGTGAGTCCATTTGCCCCTTGACTTTCCTGCAGTGCTCTGCATCACAGCTGCGTGCTTTGTAGGTTTGAGGTTTTCCCCAAATTAGAGCTGCATCAGGCACTGGGAGTAAACATCCCACTGGGAAAACCAGCTACAAACCACTGCTTGGGGCTGGCTGGTTCCGGGAAACACGCCCGGGAGTGCTATGGGTGTGTGTCCGTGACCAGTGAACACATGAGGAGGGACAGGTTGGAAAAGAGGTTGGAAAGCAGGACGGGCGCTCGGTATCGCCGTGGCGATGGAGCGATGTCATCGCCAGGCACTGCGGCTCACCTTGGCTTCACCGAGCTGTGACACTCTGCCTGCTGGAGGGGACAGCAGGGAGCAGAGCCCTGCGTGCAGGACAGCGCTGTCACTCCCCGCCTGCAGCGGGACATGTTCCACACCTGAGCAAACCCCACAACATCCCTGCCCTCTCCCCACTGTCAGAAGCGAGGCTTTCCCAAGGCAGGTGCGCTACCGGGACTGTGGCACCTCGCTGGAGGCAGCGAGGTGGAACAGCTCGAGGAGGGGGATTTAGGCACATGGAGTTCATCCCTCACAGAAGTGGTGACCTGTCGAGCCACCCAGACCAGCTCTTTTGGCTCCCCTCCCGCACGCTGGCCCTTTAAGGAGGCTGTAACAGGACACCCCAGCCCTGGAGAAAGGTGGCTGAGGTTTCCCTGTCTCTAAACTGGCTGGTGTTTTCTTTTTTCCCTCCTCCCCTTTTCCCTTCCTCCAGTCCCAGTTCAATTTGCTGAACAACAGCATGGATCAGAGCATCGGCAGCAGAGCAGCCTCCACCAGCCCCTACAGCTCCGAGCACACCTCCAATGTCCCAACTCATTCTCCCTACTCGCAGCCCAGCTCTACCTTCGACGCCATGTCCCCGGCACCCGTCATCCCCTCCAACACCGACTACCCTGGTCCCCACCACTTCGAGGTGACCTTCCAGCAATCCAGCACCGCCAAGTCAGCCACCTGGACAGTAAGTTGAATTTTTCTACCTCGGCTGGGGAGATGCTCAGCACAGCCGAGCGCGTCCTCACCGCCAGCGCCCAAGGCGGCGGCGCTGGGAAGGCTGACACGGGGCAGCTGCGGGATGCGGCCACCACTGATGGGGACTTCACCGGCACAGGTGGTGGCCCTGGGAAGCAAAGCGTGCTGGAAACATCAGTGCTTGTTTTCCAGGCGGTTTGTCCCAAAGGGATGTGAAGCATGGCGGCTGCGGTGTCACTTCTCTCGCCGCAATTCCCAAAATTGTGGGTAAATGTTCTCCGAAAATAAATGTCCTGGGGAGGTACCTGCCGTGTTCTCACGGTGCTTCCCGGCGCATTTGCCAGCGGGTGCTGTCAGAGACGAGGCTGTGGGGGAGAGGGATCTTTGCTCGTATCCCCCGGCACCGTTCCCAGCTGTGCTGTAAATTCCTGCTTGTCATTTACAGTCCTTCTCCATCCCGTATCAGAGGAGTAACTTAATCCCTGCAAGTCACAGCAAATAACAGAGCAGGTTTTCAAGCGCAGTAGGTTTTGATGCACAGAGGGATGGTTGCACAGCTCCTGCTGTCTGCTCGGGATGCCAGCTTGGTCCTGCTGCCCGGCACAGGAGAGCTCTGCAAGCAGGGACCCAGGGGCCGGGCAAAGCGCATGGGGGCTGCTTTGCTTTTTGTGGCAAAAGGTCCTAAATTCGCATCCCTGCTGCTGGCTCAGTGCAGCGTTTTTATGGAGAACCAGCGCTTGTGGCCAGTGCCACAAGTGGCAATCCCGCAGCGGGTACCTCTGGAGAGCAGCTCACCACGCTTGAGCCGGGCGGGTTTTCTCCTCCGGGAAGCACTGGCAGAGCAGGAAGGTTGGGAAGGGGTGACTGACACCCCGTGGGAGCAGCACAGTTTCCTCCGAGGCTGCGGTTTGACACTGTCATGGAACGGGCAGGGCAGCCCAGGGGTATTTAAGCCCCGGGTGTGATAATGACCTTTGTTTGCGGAAAGTGACGTGTTTAATTGCCAGGACAGTCCTTCCTGCGGGAGACAGAAAGCATCCTCGGATGCTGTCGTGCAGGGACACCCCGGGCAGCGGCCGGCGGATGCTCCCGGCTGTCCTGGGGAGGATGCGGGAGGGGACGGGCTCCGGCAGCGGCCGCAGCGCTGGGGCTGCGTCCTGCCGAAACCAATGCGTGCGTGGAGTGGGGAAAGCAGCAGCGAGCCGGCAGCGATCGGGTGTTTGAACACAGCCGAATTCCCGGCTGGGACAGTCCAGCAGCTTCCCCGCGGCCGGTGGCTGCTGCTTCACACGGACCGGGGACTCGGGACAGCGCCGTGGTTTTAAACACCTCTTGGCCTCGCAGGGGTGATTAATCCCCGCTCGTTCCACGGTCTTTCCTTGCGGAATGTTGCTCAGGGATGCATTTCATCAGGAACTGAATGAACCGGAGGTCCTCGGGCAGGATGTGATTCCAGCCCACTCCTACCCCTGCTGGGGGATAACTCCTGTCAGCCACAGGTAAAGCTGCGCAGGGAAGGGAGGCATTCCCGTGCCGCTAAAGCGTCCGAATGGAAACCGAAACAAGGCACCGCAGGATGTCTTGTCCCGGCACGTAGGGATGGGGGCCAGAACGTGTCCCATGCTCGCTTGCCACTGTCCCCAGCTAGGAGTGCCGGGGGATGGCTTTGGGGTGGAGCAGACACAGCGCAGCAGGGCTCCCCTGCTGAAAGCCATCCCATTCCCCTGGGATCTTTCCACAGTTCTAACTAAAGGGAGCTCAGGCTGTCTCGCATCACCCTATGCTGACTGTGCTCCTGTAGCTGTGTCCCACGGGAGCTCAGCTCACCCGGACAGGATATGGGAGTTTCTCCCAAGCCTTTGTGGGAGTTCAGGGCAGGCGGTGCCACAAGATGCCCTCCCAGCCTTGGGGGGAGCCACGGCTGCAAGGAGGGGTCCTGGGAAGTGTCCAGAGTGAGGAATTGAATGCCTGAAGCGGCTTTAACACTTGGAAAGACAGTCAGAGGTGTGTGTCCCTCTGAGCCATGATGCTGGGGTACCTGCATCCCTCAGAGCAGGCTGGCTGCAGGGGCAGTGCCCACCTGCACTGGAGCTAAGCCTGGTGGGGAGCAGCAGTGGGTTGGCAGCGTCTGGCACCCTGGAGAACACAGAGGGTGTTTCATTTGAAGCAGTGGTTCCAGCAGGATTGCCAAGGCGGGTGCAGGATGTCCAGCATGCCAAGGTGCCACATGAGGAATGGTCCTGCTGCGGTGGCAGCTGGTGTCACTCTGTGTCTTCCTGGCTGGGGCGGTCACAGGCATGGTCAGTGCTGGAAGATGAGGCTGGTGCCTTCCTCCCACTCACTGTGAGCTCTGCAGTGCCACTGCCACACTTGAGAGTTTGTCCTGGTTTAATGGGGAAGGGAGCTCAGCAAAACAAATGTGTTCTATGTAGTCAATGAGCTGCCAAATAACAGTGTGGGACACTGCGAGCCTCCACAGGAGCTGGGAACACACATGAGATTAGGAAAAGCCATTGGGAAATGCAGGCATTCAGGAAGTGAAGGTCAGGAGGGCTGGGGACAGAAAGGACATTTGACAGAGCAGTGATGGTCACACCAAGCACAGCACCAACCACCCTGGTGCTCTGCAGGACACACGTGGTTTGGGGCAGCGCTTGGAAAGAACCAACCCCACCCGTTCCTCCTGGGGAAGCCTCTTGGCTTTTGGATACGCTGAGCTTTGCTGCACCCAATAATTTATGCCAGGATGGCTGATCAATTTCCACCAAGAACTGACCACAAGCTCAGCAGAGCCAATGTGCTGGAAACATTTCAGAACAGCGAGTGGTCTGCTGCACTGGAAGGAGTCTCAGCTGAAGGTCTCTTGCAATCTGGGGTTGAATCATGGAGGATCTGGCCACAGAGGAAAGGACAGCTGGTGAGCAGGCAGTGCCAAAACAAATGGTTTGTGTGAATCATCTTGTCAAAAGATTTGGCATAATTTTTTATATAATCATGAGCTTTGGTTGATGGAAGCACGTAGCCCAATGGCCTCCTGGTTTTGAAGGGTTTTGACTTGAATCCCTGTGGGAGATGTGGCATGACCCATTCTCCCTCACTTAGGAGAGGAGGCTCCTAAGGACCAGGTGAGCTGGCCCCTCCAGAGTGCTGGACAAGTGCTTGCTCTGCAGGGCTGGGCAAATCAGTGTCACAAGGGCAGGGGAGCCAAGTGTCCCCAAGCGCTGTCCACACGGTGCTCCTGTCAAACCCTCTATTGACAAAACAGACATGGCCTGGCAGGGAGATGTGAAGCAGATGAACAGTTTGGAACAGATGCCTTGTAGAGCAATACCAGAGAAACGTTCTGCATGGAAGTTCCTCCCAAGAAGAGCAAGGGGGCTCGATCGTGGTGTGCCCAGGGGATGGTCCCTGATAGCAGCCAGCTCTTTAATCTAATAGCAAAAGACATAATGAGATCCAGCACTTGGAAGCTGAAGCCAGGCAAATTCAGACTAGAAACAAGGAATATTTATATTTTTTTTTTTTTAGCAGTGAGGGTAATTAACCATAGGAACCAAGGAATGTGGTGGATTCTCCCAACTCCTAAAGGATTCAAATGAGGAGTCTGCATATCTCTCCAGAGATAAGATGTGCTTTAGCAGACACCCTTGACTCAAAGCAGGAGGAAGAGGAAGGGGTCTGAGGATAGCAGTGTGGACAATGGGACTAGAACATCATCAGCTGCTCTCTCTTACTTCAAAATGCTGATTTCCTAATTTTAAAGAGATTAATGGAGAAGGGTGAAGCCTTGGAACTGACATTACCCAGCTCTGTCTTCGCAGAGGGACTCTGGGCAGTGGTGTGTGACACTGGGTGTCCCGACCCCCGGGCTCAGCTCTGACCAGCTCTGGATGGAAGCAGCCGTGCTGTGGGAAGCCCTCCAGGCTGCTGCCACCTCCCTTTTCATTTTTAATGGCCTTCTTATCACAGAGAGCAACGGCCAGATGCCGAAAATAAGGTTTTCCCTGCGGGTTGGAAGCCCCCCTCCGGCAGGCTGCTCCGGCGGAGCTGCGGCACGGCAAGACGGGGCACGCCGGAATCCTGCCCGGCCACCGGGGCCAGCGCGGCTCCGCTGCCCAGCGCTGCCCGGACACGCTGCAGCCGCAGCCCATCGCGGTGGTTTTCTCACCGCAGCCCCTCGCCACGCCAGCCAGCTGGGAACTGACGGATAATTAGGATTTTTCTCAAGTCGGGTTTGCTGGCGGAACGGGGCTCCCTCCCCGCCGGACGCTGTCACATGTGCCGGGGATGCTGAGGTGTTAATGGGGTCTTTGGCCTCCCGCGGCCAAAGAGGGGCTGCGAAAGGACGTGGGGGCTCCAGCCCGCGGTGTGGGGGAGCTGTCTGGGCTCACACGGAGCCGCTGGAGCCGGGGGAAGATGGGCAAACCCCCGAGCAGGCAGGCAGGGGGGTCTCTGACACAGGCATGGAGGGTCCGAACCACACCCAGGGTCTTGTTGCTGTTTCGGGGAGCAAACAGCCTGCAAGGGAAGGGCTGGACAGGTCCACAGCCGAGGAGAGCTGCTCCTGCTCCCACAGTGAGCCAGTCTGCATCCCAGTGCTTGGCCAGTGGGAGATGGCAGCGTGGAACTGGTTCCACTTACTTGCTAGATCTTGCAGCTGGAGCATGGGCACTGGGGAGCTGAAATGCTTTCTCTGGTCCTGGCTGAAGGAGGAGGATGGCAGTAACTGGTGTGCTGGGAGGCAGGTCCTCCCTTGCTGGTCGCTGGCTTTTTGGGATAGAGGCAGATATAAAGAGGAGGGGAAATTCTTCAGGAGCATCTCTGTACCAAGAACACCCTCTGCAAACTGTCTCTGGCGCCTTCCCATACCCCAGGGAGGTTGCTGTCCAACATCCATGGAGATAATTTGGGCTGCACACACACGGCTGAGGACACCCTGAGTAGCTGTGCAGATGAGCGTGGATATTTTGGCATGCCAGAAGTAGGAAAGCAATCTTAGCACCAGCCTGCTCTAGAGCCCATTGAAGCCAATCCACTGGAGGCTTTCCACCAGCTCTCTCAGGGTGTGGATGAGGCTCCAGGAGCTCCAGACACAATGGAATTAAGAAAAAAGGCAAAGGAATTCGGTGTGTGATGTTCCAACACGATCCTGCTATCAGCTCCACTATCTCGAACGTGTCTGGTATGCATAGGTCAAGGGAATGGCTTCCTGGCAATGCTGCTCCATCGGGAAGGCAAAGCTCCCTGGCAGGAGAGGTGGGAGAGGGTTGGGAGCCCTGATCTCTGGTGCATGGGAGGGGGAAAGTATGCTGGTGTGCCCTTGGCAAACCCACTCACTGCCGGTGCCCACTCCTGGCAGTGGCTGAGAGAGAGCAGAGGAGCAGCCCCTACTGCATGGCACAGCCCTCCTGGGATGCTCCAGAGCCAGTGGCTCTCCCGTAAATCTTGCTCTTGATGTGCTGGTTTTCACATTTCCTTCCCAGCAGCAATTCCCAAGGCCAACTCAGCCTCCTCTTCCCTTCCCTCTCCTCCCAGCCTGCTCCCTGCATCCTTGGCAGTGTGAAGTAACCTCTTTGCTGGATTTTTGCCTCCCTTTTTTGGGTAGGAGAGAGCTCTGGGCTGGCTTGGTCAGGGGATCTGAGTATCCAGCACACAGAGGGAGTCAGACCTACAAGAAGAGATTAAACCCCCAGAGTGCCAGCGTTGGATCAGCAGTGAGTGAGAGAGATCCCAGCTGAAAGTTATTTTAAGGATGTTCTCACTGGGGAAAGTTGGGAGAGGAGTCCTTTGGGGGTGAACCAAGGAATTTTAATTAGCAGTAATGGCATGCTAATTAAGGTAGAAGAACACAAGCTGAAGCACAGGGAGTTTCCCTGTGCTGTTCTGCTGTGGGGCTGAGACCTCAGTGGTCTGTAGGGCTGGGGGAGCTGTGGGGGACAGAGGTCCCCTGTAGCTGATGATGGCTGGAGTGATCAGGGGGCTCTGCTGAGTGCCTTGAGATGCCCTGTCCTGGGCACAGCTGGTGGTGGCTTGGTGTCACCCCAAGGCATCATTGCCATGGGTCCCAGTACCATGGCACAGGGAGGTGAGTGTTGGAGCATCCCTTATGGCCATCACCTAAGTCCATTGCTGCTGTGGTGCAGGGAATGGAGGAACAGGGAGGTCAGTGTTGGGGCATCCCTTATGACCATCACCCTAACCCATCATTATTGTGGTGCAGGTACTGGAGACATGGAGAAATGGGTTTTGGGCATCCCTTATGGCCATCACCCTGATCCATCACCACTGTGATGCAGGGACTGGAGGCACAGGGTACCTCTTACAACCATCCCCAGGGCAATATCTCCACTGTCCAGCTCACCTGTGTGCTGGACAGGTACCCCAGGCCCTGCTGGACACTCCCCTCTCCCCAGTACCAGTCATAATCAAACCTGGCTCATAGTAAATGAGCAACAAAGTAGCTTGGGGAGGAATTTCCAGCTCAGTGAGGAGTTTACAGGCCAGTGATTAAAAAATGGTTATTAAAAAAAAATTAGACAGAGGGAAAAAAAAAATTAGCTGTGCCGCCGGCACGTCTTCCAGGATCTGTCGTAACAGATTCGTCCGAGCCGGTTAACGGTATTTGCGGTTTGCAAGATGCTACATGTCTGGGGAAGATGACAGACACGTTATTATCACCTCTCGCCTGAGATCTGCCCCAACCTGTCCCAGGATGCAGCTCTGCAGCTGCTTGCCGGGGAGTGCAAGGAAATTAGCAGCCGGAGGCAGCACTTTTCTTCTCTCTGCCTTGCCAGGCCAGTGGCTTTATTGGGGATCCATTGACTGCAGTCCTGGACACGTCTTGAGTAAAGCTAATGAGAAGCCTGGAATGTAGGAGAAGAGGAGGAGGAGGTGGCTGGTAGGGAGGAGGAGGGGGAGGATTTGTGGAAAAAGCAATTGTTGAGCAAATCATTTCCTTCTAGAGGGAAAGGAGGCCTTGGCTGTGCCTTCCCCAACAGGCAAGTCTAGACTCTTAGGTGTCAACAGTTGAAGATAAATAAGATTTTATCAGCTCCAAATCTGTTGGGACACATCCTCCTAGCGGTTCTGCTACCCAGGGATGGCCGGGTGAGATGGACTTCGCCAGGAGGTCTTTCCAGGCTGAGGATCCTGGCTATTTTTTTGTCTGAGGCTGTCAGCATCCATGGGGAAAACCACCTCTCCCTGCTCATTTCCTGCATGAGGAGGCAGCCCTGGGGCTGAGCTGTGGTGGCCTCTGGAGCCATCTCCTGGTCCTGTCTCAGGGTGGGCAGTGATGGATGCTGGGACTCCACATCAACCCTGCATCCACGAGCCATAGGGGGCATTCACTCAGTGGAATCTTGTGGTGTCCAGAACATTTCCTTGGGGCAGCAGCACCAGGATAACCATGGTGAAACCTCACAGTGGCCAGTGGGACCGTGGGGTGACTGGTTTATGTCCTGTTCCATCTGGCAGTGATGCAGGGTGATCTCATCCCACACAAAAAGCAGCTGCATTTCAAACACATCCAAATACCCATTGTGGTACCAAGCTCTTGGGGAAACAGAGCTTAGAGCTGGTAGGCTGCTAAGAGTTAAGTAATTTGGCTTTTCCATTTTTTGGCTTATTACTAGTGCTCTGGACAAAGAGAAGTAGCAGGGAAGGGACAGAGACAGAGCTGGCATCACAGTATCAGCCCAAAAGCTGAGGGCAACACTGGAAACTGCAGGAAATCCCAGAGGAATAGAGGTTCTGTGTGTTTCCATAGGCTCCGGGGGAGACTGTCAGTGCTTCTGCTGCTGCTCTGTGCTGGTTCAAACAACCCAGCACCCACAAGCCACAGAAACCATTTGTGTTCCTCAAACACCCAATGGTAACACCCAGT
Source organism: Toxostoma redivivum (assembly GCA_013397375.1). NCBI lineage: Eukaryota > Metazoa > Chordata > Aves > Passeriformes > Mimidae > Toxostoma > Toxostoma redivivum. Next base: position 48,651 of record VXBI01010148.1, on the reverse strand, counting down.
AACAGACACTCTCCAGTGTTTGCCAGGAGCAGAGATGACCTGAGTCCTAATGTAACTGTGGAGATAGACACCAGTGGTCCCCAGGACACTGGTGTGGAGACACAGGCAGAACATACCCTGGCTTCTTTGTAGGTGTGAAAGGAATCCTGGGGCTGAGGTCTGGACATGCCAGGAAAGGGTTCAGGTGCCCCAAAATGTTGTTCCTATGCCCAGCAGCAAGCTGGCCACAGCTCGAGTGACCTGAGCTTTGGCTGTGACCCAGCTGCCACATGTGGCCAGTCCTGAGAGGTCAATTTGTCTAAACACTGCAGAATGGGGAGGATGTGGGTGAAGACTGAGGTTCCCCCAGTGCAAGTGGCAGATAAACAGCCATGGCATACAGAGAGCTGAAGCAGCTATGTGGCAGTGCTGGTCTGTGATTAAATCCCAGCATTTTGATCTCTGGGTTCTGTTCTGCCACTGCCTCATGTCACCTTTGAGAAGCTCATGGTCCTTGCAGGGTGCTGTGCAGAACATGGCTGTGCTGGGAGGTACCAGGGCCTCAGGTGATGCAGCACAGCCTGGCAGAGATGTGCATGGGGCAGATAATTATCAAATACAGATAATGGAGGAGAGATATGTCTGCCTAGGGACACTGCACAGTGCAGGTTTTGCTGTCCCCTACAGGGAGTGTGCATTGCCAAGCTGGGGATACAGCACAGCTGGGGATGCAGAACCTCCTGGGCTCCCAAAACACAATGCTGGTTGTCCTGGTGGCCAGGAGCAGCCAGGGTCTGTAGGACCAGGAGCTCTCAGCCCTGGCTGTGGCTGGAGATGCAGCACAGGACGGCTCCACATGGAGAGGAATCAGGAGTGTGGCCGCCCAGGGCACAGCCCGGACTTTTCTTGCCCAGAATTATCAGCAGGGAGTTCCTTAAAAGAATGGTTTGTTATTGTGGAGGGATCTTTGAAGGCGATCCCGGAGCTGTTGGGACACGATAAGGTTATCAGCAGAGGCAAGTCTGCACGGAGCGGCCGCCTTCCCCCTGCAGGGCATCACTCTGCTATTTAACACAGATTTATCCATGTCATAACATGGTATAATGAGAGAATTTGTTACCAAAGAACTTGCCATAATGCACCTCTGCTCTTCCAGAGCAGTTATAGTTCCCAGGCATGTCGAGGGCTGCCCGGGAATGTCTACATGAAAAGATCCTTTGACAGGAGTTGTCAGTATTTTAACACCTGGCAAGGAAGAGCCCCCTCCAAATAACCCTTGTTTTGCCATGGTGGCTCCTCTAAACGAAGGTGTTAAACCCCATCGTGGTGGGTGTGTGGGTCCCCTGGGCTGTAGCCACACGGGAGTTTCTGGCCAGTCAGAGCAGAGTCACCACATTATGAGTGAAGCCCACGCTTCCAGCTCAGGCCTGATCCCTGAGAATCCCTGCTGGGGATGCAGGATCCCACCCAGGAAGCTAAGCTGGCCATGGAGTCAAGGTGTAGTCAGCATCATCCAGTATGAGTGCAAAATCTGGGGATTTCAGTAGGTGTTTCCAAGCATCCTGTCCTGTTGGGAGAGTCCAAGTGCCTACAAAATTAAGAATTAATTCTTGTTGTTGGGTTCAAGTGCATGTTACACCTCTCAGTCATCACCTTCCAGTGACCACAGCATCTTCCTATTCCCCCCAGCACTGAGCAGGTTCTGATCTTGAGACACCCCACTGAGCCTCCAGGAGCTGGTATCTGCTGCTGGCTAGCACCAGTGCAGTGCTGGAGGAGCTGCAGGAGCTGCTGTTGTTTGCCTTGACACAGTCTCTGCCCTTTATGTCTTCTCAGAACTTCCCCAGAGACCACCTAAATGAGAGAAATCTGGAAATTATTTCTCTTGTTTTCCCTGTCCCAGTCTTGGCAGTGGGAGTCCCTCACTCAGCCACAGGCAGATCCACTCCTGCAGCCAGGGCAGAGGGACTGGGACACACAAATCCTTCCTGCCTGATCGACAGCTGCACTGGGACATGCTCATGGCCAGGAAAAGTGGGGACTGAGCCATCACTATCAGCCCCTGAACACCCTCCATCTCTGCTGAGCCCCTGTTTTGGGCAGCCCCAGCTCAGGAACTGCCCAGCACGGGGAGAGCAGAGCCTCCCCTCGGCACAGCTGTATTTGGATGGCTCAGGACAAGCTTTAACATCCCCACAAAGTCTCTGCACGGTGGTATTTTTTTGGCACCGGGTGCTGTGTTGTGGGGATGAGATAAAATACCTGGAGCAGGAACATGCCCTGCCATGCAGGGACGGGCTGCTCCGAGCACAGGGGTGGGCTGGTGTATAGCAAACACATTCCTTACAAGATGGAAAACAGCATGGCATGGCTGAGGTGGAAGGGAATTGCACATCCCCACACCTGGGCAGTTCCTGGAAGGTGAAGGACAGGCTCTCCTTCCCCAGCCCTGCTCTGGTGGGGCACATGCTGCAGACCCTGGAGTTTCCCCCATCCAAGGGCCTGGTGAGAGAAGTTTGAGCAAACCCCACTGTGCCCTCACAGGGAGGAGTTTGGTGGCCACACATCATTTTCTACTCAGGAGTGACTGCTGGCACTGCCTCAGCTGCCACAGAGCATCCTCCTCCCACAGCCAGCCAGGGCAGTGGTCCCCATCCTGTCCCTACCCCGTCCCCTCCATGAACCACTGCTGCTGCAAAGGATTGAGTCAGGATCAGGACAAACCTATCTGTGTCAGAACTAAACTCCCGGGTCCTGCCTAATCAGCTATGACACTGCTAATGGCATCAAACAGGATTTCCTGAGGCTGTGGTGTGTCAGTGCCCTCAGTGCTCCTGACCCTTGGTCAGGAGCTGTGTGTGAGAACAGACTTGAGAATGTTTCCAAAATAGCCTGAGTGATGCACGAATGAGAGTTTTGCTGATTTTCAATGAGATTCCCTCTGTCTCAGTGCAGTGATGCCCTGCTCTGTCAGAGCCCATGCCCATCTGGGAAACCCTTCCATGCCCCAGGAGGTGGCTGTTTCTGGTTTACATGGAAAGCAGATACCACATAGTGTGGATGAAATTGGTCAGATTTCAACATTTCCAGGGGAAAGGGAAGAGAAGGGAGCCCTGCCTTTACACCAGAGCAGCGGAGGAAGCCGAGATTGGCCAGGGGAGCACCCTCCACCCCACCAGTGATGCTGACCTGAGGGATGTCTCCTCTTTTCCAGTACTCCCCGCTGCTCAAGAAGCTCTACTGTCAGATCGCCAAGACATGCCCCATCCAGATCAAGGTGTCCACCTCACCTCCCCCAGGCACCATCATCCGGGCCATGCCTGTCTACAAGAAGGCAGAGCATGTCACCGAGGTGGTGAAGCGCTGCCCCAACCACGAGCTCGGCCGTGACTTCAATGATGGTGAGGGCTCCGAGCTGTCCCCATGCCTGGGGGTCCCTTGTGTCACAACCCTCATGTGTGCATGGGATGAGCACCCTGGGCAGCCATGGCTCTAACTGGAGCTTTGCCTTGCAGGCCAGTCAGCCCCTGCCAGCCACCTCATCCGTGTGGAAGGCAACAACCTGTCCCAGTACGTGGATGACCCGGTGACGGGGCGGCAGAGCGTGATGGTGCCCTACGAGCCCCCACAGGTACTCAGGGGGAAGAAGGACCAGCCCCTGCCTCCCTGGTTTGGGCTGCTTGGCACAATGTCCCCCTTGCCCTGGCACATCTAAGACCACACTGTGCTCGCCTCCAGCACTGGTGGCAGCTACAACCCAGCACCTGCATCTCTGTGAAACATCCCAGAGCAGCCTGGTCTTGGGAAGTGGGGTGGAACAGGATATCCCTTCCAGTCCTGCCCTGGGTGCCTCCACAGTCCTTTCACAGTCCCCTCTTTCCAGCTGGGATCATCCCCACACCATCCCCAATATCCCCCTGCTCATCCTGCCAAAGCACCAGCCCTGTGCCAGAGGGTCCAGCCCAGATTCTTCACTCCCAGGGGATCCCAGCCTGCCTCCCCTCCTCTTCTCCACTCCCAGGTGATCCCAGCCTGCCTCCCCCCCTCTTCTCCACTCCCGGGGGGTCCCAGCCTGCCTCCCCTCCTCTTCTCCACTCCCAGGGGATCCCAGCCTGCCTCCTCTCCTCTTCTCCACTCCCGGGGGGTCCCAGCCTGCCTCCCCTCACACTCCCTGCTCAGCACCTGCTCTCCCCTCCCGGGCAGGTGGGAACCGAGTTCACCACCATCCTGTACAACTTCATGTGCAACAGCAGCTGCGTGGGAGGGATGAACAGGAGGCCCATCCTCATCATCATCACCCTGGAGACGAGAGAGTGAGTGTCTGTGGGAGCAGGGATGGGCATCCCTGTGGGAATGCTGCAGGAGGCCTGGGGAAGGGACCCTCCCCTGCAGGGAGCATCCCTATGGAATGGGACAGGAATGCTCCCTCTGCCAGATTGGGAAAGGGCTGGCACAGACAGAACAGGGACCCAGCCTGATGCCTAGAGGAGCTGGAACAGAGGCTACACAGAGTTAAGGGGAATAAATGGATATTTATTGAGAAGCCTTCAAAGGCCACACCCTGGCAGTGCCACAGTCATGGCCCCTGCCTGGATGGCTCCAGGATGGAAGCAAAAGAGAGCTTGGTTGTGAGATCTCACACTTTTATAGGTTTTAGTCCATTTGCATGCAGGAGTCAATTGTCCAATTAATAGTCACAAATCATGAAGTTTCATTCTCCTTGCTTGCCTGCTTGCCTGCCCTCCTCTTTTCACATTGTTTGTGCTTAGGGCCTGAAGTTTGAAGAAATTGTCCTTGAGTCTTTAGCTGGGATAGGCTTTGTCTTCATCACCCAAGCACAACAGAAAAGCACACCTAAGCAGAACAGAAAAACTTAAAACTTAAGGCATCAAGCCCAGCAGCTGGAGCCTGGATCTCCTCTTCCCCAGCTGCTGAGGGGCTCCTTTGCTCGCTGAGGGTCGCTGCTGTGGTTTCTGCCTGGGTTGAGTCCCAAAGCCCTTCCCAAGGGTCAGTGACTGCTCTGTTCTCCCAGCGGCCAGGTCCTGGGCAGGAGATCCTTCGAGGGGCGGATCTGTGCCTGTCCCGGCAGGGACCGCAAAGCTGACGAGGATCATTTCCGAGAGCAGCAAGCCCTGAACGAGAGCACGGCCAAGAACAGCAACGCCAACAAGCGCAGTGAGTCCCTGACAGGGCTGGGGGGCTCAGGGCACCCCAAATCCCGGCACTCCTCAAGTTTGGGCTCAAATCCACACTCACGGATGATGCTTTGACCTTTCTCCACTAAATCTCTTAAGACGGACCCCTCTCCTTGCAGAGCCCAAAGATGCCTGTGCACGGCTCTCATGGCCACATTTATTTATTCATTACTGACAAAAATGAAGGTGCACTCCCATGCCAGGCCCCAAGGGAATGGTTTTAGCATCCTGCACAGCTTGAGGTGCTCCCTGCCATGTCCTGTCTCCCACGACTCCACCAATTCTCTTCCCCTCTCCTTTCCAGCCTTCAAGCAGAGCCCTCAGGGCATCCCAGCACTGGGCACTGGCATTAAGAAACGGAGGCACGGCGAAGAGGAGACGTACTACGTGCCTGTAAGTGTGGGTGAGCTGCAAAACAGAGTCAGAAATCAGCTTGGGACAGTGGTGGCACCGTCCCCTCTGCCAGAAGCACCTTGGAGAGGGGATGTTGGGCAGGTTGGGGCTGCACAGGCTCCTGTAGGACAGCAGGGGCCTTGGGAATAGGAGCAAAAGTATCCAGGGATGCACATGTCCAAGGGTTTCCAGCACCCCAAACAGTCCCTGGCCACAGTGACAGTCTAGGTGGAAAAAAAGGAACATGAGGAACTGGCCAGGTAGGACTGGAATAAAGCAAAATCCTGGTCTTGTTCCCTCCTCCAGGTGCGAGGCCGGGAGAACTTTGAGATCCTGATGAAGATAAAGGAGAGCCTGGAGCTGGTGGAGCTGGTCCCACAGCAGCTGGTGGATTCCTACAGGCAGCAGCAGCAGCAGCTCCTGCAGAGGCAGTGAGTCCTGCCACAGCCCTGAGACCTCATAGCCCTGAGACCCTCAGAGCCCTTAGAACCTCACAGCCCTGAGACCCTCCCAGTCCTGAGACCATCAGAGACCTGACCATCAGAGCACGAGACCATCAGAGACCTGAGACCCTCACAGCCCTTGAGACAATCACAGCTCCTGAGACCAACAGAACCTCTGAGATCCTCAGAGCACATGCGAACCTCAAAGTCTCAGAGACCCTAATAGCCCCATAATCCCTGAGACCCCCACAGGCCCTGAGAACCTCCCAGACCCCTGCAGCCCCCTGAGACTCCCACAGTTCTGAGACCTCCACCATCACTGAGGCCCCCACAATCCCTAAAATCCCCACAGTCCCCCACAGCCCTGCAGCTCCTCAAGACCTCTGCAGCTCCTGAGACCTTCACAGCCCTTGAGACTCCTACAGCCCCTCCAGACTCCTGTAGTCCCTCAAGACCCCCACAGCCCCTGAGCACCCTTGGTATTGAGGCCTGATGGGCTGAAGGGGAGCTCCATCCCACTGACCCCAGTCTGACCAGTGTGTTCCCTCCCCAAACAGGAGCCAGCTGCAGACACCTTCCTCCTACGGCCCCGTCCTTTCCCCCATGAATAAAGTCCACGCTGGAGGAATCAACAAGCTGCCCTCTGTGAACCAGCTGGTGGGGCAGCCTGCCCAGCATGGCTCCAGTTCTGCACCCAGCCTGGGCCCCATGGGTACGTCCTCTGTCACCTCCTCAGGGCTCTCCCTGCCCAGGAGTGGGGGTTATCAGCTCTGGGTGGTGTCTAATGGGTGCCTTTGTTGCCACTGCCCAGGACCTGGAATGCTGAACAGCCACCCCATGCAGCCCAATGGAGAGATGAACGGGGGCCACTCATCCCAGTCCATGGTGTCTGGGTCTCACTGCACCCCCCCACCACCCTACAACCCTGACCCCAGCCTCGTCAGGTAGGAAAGGCACTCGGTGTCCTGTCTGTCTTGTCCTCTGTTCCTTGCTGTGTCCCTCGCTCTAACCTTCCCATCTGTCTGGCAACTGGTCAACTGGCCACTGGCCCCAACTGAGAAATCACTGCTGTTCCTCTCACCTCAGCAACAAAAGCCCAGCTACCAATCAGTCAGAAACCCCTACTGCCCTCATACACCTCCCTGGGAATCCATCCCTGAGCAATTAGAAATTAAGTACATCCAAAAGAGGGTCTTGTTCTACATGTCTAATGGCATGTAGCTTTGTGAGCTTCCCCCTTCCCCTTCCAGCAACACCTGGAAATGGCTCCATGTGGCTTATTTCAATCAGAAATGCATTAAAAGCTCTGCAGGTTTTTAATGTTTTGGCCTTTAAAAAGACCACAGATGTTTTGAAAGACCTTGAGCTATCATCCACATAGGGCAGAGCCTGGGGCTTGCCCTGATCCCCCTCCCCAGTAGCTTGAGCTCCCTCATATTATATAAGTTCCTAAGCCAAAATCTCAGACAATCAGGAGAAAAGTATCTGCAGTTTTAGGAATGAACATAACCCCACAGTTTGCTTTGACCTTAGTGGCAGTGGAGGTCCCACCCATGGAGCTCTCCACATCCCCCACCTGACATGGTCTGTGCCACAGAGATGGGACAGAGCTATTGTTCACTTTATTTTCCAAACTTTCTCTGCAGTTTTTTAACAGGATTGGGGTGTCCAAACTGCATCGACTATTTCACCTCACAAGGGTTACAGAATATTTACCACCTGCAGAACCTATCCATAGAGGTAAATGCTTTGGGGAGATCTGTTCTTACCACTTGTTTCCAGCAGCTGTTGGTCTGAAAAGCAAAACCAAAACTGTTTTGGAGGAAGGGAAACCTGTATCCCAACTCCTCACAGAGAACATGTGATGCCTGTCATTCCTGCCCCCTTGATGGTCCTTCAGAGGTAGCTATTGCTCAGACCTTGATAAAAAATCACAACCAGTCTCAACTGCTTCCTCCAGACTCTCAGAAACAACCGAGATCAAAATCCGCAGGTCAGAGCTCAGGGAGATTTTCCACCTAACACAGAAAACATAGGTGAGGTGCTCAGTGGAACACCCCAAATGCCACGAGCCAGCAGGTACATCCCACACTTCAGGGAGCTTTAACTTAATCTCACCTCTTTCCCTGCTAATCTTTAAGATGAAAGAGCCTGAAACAAGGGAGTTGAGCACAGGGTATTTTTATTAAGGGACATCTGGAATGAAATAGCCCAGGTCAGGCAAAAGCTGTCAGAAAAAGCATGGAAGGAGTGCTGGAAATACTTGTGTGTGCCCAGAGCATCAGTCTTTGCTGCTGCCACACTGTGGTGCTGGTAGCACCAGCTACCACTGCTCTGGACAGCACCAGAGCCAGAGCTTCCCCAGCCCATCAGATGAACAAGAAAAAGGAAAACAGAAAATAATCCTGAACCCTTTGAGGTGTGGCAAGCCCTGTAAATCCTGGAGTTGGTGTTCTGGCTGAGACAGAGCTCCTGCCAACCCTGTTTGGACCCCATTTTGCCCCAGGCAGGTGTAGCAGTGCCTGTACCTGGCAGCTATGGAGAGATGATGATTTGTCGCTGGTGGCTGGGGCCAGTTGTGTAACCTGAGCCTGGTTTTGGACCATTTGCTGAACTAACTCCATGGCCGTCTGTCAGCTGTCCAAGGAAGCATTTAGGAATGGCCAAAACTTGTGTCAGGGCAGAGCTGTGTGTCTGACTCGGCATTTGTAGCTACTAATTGCATACTCGCTGTCTGCTCCAGTTAACACTCCTGTGAGTCTCTGTGCTGGCATTAACATGGATCCCTGGCAGCTCCCCCCTGTGCTGCTGTGTGTCCTGGCACATGTCCCCAGCCTGAGGCCACCCACCTCCCCTGGTGTCACCCACCTCAGTGGGTGTGCCAGGACCAGAGCAGGGACCTTCCCAAGTGCACAGGCACAAGGATGCTCCACATGCTGCTCTGCAACCTGTGTTCAGGGGCAATGATCCCTTCCTTCCCTCCCATTTCCACATCAGTTTGATGTGAACGTCTCCCAAAACAAAAACAAAATGTCTCCAACCAGTTGAGTAACTGGGTTACAAATGAGAAATACGTGCACCCATGATGCACATATTGATGCACCCATGGCCATGGTGGGAGGTCCAGCCTTGCTCTGTTGGGTATCATGGCTATGATTTCCCCCAAAAGCATGACCTGTGGGTGCAGGGCTGTCTCCTGCTGGCCCAGCCACATCTCAGCGGTGCTGTCCTTGCAGGATCTCGGAGCACTGAAGATCCCGGAGCAGTACCGCATGATCATCTGGCGGGGTCTGCAGGAGCTCAAGCAGAGCCACGACTACGGGGCCCAGCAGCTGATCCGCTCGAGCAGCAATGCCTCCACCATCTCCATCGGCAGCTCGGGCGAGCTGCAGAGGCAGCGGGTGATGGAGGCCGTGCATTTCCGCGTGCGCCACACCATCACCATCCCCAACCGCGGCGCGCCCGACGACTGGGCCGACTTCGGCTTCGACCTCCCGGACTGCAAATCCCGCAAACAATCCATCAAGGAGGAGTTCACGGAGGGAGAGATCAACTGAGGGGCTCTGGAGGTGGCAGCGAGACACCGGTGGGGTGATAAACCCCCCCACCTTGAAATGTATTTGCAGCGTTGGGCACCTGGAGTTTGATTTTGTGATCCAGGGGAACTGCAGGCCCTGAGCCAAGCAGGAGGTGCCTGCCCTGGGGAGGAAACTGGAGGTGAGGAGGAGGAAGAAAAGGAGGAGGGCAGCCAAGCCAGCTCAGCAGCTGGAGTGGGATATCTGCCTGCCCGTGGCACAGGAGACACCGTCTGGTTTGTGTTTTCCTGGAGCATCCCTGCATCCAGCAGTGTAAGGACAGCACATTTTTCTCATCCCTGCTCACTGTCCGTGTTCCCGTTGGTGTCCCAAACTGAGAGGGTCACTGACCTGAGGACTCAGCCCTGACCTGTGCAGGCAGCTCCAATGACTGGTGTGAAGCCATGTCCTGCTTTTCCATGGACTGCCAAATGCACCCCTTCCCTCAGCTCTCTGTAGAGCCAGAAAGACCTTGTTTGTCCAGTATCAATGTGTTCTTGTACTTAAAGGTTGGTGTATATAAACAGAATGTACATAAACTCATTGTGCTGTAAGGAAAGATTTATTTTCATGTAAGCTATAAAAATTGATACTGACTCCTGACACTGCAGTGTCAAGTAAATTAATTTCATGTTGTAGCATGTAAATATGCAGAGAATCCTGTCTCCAGCCTTATCTATTCAAAACTCAGTTTTTTTCCTCCTCTGAATCTTTTGCATGCAGTTGTGGAGGAGGGGGAAAGCCAGTGATTGTCCTGGGAAGTCACAGGTCTGGATAATCCCTCCCTGCTCCCTTAGGGAATTTTTTGTCAGACCTGACAAGCTGGAATGCCATGGTGTAAATCTTTTTGGAGCATGGCATGGACTGGTTTCCCAATTCTCTTCTGTTCCTCCTCATTTTTCCCATCTGTAATTTTTCTGTTGATTCAGAAAGGAAAAAAGCCTTCAGAGAAAGCAAGGACACAAATAGGTGTGTTCCCTCCCTGAATGTTTATTCCCCACACATTTGGGAAGGCAATGTCCCACAACAGATCTTGGAAAGGCACTGGAAGTCACAGGAGCTGTTGCTGTGGGAGGGAGGACAGGGACCTGCTGCATCTGCCCCCTCAGCCCTGGGTCACTTGAGATTTTGGGCAGCCTGAGGGAGCCTGCACAGAGATGATGCCACCCAGCACATTCCCACTGTTGCACTCTCCCTCTGGAAGCCTCCAAAGGCAGCCCTGCACCTGCCTCCCATCACCCCCAGGCTGGGGAAGGGGCTGGATACCCTTCCCAAAGCCCTGGACCCTCACAGCAAGAGCAGAAGAGCTTAAATCCAATCCCCTGAGAGGTGACTTCTCCTGCAGGCAGGCAGTGGGGGACAGGAGTGTGACCACTGGACATGCTGCACCCACAGCCCTGGGCCAGGGACCCTCCTCCAAGGCCCTGTCTGGGTGTCCCACAGCAGCTCCTTCAGCACACACAGGTGCCTTCCTGTCCCTCCTCTCCCTCTGCTGAGCTGCAGGTGCAGTCACCATCCCTGAGGCCATCCCAGCCCTCATACTCCAGGGACTGGGAACTCCCCTGGCGTGGCTGACAGTGAATCTGTGTCCCCAGGAAACAGCTCAGTAAAGCACTTTAATGCTTTAAGGCTTTTGCAACGACCACTCCCATTTCCAGCATTCCTGGGGCTGTTCCCAGCAGTATTAATGGATCACTCTGTGGTAGGAATTGTATTTTTTGTAATGTTATCTTTGGAAAATGTGTTATTTTTATAGCTGTGGTTTCTCTTTTGTTTGGGGTTTTTTTTGTTTGTTTTGTTATGTTGTTGTTTTTTTCTTTTTTGTAATACAATAAAAGCACATGTGGGAATTGCTGCATCTGGAAATTAAAATTGTATAAAAAGTACCCTCCTAAACCAGAGTAAACCTTCACCTGTAGGACTTCAAAGGGCCTGAAGCTATTGAAACTAAAAAGAAACCCACCACTGAGTACTAAACTGCTACAGCAAGTACAGAGAGGCAAAAACCAGGTTCTGGATACACAAAACTTTTTTTTCTCAATAAATGGCTAAAAAACAGTGAATGGAGAACAAGCATTAAGACACAGTTTTTCTGAGCTTGAAAAATTACACTGTTAAAAACCATTTCCCAGAGAGAACACAAGTGTCACCACTATTTCTAGTTTTAGGAGTATATATTCCATAGGTAGGAATCGAAAATTGATTGAACTGCAGGTTCTTGCAAGAAGTTTATAAACTAATGCCTTAAAATGGAAGAAGTCAAGAATGTTGTTGGAATTTAATAAAAATTAAAAAAAAAAAGTTTCAAAAGATCTTGAAAACCAGCATGTGACAGCCACACAGGAACAGTCAGAGCCACACACCTGCAGAGAGCTCCACAGATGACAAAGGTCCAAAGCCCCTGGCAGAGACACTGACTGGTCTGTGTCCCAAACAGGATCACAAAATCCCAGACTGGTTCATTTGTAAGGAACATTAAAGCTTATGCCATCCCCTGCCATGGGCAGGGAGACCTTCCAATATCCCAAGCCCTGTCCAACCTGGCCTTGAACCCTTCCAGGGATGGGGCAGCCACAGTTTCTCTGGAATATCCATTCCAGCCCCTCACCACCCTCAAAGGGAAGAATTTCTTCCATATATCCAATGTAAACATACTCCCAGGCCAGACACTCCTGTTTTTTGAGCATTACATCACCTCACTTGTAGCACTGCTGGGAAGCCACCCACTCATGACTTCTCCAGGCAGGCACTGGCTGTTTCCTCTCCAAGGGGAGACTTCTTCCTCATCCCAGCTATTGCTGGTCCTACACCACCCTGCCTGGCCCAAGGAGCATCACTATTCTCCCAGGAAAACAGAGCCCTGTGCCCAGCAGCACTGTCCAGGAGGAAAAGCCACCTGGATGAAACCACATGGAATTTCTTGCAGGCTCTGGCTGATGTGGTGGGAACCCTGCACCGCCCCAGCACCAAGTGCTCCTGTTTCAGAAGTGCTTCTGTCTGCTGGGCATTCCCAGTGGGAACACCAAAACTGCCATCCAGGCTTCTGTAGAGGCCACTGGGTGGGAAGTGCTCCCCATGTCCCAGATGAGTGGTTGTCACACAAGTTCAACCTTGGCTCCAGCTGGATCCGTGGCACTGCTGTGCAAGTCCACAGCAGATCTGTTCCTCCAGGATTGCTCAGCTACTGCAGCGACCTGGATTTTCCAGAGGAACTGCTCCTTGGTGACCACAGGGGGCTCCTGGCCTGTGGGACAGGAACAAAGCACTGGATGGAACCTGTGGTCTCCCATGAGCACAGATCCCACCACAGCAGCTCCTGGTGCAGGGACCGCAGGATTTAAAACATTGAAGCCCCCTCCTCCTGCCCTATCAATGCAGCCACAACAACTGAAATACTGTTGAACAAAAACTGATGATCTTCAAAGCCTCTTCCTACCCAACCCACTCCACGATTCTGTGATTTTTATCCTTTCTGGGCAGCCAGGACCCCAAGCAAGGGTCTCCTGGCTGTCACAAACAGCTGCTTTCATCACAAAGGACAGTAAGGTCCAAGGCAATTCCTTCCAACTCTCATTTTTTCCCTGCACAGAGTTTCAGATCATCAACTCTCACCTATCTCCATGACCTGATACAGTGCATCCCCCAACAAAGCCAATCCAAAGCAACACCAGCCATCAACTTAAGCCTTGTCCCACCTTTCAGGATTCTCAGGAAGTGCCGGAGGAGCTCCCTGTGTGCATCTCTGTAGCGCTCAGCTTGGGTCTGGGGACAGATGGACACAGAAGTCCCATGCTCTGTGACGCCCAGGGGGTTCTGGTTACCCACCCTTAATGTCCCTTGAGACCCGTGAACCTGAGGGAAGGAGCAAAACAGGGAAGAAAGAACATTTCTCAGTTATCACACAATCTCACACACCTGGCCACCTTGGTTTGTAAAACCAAGACAAAAGTAGGTTCTGAAATGAGGAGTCACACCTGTCCCAGCCCTGGTATGGCTCAGACACAACAGAAACACCATGCATGTGCTGCAGTACAGTGGCTTCCACTTGTGTGATACCTCACCTGAGCAAAGCCCCTTCTCTAAGAGTTTAACAGAAATTCCTCCCCAAGACCAGCCCCCATAGCTGTAATTATTCATGACTGTAGGAATTTACACTTTTCTTCCCCTTTCATACGCTGCACTCCTGCTACACAGCTGAGACCACCCTAGAAAGGACAAAGGAAATCTGCACAATTTCAGCCTCAGGAGAGCTGACACCAGTTATTGCTCTAGTATGATTCATGCAGCTCATAATACCACAGAATGCATGGAACAGAGGGAGAATTTGAGTGAGAAAAGAGAAAGTGGATGGTAGATTGAAAAAGGACAAAAAGCCACTGCTGCTGAGGCAACACCCCAACAAACAGATGTGGCACTCAGAGCTCTGCTCTGGCTGACAAGGTGGGGATTGGTCACAGGTTGGATTTGATGACCCTGGAGATCTTTTCCAACCTCAGTGATCCTGTCACAGAGGGGTTTTGGGAAATGTGCTGCAGGCACACTCAGAGGGCAAAAATTGTGCTGGGCTGTGGAGTCAAAACAGAGTTGACTGAGCAGCAGGACCCACCTCCAGCCGCTGGTCACAGCTCCTGGTGCAGTGCTGGCTGATGTCCAGAGTGACAATGGCCCCGCTGGGGAACTTCACGCTGATGGTGACTGTGTCCACGTCTTCCAGGCAGCCCATGGCTGGGGACAAAACAGGCCTGGATCACCCCAGGAACAGCAAACCAGCACATTCTACAGCTACAGACTGCTCTTCTTCCTTCAGGAGGTGACAATGGCTTCGTGACACTTTCCCACAGGACACAGTGGTGACAGCACTCCAGCTCCTTCACCAGCATTCCAGACGGAACACAGGCAATTCTGCAGGAGTACACAGCCCCAGGCCCAACTCCACCTTCCCAGCTCCCTAACAAGGGCACCCATCTGTGCTTCCAGGATCAGACAACTTCCAGCATGTTGCTGGAGTGAGGCAGAGGGTACAGAACCCTCCTGGAGGGCTCTTGTTTGCTGCATTTCAATGCTGTGCCATGGAGGAGGCCGTTGCATCCTGCCCCTTCTCACCCCAGCCAGCCAAGCTTGGAAGCTGCTGCAATTACCTTAATTAAAACTCTGCATTTGCATTTCAAAAATGGCAGCTTCCACCTTTTATGGTTTGTTTAAATGAGTGTGGTAACCCAGAGCATGCATGTCAGCCCAACATGACCCAGAGCAAACACAAAGCTTTGTGCTGGGATCCACAGGGTGGGGCCAGAGAAAGCAGAGAACGAACATTTCATTGACATTCTTGTGAGCTCAAACCTTTCCTCAGTATTTTCTGCACTTTGGTTCCAAACCTGGTGAACTGCAGAGTAATGTTCAGTGAAAACTCCACTGCAACTGCTTCACATCAGGAGGAGATTCACTAGATTGACAGATCTTCACCAAATACCCCTGAGGAACCTGCCTTCTGTTTCACCAGCCTGTTTATTCAACTGCTCCATGACAGAACAATTGTCATGGCTATCATACTCTCATTCCTTCTTTCTTCCCAGTTTTAACCCTGAACTCCAGAGGTACCCAATAAACTCAATAAACATCAAAAAACTCCTTCTTACCTGCACAGAAGGCATGGCCCAGGGAAAATATTGTATCTGGCACACTCTCTCCCAACAACAAACTGATAATATCTATGTCATGCACAGCAGCGTTGGAAAAGATTCCACCTGGAAGAATCAAAACTGGGCATTAAGTTCTCCATATTGAAACCCACTGCCAATGTAGATTTCTGAACTGCACAGAGATGGTATAAAAAGCCCTCACAGTGAAGAAACTAATATTAAGGGACAAAAAAATTCACAGAAATGAAGTTTGATAAAGAAAACACTCCTCAAAAAACATCCTCCCCATGGATCTTAAGGCTATACAAACTCAGGGGAATTCCCACAGAACACAGAGATATTACCAGGTCAGATAGGACAGATTTTGGATCAACCTGGTTTGGTTAAAGTGTCTCTGCCCAGGGCAGGGGGTGGAACAGATGAGCTTATAGGTCCTTTCCCACCCAAACCATTCCATGACTCTGAGTCAAGTCCAGACTCTTCAGCAGGAACCTGCTGGGTACCTGAGGCTTTCAGCAGGCTCAGAGAGGCTCCTGGATAGAGGCTGCTGATGGTGGATATCCAGTGGATCCTGCCCAGAGCCCGGCTGTCCCACACCTTGTACAGGAACTGCAGGGCGGGGTCAAAGCGCCTTTCAAGGAAACAAGGAATGAGGTGAAACCATCTGACTTGAGGACAAAGTCAGGAAAGCCTGAGGAATCAGTGCTGTTTCCAGATATGTGATTTTTATCAAGGATAAATCACAGGAAAACCACTGGTCTTACTTGTAGAACCCACACGAGTGGCTTCCCACACCTGTCAGCCTCATCAAAACAGGTTTCTGCTGTCTTTCTGTCCAAGCTGGGCAGCCCCTCACAGAACACACCTTTACCTGTGCAAAACAGGACAGACAGGGGGTTCAGGGGAGACACAGCTGCACAGCTGATCTTGCAGTAGTGTACACAGCACGTTACATTTCTGGTTTTGATGGCATTTACCCCCTTCTGCCTGCCTGCTGTGGTTTCAGCTGTCCCAGACCCCAGGAGAGGGACTGTTTTGGTGACTGCTTTTCTGTGAGTCCTGGTGGGATTTTAGGATGAGACACTGCCCAGTCATACTGGGACCAGCACAGCACAAACCCCACTGGTGTCCAGCCATTAACATCAGCAGTGATCTCAGTCACTTTAATTACACAATCAGAGAGCCTGCACAGCTCCAGAGCTGCTGCTGAAACACAACCACAGTCACAAGTGCACATCAACAGGCACAGGGAAAAGCTGAATGTGCAGCTACTCCTCTTACCTGCTTGTAAGGCATCTCTTACCATCTCAGGGGCTTCATCAGGTGGG
Source organism: Toxostoma redivivum (assembly GCA_013397375.1). Lineage (NCBI taxonomy): Eukaryota > Metazoa > Chordata > Aves > Passeriformes > Mimidae > Toxostoma > Toxostoma redivivum. The sequence continues at coordinate 32,099 of VXBI01010148.1, read as the reverse complement.
GAACAAATAATGGCTCCGGAGACTCTGCAGGAATCAAGAGAGATCTTCAGTGAGGATAAGGTTTTCACTAGATCAAACAATACTCAAAAGCCCTCTTTGGTTACAGTTGAAAAAAACCCAACTGAAACCCCATTGCTCTGGAAGACCCAGCTGGGTTATAGAAGGAACTCGGTGCCTGCTTCAAAGATGAAATATAGAGTGACACACATAGGTTAAAATCACAAGTGGCACAAAGAAATTGCACTGCTTTTCCTGCACCTTCAAGGAGGAAGTATTTTAAAGGTTTCCTTTAAAAAGGATTTAAATCCTGTCAGTTAACACACACAGAGAAATCCACAGTATTTATGTGGCAGAGCTGCTGATCAATGCATCTTAGCTTCCTGTGATTCTTTACTTTCTAGTATCAAACCAGCCTTTCCTAAAAGCTCTGCCTTTCGCTCCTGCAATATTTTAGACCTGACAGGTACAGCACTTTAGGGATGTGACAGTTGTTCAGTTCAACTGTAAAGCAAAACACCCCAATCCTCCGTATTTACACCAATCCTTGCTTATCTCAGAGCTCCAAGAGTCACCAAACTCAGCCCACTCTGAGACAGGAAAACTAGCAGGCAGCAGGGAAGGTCTCATTTATCATTGCTCTGTGGGAGTGGGGAAAAACTTTTATTTTAGTGTTTCTTAATAAAACGGCTTGTAACTAAACACCTCCAAGTTTCCATTAATCTGGGTATGTTAGAGCAGTTAAGCTTCTCAGAGACTCCTGAAGGACCCGTGGGTAGGTGACAAAAGGGCCCCTCACTCCCACATGTATGACCAGAGGCACAGTCTGGGCTGCAGCAGTTTCCCAGAGGGGAAGGCAAGGCTTGTACGGATCCCCCGTCCTGAGCAGAGGCACACACACAGAAGCTCATGGCCATCAGCACCGTGGATCACTGAGTGCAATGGCAGCGTCCTGCTGCTGCAGCACCTTGATGCCAGCCAGGACCTCGGTGCCAAAAGCTCGTTCCAGCTCCTCTGGCTGATCCTCCACCACATAACAGCAGGCAGCAGCCCATTTCCTCCAGCAGGTTTTGCAACAACGCTTTGCTCACAAGCCCTGCACTGAAGAGCACGAGGCCGATGCCACTGCCACCGTGGCATGAGGAGGGTGTTGGGCTCTTGGAAGCATCAGGTGCAGGCCCACTGTGGCCAAGAGGTTCAGTCCTGGTGTGGAAGGTGGCCACTGGTGGCTGGCAGAGGTGGAGGGCATTGGGTCATCCCTGTGTGTGGTGGGGATGGGGTGGTGGAGAACCAGCAGCTTGTGGTAGGAGGGTGGAGAGGGGACCATGCTGTAGCTGGTGCTGGATCCAGTGGTTATGAGGAAAGAGGGATGGGAGAGCAGAGAGGGCACGGCAAGTGGCAGGGGCAGGCTCAGGCTGGAGTCAGGTCCTGCAGAGCGGAGGAGACAGAGATCAGAGAATAAGAGAATATCCTGAGCTGGAAGGGACCCACAAGGATCATCAAATCCAACTTTTGAGAAGAACACCCTGCATTAAGAACACCTCAAGAACGCCATCACATGTCTGAGGATATTGTCCAAATGCTTCCCGAGTGGGGTCAGGTGAGATAGATAATTAAAGAATCATTAAAGTTGGACAAGGCCTCCAAGATCAGGGCAAACCTTTAACTGAACACCTTCTTGTCAACTAAACCAAAGCACTAAGTGCCACCTGCAGCTCCCTCAGCCACTTCTCACAGGACTGACTCCCCAGACCCTTCCCTAGCTCCATGTCCCTCAATATCCCTTTTGTAGCGAGGGACAGAACTGGACACAGCACTCGAGGGACCTCAGAAATGCCCGGGAGAGCGGGACGGGCACTGCACTGATCCAGCTGGGGACTCTGAGATGGGGTGGATGAGGCAGGGAAGGGCCGGGTGAGCCCGAGCAGCGCTGGGTGAGGCAGGGAAGGGCCGGGTGAGCCCGAGCAGCGCTGGGTGAGGCAGGGAAGGGCCGGGTGAGCCCGAGCAGCGCTGGGTCCCTCACCACAGCCCCGGGGCGCGCAGCCCGAGGGTGCGGCAGTGGCGGCCCGAGCTGAGGTGCTCCAGGATGCGGTCGCGGCGCACCCTGAGGGGCAGCTGGCACGGGGTGCAGAACAGCGTCTCCACGTTGCCGGCCGGGCCCGGTGCGCTCGGCCCCGCCGGCTCCCGCCGCACCGACAGCTCCGAGAACTCGGCCGCGTAGTCGTGCAGCGTCTTCCTCCTCCGCCCCATGGCCCGGCCCCGCTGACTCGGAAGCGGAAAGCCCGCTCGCCTCACGCCGTTGCCGGGCAGCGGCCCCGCTCCGAGCCCCGCGGCCCCGGGAGAGGCTCCGGCCCGGCCCCGGCCCCGGGCGATGGAAGCTGAAGGCGGCTCGCAGGGACCAGCGCTCACCGAAACCATAGGACAGCTCCAGCAGGAGCTGCGGAAAGCCAAGGATGACCACAACATGGCCATAGGTACCGCGGGAGGTGCCCCGAGCGCACCTTTACCTGCCTAGGTCTCGTTCAATTCGGCTCCTTTAACTTTGGAAATATAACAGTGTGTTGCTCACAGGCTGAAATGCCGCTTGTTTTGAAAACACTTTCTTTCTCCCCTTGGAAGTGAAGAACATGAGAAAACCCAGCAGAGAAAGCCTAGAGCAGAGGGGCAAAGCAGGGCTTGAGCAAAGCATGTCCTCAGAGCAGCACCCACCACACAAAATCGGGTTGTTTAATACACATCACAGAATGGTTTGGGTTGGAGGGACCTGGAAAATATCCCAGTCCCACCCCTGCTATGGGCAGGGACACCTTCTATTATCCCAGGTTGGTCAAAGCCCTGTCCATCCTGGCCTTGGACATTTCCAGGGATGGTAACCTGTGCCAGGGCCTCACCACACTCACAGAGAAGAATATTTCGTAATATTCCATGTAACCCTGCTCTCTTTTAGTGTGAAGCCATTCCCCCTTGTCCTGTCACTCCAGGCCCTTGTAAGCAGTCTTTGTTGTCAGCTCCTTGTGGTACTGGAAGGCCACAATTAGGTCACCCTGAAGTGAAACCACCTTCTTCAGGCTGTACAAACCCACATCCCAGCAAAGCACCACAAACCACATTATCACCCAGAATCACAGTGGCTGCAGCATTAATGTGACCCAAGTCTGTTCCCAGACTGTTCCCACAGTGGCTTTGCTTATTCTCACCTGAAAAAAGCAGCCACAGAGCGTTCAGCAGGGATTTGCTTTGCTAACAGAGTACCCTCCCACTTTACAGGTGCCATCTCTTCCTTACAGAGACAGATGGAGATCCAAGAATCTGAGCTTCGGAGAATCAGATCTGAAAAGGATTTGCTCCAGAGGCAGCTCAGAGACCGAGAAGCCCAGATCCAAGCTATGTGTGCCAAGGTATGGCCCGAGACCCGTGGTGGCCATGGCTAGCAGGAGACATGGCAGCTGGGAATTTGGGATTTTTGCAACATGCCCCTCTCTCATAGGCACCTGTAGCTGTGAAACTGAAGTGTAAAATATTCTCCTTCCAGTTTTGCACCCTGACAGAAGAACAGAGGCAGGAACAAATTACAGTGATGATGGAGGAGGAGAACCTCAACCTTCAACAGGTGAATTCGTGCAAAGCTTCTACAGAAAAGTCTGGTATTTTCTGCTTCACTGGGCTGGTTTTAGGGCTGGTGGAGTTTGGCATATAAAATCCCAACTCATTCCAAGTAGTTTTAGAGAAAACACCAAATAATAACAGTGCTGGTGAGGTTGTTAGTCCACAGATTCTGCTTCAGAAGCATTTGAATGAAATAGTGGGAAAATTAGGCCAAACTTGTTCACTCTTCTCCCCAGTGAAAGCTGAATTTCTCTATCTTCTCAGGTTGTTACAGAGCAGGAAGCCCAGCTGGCTGAGCAGAACAAGCTCATCAGTGAGTTACAGGAGACAATCAGCCAGCTGAAGGCTGAGATTGTGAGCACCCGCCTCCAACTCCTGGAGCACAAACAGGCCCATAAGGAGACCCAGAGCCAGGCTGAGGCACTGCAGCACAATGAGCTGCAAACCAGGGTGGCACTGGACCACATCAGCAGCAAGGTAAGAATGGCCTCTTTCACCTCAGAGCCCTGTCTCCCTCTTGGGACACATTTGGGAATCTCAGTCCATTTGCTCCCTAGCTGGGGAGCAGGCAGCTCTTGTGCCACTTAAAAAGAAGAGACCTCAAATAGCAGAAACCCTTGAGAAACGTGAGTTCAGATGAGTTACATCACCAGATTTCTAACATCCTTCCAGACCCAAGGTACAAAGAGCCATCTTAAAGTCATCTCCTGCAGGCAGATGTGCCTGGTGGTGAGTGAAAAGCTTTGTCCTACCTAGACCCACATAATTTCCATAGCACTTTCAGTGAAGCCCAAACTACCTGTAATTTCACATAATCCACATCATCATTCACCAGTCCTTTGCCCAAGCTTGACAGCACAGTCTCTGTAAACTCATGCAAATGCCAAGGAATTGCACATAAAGACTGAACACACCTGTTCTCTTTTATCCAAAGTTTGAAAGGTTTAGAAACAAAATAATCCAGGCTGCGTTCAGTGTGGAGGGCATCCGGGACCCCGTGGGTGAGCTCACAGATGACGAGGTGCTGGAGGCAATGCAGGTATGTGGCTCTTCCAAAGAGCTTTCAGCAGCCAGGACGGGACTACTGAGGTAAGAGAACACTCTGCAGTGCTGCTCTCAGCCTTCCCACCTCTTTACATATGGCTGATTTTCAGAAAATCATTAACGAGCGGACGGAGTTCCGGCGGAAGCTGAAGAGCAAGGGCAGCAAGGTGTCACTGCACAGCAGCGACAGCTGCACGTCATCACCTGCCACAGGAAAGAGAAGGAACTCCTCCAAGGAGAAAGGCTCTAATGGCTGAGCCAGAACCCATCACCAGCCTCGGGCTCTAGGTTCTCAGCTTGGAGCTGGTGCCTTACAGCAAATTAAACTAGTTTTACTGACACCAGGTTCTGTGGGAGTATCTGATTCAATTATTTCAGCCAACTCAGAGCACAAGTCACTGTAAGTCCTTGGTCTGTAATAACACGACTTCCCAGAGAAGCCTGAAGCACAAGCAGGCTTGGCTACAAGCAGCTGGGGAGTGTATAATTCCATTTTTGCTTTGGGAAGTTTCTAAATGACACAACCGAACATCCACCAATGCCAAAATGAGGGACAGTTCCAGGGCTGTAAAAGCTGTTTTATTTTTCCATTCCATGTGCAAGTCCCAACATGGGCATGTTTTTGACATAGTAGTAATTCAGTTAGAGCTCTGAGATACCATTTTTACCAGAAGAGAGTCAATCTGGGGGTCACCCTGGCTTAGGGAGAGGTGTGAGTTCACACCAGTGCTCACCCACACATATAGGTCACCCACAGACTGCCAAACGAGAACTGCTCCAACAGCCTGTATTTTGGAAGGTAAAAAGATGTGGGTGGGGCTCCAGGAGGGTCGCTCTGGGCATCAGTGCCTGTATTCTGGCTCTGGGGACAGGAAGTTCAGCAGTGTCAGTCGAGGCAGCTCTGAATGGACCTGAACCTCCTCAGCAAGAACAAAGCCAGTGCTCAATCACAGTAACACTCTGGGTACACACAAGGTCACTAGAATTCCCACAGAGATGGAGGATGGCCCTGAAATCCACTGGAACACACAAACCCTGCAGTTGACTCAACAAACCCCTTAAAAATGGAAGCTGTGCTCATGCCTGAACACAGAAACCGTCACTTTACAATGCATCCCTCAAGTTCTGGCAGCAATTAAATGCTTCTGACTGCAACAAAATGTTCACAGTTACCTCAGATAAAAATAAAATTCTGCAGAACGAGACGTCAGCAAAGTGCTTTGGCATTCTGACTCCAGGTTGTACCCAGCAGAGGACCTCAGTTCCACTGTCAATTACTGCATTTCTCTTCTGCCATAATAATGATCCAGATGAAACACCAGAAGGAAAAAGTGATCTTGCAGAAAAATGTGACTGCTTGTTTTAAACATCATTATGATTTTCTCTACTGCATTCTGACATCCAGCACTTTCTCTGCCTTCAGTTCATGTCTGAGATGCTGCTCTTTCTGCCCAGGCCCAACACTGATGATCTCTTAAGGATGAAAGATCCCAATGCTCCTTGCTGTAGCTCATCAAACTCTGAAGCCATTGCCTTCCCAGCACGATGCTCTGCATCTTGTCTTTAAAAACCCAAACCATCTCACTGTGCATCAGTTGCATTGTTGAATATGTGGAAAAAAAAACTGAAAAAAGGAAATGGAATTCTCTCTCAGCTCAGGCAGCTACTAACGGATCACAGTCAGCAGAGAGGAAACTGTGGCCAGGTCAGTTTTTGAAGGATAAAGTACTTTCAAGTTCCCATCCATGTCCACCACTCGCACCTGCTCCACCACCAAGGGCAGGTTCAAACTCCCTGGTCCACAGAGAGCATCCAATTCCACATCTGAACCAGAGCCTTCCTTGTTCTCCAAGGTAGATCTGTTCAGCTCTGCAATTTTCTGTTAAAATACAGAGAACAACATCAATTCTGTGGCAGAGAATGAATGAGAGGGAGTTACAATACTACTAAAATACAAATCAGCTTCTGTATTCTTCTCAATGCTTGTGAGCAATAACACATTTGGTAGGAGCCCCCCCTCAAGAACAGCAGGATATTTTCCTGAACTGCCTACCAGGATAAGGGTGTCCATCACATCTTTGCAGATCTGTAAACTTGTATCACTTGTCACTTCCAGAAACAGGTCCCGTGTCTCTTTTCTAATCTGTAAGAGTTTCAGAGATGAACCAAGTCAGGACTCAGAGCAGCTTACCCACAGCCCCCTGGATACATCCCAGTACATAGAGCTGAAGACTTTCACTTTAATCAGGGGCAAAGCTCTGCTGCTCTTGACAAGTCAAAAACCATATTGCCCTTTGACAAAGCCTTTGCACAGGCAGGTTGGTGTTTTGGTATAACTATAACTCCCAGATCCCTCTCAGTCTGACAGTGCAGCCTGTATGATGCAGTCTGTGACAATTTATACTTGGACTACAAGCAAAAGTTTCACAGAACTGTGTATGCTTTTGAGTTACACATCTCTCAATAGAAAGAAACACTGCTTAATTATTAATGTATTTCCATGAGTGGGAAGTACCTTTGTTTTCTCACTATTAGTTATTGGTGGGAAGGAAATCACAGCACCTTCAGCATCCACCAGGCACGGGTAGTTGTCTTTGCCATCCAGCAGCTGCAGGTACCTGCCATGAGAAACAAAGCAGCAAGAAGTGAGCGACTGAGAGAGCAGCTGGACACAATGGCAGGAAATAGTGACAGAAAGGAATTAGTGTGTGATCTCTGCATGACCAGTGAACAGCACAGGGCAGGGCCACATGCTGCTTTACAGCCCATCTGCTACTATGTCAAGTTTACCTCATCTCTGATTCCCTTAGCTCACAGCATGTGCACCATACACCTTTCAATCCTCTCTGCTTCCCTTCTATCTGCTGTTCTGAACAGATCTGGCACATGCCCAGTGCAGTCACCTATATGTATGTGGGAAAACCACAACAAGGTACTGACTTGTGCAGCCCAGAGACGTTCTGACGCTTCTTCTGCTTCCGCTGCTCCTCAGCCTCCAGCTGCAGCTGCCGCAGAAGGTCCTTTGCCTTGATCTCCTTCCGACCCAGGGGCATGATCTGCACCACACAGGGAAACAAAACATTTGAATTCCATTTCACTCAAACATCAGGGTTACAGCACTGCCCTGTAAGCAAATCAATAATTAAACAATATTCCTGCATGTTGTTATGCCTTTTTCCACATGGAAATACTTCCCATTTCACATGGACTGCTGTAACACCCACTCAAAATCAGGCTCAGTCACTAGTAGTAAACCAGGCACCTGGTACAGCAGGACAGCAAGGAAATCAGTACAACCTCTAAAGTAAAGTTCCCGGAGTTTGTTTTCTAGGCTCTATTAAGCCCTACCTTGAGCTCATCAGGAGGCTGAACATCATATGTCAGAGGAGCTTTGACCAGCTGCAAGTCATGGGTAGCAATGGTGGCCACTGTGCGCTTCTCACAGATGTCCTCATGCAGCTTGGTCTGAAACATAAAGGATGCCATGGAAATAGGTCAAAAAACCCATGTGATTTATCTCTCCTATGTGCAGATTCTTCTATATTTAATGTTAGCAGCACTACCAGCCAGGTGACTGAAACAGAGCCCTCCCCTTCACCTGTATCTCCATTACAGCACAAATGCAAAGGTAGCAAAGCCTGGCAACAGGTGATAGGTTTCTCTAAAGGGAAACCAAGTTTTAAGTCAGAAAGCAATCCCAAATACTCAAGTCTTGTAACCTGAAAGCAGCTCTCACCTGCCACCTAAGGGACAGGTGAGCAGCAGGCCCAGGGACAGGTCTGTGGGCAGGTTACCTCAGCCAGAAAGCTGGGTGTGTAACATGGCTTTAACACAGATGAGAGAAGCTGGAGCCAATCCAGGGGATCTGTACACATGGACACAGGGTTATTTTTAGCTTTTAACAGGTTCTACAGCACTAACAAGCTTCTGTTACAGTCACAACACAAATGTGAGTGTGTCCATTGCCCTCATGGCAACACCTGAGCTCTGATGGGTCCCTCCCAAAAACCAGTTCTGCTGATTTCAGACTGACTGGGCATGTACTGGTGGCAGGGACTACTCACCCTGTATCCCCACACCTGCTGGGTGAGGAGCTCAACTAAAGTTTCACAAACTCATCTGCTGGAAGGGGCCTAGAACAGTTTATTTCCAACTCTGCCAGCAATATTCCCATTCCAAATGAGTACCACGAGGCTACAGCTCTTACCTGCATGGTCAGAAACCTCTTGAGAGCATTTCCCGGCTTCAAGTTCACTCCTTTCAGCACACAGCACACGATGAAGGCTCGAACATCTTTGACACCCGGGCTCACTTTGACCACCAAAGGCGCTGGGTTCTCAGAGACGTGCAAAACCTTCACCAGCAGCTTGCTCACATCTTCCACCTCATCCTGCTCCCCATCCCCACTGTCCTTCTTCTGCTGCTTCTCCCTCTTCTTCTTCCTGACCTCCTCTCTGGCACTATCGGCCTTGCCCTTCCCACGGCCCCCGGCCCGCAGGTACTCCAGAATGGCTTTGGTCTGGCACCCATTGACCATCTTCTCCAGCCGCTTGTCCCTCAGCTGGTTGCCCCTGAAGTTGGCCTCCTTCAGGCGGGGGCAGTCGGCCAGCGCGGCGGGCAGCTCCCGCAGCTGGTTGTTGGCCACGTCCAGGCTCTGCAGAAGACAGAGATGGGGCGGTCAGGGGTGCGCCATGGGGACCCGGGCGGGGCGCCGGGCTCGCCTCCCACCTTGAGCGCCGGCAGCGCCGCGATGTCCGCGCCCAGCTCGGCCACCTCGTTGTCGGCCGCGTCCAGCCGGCTGAGCAGCGGGAAGGGCGCGGGGGGCCCGGCCGGGGGCAGGAGCCCGCCGGGCAGCGCCCGCAGGCGGTTCCCGGACAGCAGCAGCTCCTGCAGCTGCGGCGCGGCGCGGGCCAGCCCCGGGCCCAGCTCCTGCAGCCGGTTCGCGCTCAGGTTGAGGCTGCGCAGCTGCGGGAAGGCCGGGGCCGCGTNCTGTTCCCGGGTCCAGTGATACCTTAAGCAAGGGCAAAACACGGCATCGCATCGCTGCTAAGCCGCGGGTCTGCCCCAGCGGTGCCGCACAGCTTACACAGGTACTGCACACATAGGTACAGCTTACATAGGTCTGGTTACAGCACTCGCACGTGCAGCTCACAGTTACAGCACACACTGGTACCATTGACACAGGCAGGACTCACACACAGATACAGCTCACACACATTCAGCACACACTGGTACCAGTCAAACAGGCGCAGCTCACAAAGGTACAGCACTCACAGGTACCTACAGGTGCTGCAGGAACCACAGCCTCACCCCACCCTCTATTTCCATTGTAGCAGGTGGAAAATGCAGACATACCCTCCAGACTGGCTAAAGTAATTTATTAAATATGTGCAACAAAAACAACTGACATTTAACACAAGTGAGTCCTTTTCTTGATAAAATCTCCCAGATTTCAGTATCTGAGTTGTTCATCCAGCACTTAGGAACATGCAATCAGTATGAATTGCTCTCTTGGGGTAGTGGAACACCAAGAGGTCTTTTGGGATGAGATCAACTCCTGCAGGCATGGACAGATTGTTAATTAAGGAGCAACCGCAGTAAATCCACCTTTAAACATGGCACTGGTGGTACTACTGTACTCCAAAAGGGTCCTTTCACATTCTAAAAAATTGCCATTTTATCACTGCTAAGTTATTTCCTTATTGTACCACAGAGTAGTTTTCATCCTTATGCCTCTGAGCAAGATCAGTGATTATTTTGAGATATTTATTATTTTTTCAGCATACAGAATCAGGCTCTCAAACAGGAACCCATGTCACTTAAGGGAAAATAAAAACACCTATATATATGTTCCTAATGTGTGTGCAATTATTGAGATATGTATTTGGAAGAGTTAGAGAAACAATTTATGCAAAGATTTTCGAAATCCAAGCACACTGATCTACCTAGAAAATCTGTAAGCTGGTAGGCAGGCTGCAGGCAAACTAGAAAAATCGTATTACAAAATCAGCTCTGTATATACAAAACAACACCACAAAGTCACTCCATGGGAGCAAAAACCCCCAAAATTCCCCTCATATTATCATGATCACTCATTCCTGTGCCCAAAGTACCAATTCCACACTGGAAAGAAACAGCTGGAATGTTACAGGTAGACACATGAGAATTGCTGCTTTGGTACAAAGCTTCATGCCTTGGGTCTTTATAGACTTTGTCTCTCTGAAGCTGTTAAAGACGTGCTCCAGGCTGTGGATGCTTTTTTTAAATCGATATCTAACTAAAGAAGCTCAGTTATTTGAGCTGAAAGTGCACTAAAGCAGGCAAGAAGGTCTAAATTTACTAATTTAAGCTCTTCTGGACCCAACCAAGATTATTTCTTCGTTTCTGTAAGGGGCCATTTCTTGGGGATACGGACTTGGAGGGTTTAGTTTAACTCCTGCCAAGTGGGCTCATAAGGCACTTGGTGCACAGTGAGAGAGGCCACAATGTCCTTTCACCTCCTGCACAGTGGCACAACTCAGGAAAACATCCAACCAGCCCTCTGGCTTTTCCATTTGGTGCTAATTCCTGGGATTGAGCAGTGTTTTAGGTACAGCTCTAAAAAAAAACCAAAAACCCTAAATGTGACATACACATAAGGCCAGGCTATCCCCACATGTGGCTCCTGCTCCTCAAGCACCTTGGGGGCCTCGGGAAGAGACTTCTCTCCCCTGACATAATTAATGTGCTTGAACCTAATAAATTACAGACATGGGATTTACATGAGAGAAACAAAGGAGAGCACAGTTATCTGTCAAAATAATGTTTTTGTCCCAAAAGATTTGGTATTTCCAACATGGGCATTCCTAGGAGCAAAGCCTGGTGCTGTAGTGACAGCAACACTGTGGGGATCACACCAGGCACTGCTCAAGGCTAAAAACAGCCCATTCAAAAGGTGATATGAGTGGCCCATAATTTTTAAATAGCTCTGAACAGCCATGTGCCTAGTTATTCAGACAAAGGAAGAAATACTTGTCCTGTCATCGCTTTGAGTATGTTTTGCAAGTGCTTTTATTTGGGCCCACTCGGGTTCTGATCTTGCTTCCTACTGAAGGAGGTTGAAGCTTTGTTCCTGAAGGACCCAGTTTCCTTAAATAGTAGCCACCGACTTTGGCTGCAAAGAGAAAAATAAAGATTATTATTGCAAGATATACTAGATATACATCTAGTCCCAGGAGTGAATTTAATCCATAGTTTTGATTCCCAAGATCTGTTACGTCTGAAGCAACCAGAAGCTGGCAGGTATTGAGCCTCAGCATGTTCCACACCAGCAGCGGCCAGACTGAACAGTCAGGGCTCCCTTCCTATCTCTAGGAAATAGCTCTGGAATCAGAGCTTATCCAGGCAGGATTTGCTTCTGTTTCCAAATTCTAAGCAGCAACAAACTAACAACTGATTTGGATCTCTTTAGCCAATACAAACAGCAAAGCCAAGGACAGACAGACAGGACTGGGGATCCAGTCTAACATCAGAAGGTTCTGAGTTTAACTCCTATGATTCACTTAAGTCAGCTGGAATGGGCAACTCCACAGCTCTTTCCAGGAACCTGGAATTGTGAAATGCAGATACGAGCAGAGCACAGCTCAGAGCAGGTGACTGAACACACAGCTGACTAAAAAACTCCAAAGAGTCTGAAGGAGGAAAGGTTTAGATGTTACTGGCCAAAAGTTCTGGTGCTGCAGGCAGTTTGTTTAACTTCTGTGTTCTGGAAATAAAAGGATTTTCCATGTTCTCCATAAAGGGAACTGCTGAAAAAAAAATCCCTTGACATCATCAATGTCTCTTTGATGGTGAAAAAGCTGCACAATGATAAATCTGTCAGGCTCCTGAGTCTGGACTGGAAAGGAAAAGCAGTGCACAGCACTCACTGTTCAGTCCACCCTGTAATTAGGATCAGATTAGCAACCTTTGATTGGACACTAAAATCTAGCTCAGGCCCTGGTTCCCTGTGTCAGCGTTCAGGAGCTTTCCAGAACACTGTTCAGCTGATTGTTCTATTCATGGTCATCCTGTTCTGCAGAAAAAAACCCTGAACTGATCAACTTAACATATCTGCCAGTTTTCCCCACCAGCTGAGCTTATGACCTCCTTTTAACATGACTGCTATTGCATGATTTTGGGAATCTGCTCCCCAAAAACACTGCTCCAGCACAAGACCTATCACTTAGCTCACACAAATGCCAACCACGAGTTGCACAGACCCAGCTCTTGGGAATGAAATACTTTCCTTAAGCAAAGGCAACACAGTAAAAAGCATAAACATTATTATCATTAACTAATGTCTTACCAGGCTGCACCACGATGGTTTTGCTCATGAGGGGTGTCCTCCGTTGGTTCATTTTACATCCATCTTTGTCCATCAGGTGAGATCTCCAGGCCTGAAGTCAATTACAAAGAAGTGATATTACAACTCCAGTAAAATCAGACAACATCACATGTGCAAAATGATAATTGTGTACAGACTTTATATCAACAGCACTTTAATCTGCTTCTTCAAAGTATGAGCTCCTTGCTATGAAATAGAAATTAATATTCCCATTATTTTAATATATCTTGAATGGTCCATCACATTAAAACAAAACCCGTAACAACATCTGCCAGTGTGAAGGGTGGCCTCACCTCTTCTCCAGGGGGAAAGTTCTCATGGCACAAAGGGCAGTGATTTGCCACATTTTCTGGTTTGGCAGCTGGAATTGTTTGAAAAATAATGTAAGAATTGCAAAGAGAGGCTAATTCCAGACACAAGAAGAGAATTTGCATAGCAAGTAGCATATAACTACCCCATGTCTAACCTAGTTCCTGCCCCGTTATCACAATCTGCTCCCAAAGAAGCCCTGTGTTTAACAAGATTAAAAGGAATCTCAGAATCCAGAATTACTGGATTGGAAGGAACCTTAAAGATAATGCAGTTCCCCCCTGTCCTGTCACTCCAGGCCTCTCTCCACCTTTCTTGTAGCCCCTTCAGCCCCTAATGGAAGACAACAATTAGGTCACCCCAAAGCCTTTTCTTCTCCAGGCAATCCCAATTCTCTCAGCCTTTCCCCACAGCAGAGGTGACCCATTCCTCTGATCCCTGGTGCCTCCTCTGAACTCATTCCAACAGGTCCATGTCCTTTCTGTGATGGGACAGTGCTTAATCTACAGGGATATGGAAGAGACTTTGCAGTCTTTTCATTAACCCTCCCCACACACATTCACAGAGGCCAAGCACTGGAAAACTCAGGCGTTTATCCCAAATCTTTTCCCTCCTGAGGATTTACTTAGATCCCTAAATCCAAAACATAAGCAGCCTGACTCGCCAAGGATCCCTGGTGTTTCAAAGTGTGAATCTCTGATGTTTCACCTTCTTGTCTGGAGCTACTCACGATTGCAAATCCTGCTCTTTACGTGTCTGGGCAGCTCATCCCTGGGCACGGCCTCTCTGCAGCGTGGGCACTTCCCAAAGCTGTCCCTTTTGTCACAGTCAGTCAGCAGGTGCTCTGTCAGGCTGGCAATCTCCAGCATCTGCAACACAGACAGCAAGGTTTGTGCTGAGCAAATAGGGATGGGATTAAAAAAACCCATCAATTTAGCCTCACCTTCCAAAATGACAAAGGGAAAATTCAGTTTCAGTCTACTTATATTTTCTAATGCTGCTCTTTTCCAAAAGCACTACCCAAATTACATGGGTGTATTCAGAATTCACCTGCCCAAGTGTTAAATAACTTACAGTGCCTCTAAACCAGAATAACAACAGTCCATGCCTTAGTAGCTCTGGGAAGATCATTCTAACCTGTTTGCAGTGCTCACATCGGGTTAACATGGGGCAGTGCTTCCAGTAATGCAGATCCAACCCTTCCTCTGTGAAGGACTCGCTCCTTTCACCACAAAAAATACACAAGCTGGGAAAAAAATACAAACACAGTGATAGAGAGAAATGGATGAGCCCTGTTCCTTCTCTTCCAAGCTGTTCTCAAAAGCAGTCAACATCTCAAAGATTTCTTTTCTCTGTGTAGAGTTGAGCTGAGGATGGGGCAGGTATTGGGTTGTAATTTAGGGTAAATACAACTACAGAGCATTTTTTCTTATAGAACGATTAATTTCATGGAAGTTCACCAAAACTGGCTTTCCAGGCTCCAGAATTTCCAAGTGCTTCTTCTATGCCCTCCCCCTACAACACCCAGCAAAGCCACACCATATTTTTCCCTTATTTCACACTGGCAGCTGAACATTAAACTGTGGTTATTTCTTATCACACAAGCAAAAACTGAAAAAAAAAAAAAGTACAAAGTCACACTATCCAAGAACTTAAAAAAAAAAAAAACACCTAGGATTGCCTGGTGATAATTCCAAATCTATTAGGAGAGATTTTAGTCTTTATTGTTTCACTGCTGAAAGTATTAGCTTTGATCTACTGGAAAAATATTATTACTGTTAGGAGCTCACAGGTGACACCAAGGGCTTAAGGTGATTAGAGGCTCATCTCACTTACTTATCCAGGTAATTTGCAACAGAAGAAAGTTCCTCCTGAATCTTTGCTGCTGTAGACTGGGGGCTTTCATATACCTGGTAACCTGCAAGGAGAGAACTATTAAACCAAGATCACATTTTAATTAATCTACATTTCTTAATTAGTATTTGAAACTACCTACCTTGATTCTTTGTCTTCTCAAGATCAGATTCTTTCTCCTATCGAAAAAGGAAATTTAACTCAGATATTTGCCTTCCAGAGAGAAAGGGAACACACTATATTCTGATCTCTCTCTGGAATTTAAAATTTAGAAGTCGAGCCAATGCATTACAACATTTGTGCTTCTGGTTCTATAGCAAATCTCTCATATTAAGGTATTATTTTGTATTATAAAGGTATTATTACATTGTTATAATAAAGAATCCAAATTTTACACTATGTTAGGAAAAACAACACCCTAGATTTTAAGCTGGACTGCTGAGGAGAAAAATCACCCAGGGTATGTCTCACTCTTTTTAATGAAACACCACCAATCAACGTTCATTATCTAAGTCCATGATATCCAAGCAGTAAAGGATTAAAACAACCTTAAACTGAAACATGCTCACCTCTCCAGCTTCAACTTCTGCTTGTAACTCTAACTTTTGAGCTGCTAAGTGGTCTTTTAGAACTTTCATTTCTTCCTCTCTCTGCTTCTCTGCTTCTGTTGCTGCTTTTCTCTGTGCCTGGCAGGAAATAAATATTCTGTCAGCTCCAAAAAGCTTTGGAACCATCCCTCATACACAAGACATTGCAAAACACATCAGCATAGAACTCATGGTTAATGCAGGACAGGAGATATCCTGCTTGGTAAAGTGATGGGTGCGATACAGTGACATCTCCCCAAATTTCTCTGTACAGCCTTTGGGCTTACTATTTCCAAGGATTAACAGCAGAAAAAAACATTTGTGCATTTTCCAAACTCCTTGTCCATCTCACTATTCCTTGTTGGTTTTATTCCAAGAGTGAGTATAGGGAATACACTCAGCTTTCCACACTAAGGAACATTAACCACAGACCTGAAGACACTCTGCTACCTGGGCAGTGCCCAATCCAGCCATGAAATCAGGACACCATCAGCCAAAAGCCATGGCTGAAGTGGCCCTGTACATTCTGCCTCTCATGACATACCCTCAGTTCAGTTTCAGAAGATTTCCCATCGATTTTGGCAAACCCCTCAAAGAGTGTTTTGTAGCGCACGGTCTTGCGGGCGCCGGCGTCGTCAGGAGGGAGAAATTCCAGCACGGCCGCCCTGTGCTCCCTGTACATGGCAAAGATGATCCTCAGCACCACCTCCCGCACTTCATGAGCCCTGTGCTCCAGAGCTCCCATGGCAAACTGCAAATAATTATAAAAAGTTATGTGTAACGGGGTGGTGTTTTTGCACCACTTAATTAGTGGCTTGTCTGAAGTTTCTGCTGTTTTCACTTAGAGCCAGGATTAAAAAACACGGAGACGAATTTTCTCGTGTTCAGGCTTGGTTGTTTATTAAATCCTTTCTAAAGTACAGAGAGTTCAGCAACACTCCTAGCTACCAGCTAGAAGCAAGCAAAATGGAGGTGAATCCAGCAAGCTATAAAATCTCTTAAAGCTAAACAGTCCAGTAGAGATTATTATTTATTCTTTTGATCCAATAACCAAACTCCTGTGACTCTTAGTGCAGCACTAACTGTCCAACCTAAAACTACTGCCTGAAATCATGAAGAAGAAGGAGGAAGAACACCAAAAGGAGACAACATACAAAATCCTTCATCTTGTCCCATACCTATTACTATACTATAAAACCTGAAATTTAAAACCCTGCACTATGCGTAATCACACACTTTTATTTAACTACAGACCCGTGACTTTAACTCCATCACTTAAATTTGGAAGCCTTCTCCAAGGCCTCAGGTCAAAAGCAGTGTTCTCCAAGCTGTAAGTATGAGAAAGCACACAAAGCTCAAAAAACCCCATGTTTCTGGGATCCAACAGTTAGGTCTCTCTGATCTCACGTTTTAAAGGATTGGTTTATTAGTCCCAGACTCTCCTGCAGCAGGAGAAATCTTCCTACAAGACAGGTTTTTGCAAACACTTTTTAACCCATTGGTTCTTTTTTCCAGATATTAACATCTTGCTTCATAGAATCCCAGAATGGTTTGGGTTGAAAGGAATCTTAAAGCTCATCTCATTCTACCCCATACTATGGGCAGAGACACTTCCTACTAGACCACGTTGCTCCAAGCCCCATTCAACCTTCTCTAAAAGTACCAGCACTGTTGATCAGGGGAATACACCTCTTCAGGAATTCTCAAGCACTCCAAAAAAGCCAGGCATGCCTCCAGAAAACCATTAGAAAAACTTCCATGTGCTGTAACCTTGACCTCTTACCTTCATAACATTGTTGATGGTAAACCCAGAGTTTTCAGTCCCCATGGCTCCCAAGAGAGATTCCACCAATTCCACGTGACTCATTGCCAGGTGTGTTGGGGAGTTTGGTTTTAATGTTTTAACCAGGTGGACTGGAATAATCTGGAGAGGCTTTACTTCAGGGCATAGTGCCACTTCCTAGAAACACAGAGTCAGTGAGCACAAAGATGCCAGATAAGGACAATCACCTGTCTCTGCAAAGCACAGTTTTCTCATCGCTGTAGGTTGCCTTCAGCAAAGGTCACAAGAGTCACACCTGCAGCAGCAGCAGGTACCCCCAGACTGCTCTAGGTGACCCAGATTTGGCAGGGGGGTTGGACTGGATGATCTCCAGAGAGTCCTTCCAACCCCAGCTATTCTGTGATAAACTGAGATAAGATTCTGTGATAAGCTGTAACACTTCATAGCAGCCAACCCCAGTCTCACAGTCCACCCTGATCAGGTGTTTCTCACCTATGAGCTCCCTAATTTAAAGGGAAACACCCACCTGGATGAAGGTTGAAGCCAGAAGACGAAGACGGGATGAACAGTCTCCTGTTTTAGAAAGCAAATCTGGCAGGGTTTTTTCCACACAATGAGAAGTTTCTAGCTTCCCTAGTTTGTGTTTTGGTATATATTGGGTAATGACCATTTTTAGAAGTTTCAGGGAAGCCTGAAAAACCTAAGTTAAAAAGAAAAAGGAAACACTGAGCAAAATTAACACAGAGACCCCTGTTTTCAGACAATACAGTAAGATCTGTTCTTAATCTGGAATTACAGTAACATCCTTAATGGAAGCTACTTCAGACAACTGTCTTCCAGAAAACCTGTTGCTAGGTCATAGATGAAAGGCTTCAGAAATTGTTCCATAAAGAGTACCATGATTTTCTTATTTTCTTATTAAAGGTTTATTTGATGCCCAAGTGTCCTTCAGCTAAGTTCCTTGAGCTGGAAACTAGAAGTTACTTCGCTGCTGTATTTCAGCTTAAAACAAAGAAAAAGGATCAACCTCACTGCACATTTACTGCATCAGCTCATGGCTCAGCCCAGGGCTTTTCTCCATCTGTTCAATGTCATTGTCCAGTTGTTTTGGGAGTTTTGAGGGACTTTGTTCTGATTTTGGATTTATCCAACAGTAGATTTATAAACTATTTGTTCAAAGTATCCTAACGCCATGGTTCTGCAATTTTGGCTGACAGTTCCTCACTGGAACATCAAACCTATCCCAACTTACTGAAGACACAGTGTCTTTGATGGCCCTCTTCACAAGGAAAACAGCAGCCCTCAGCATGTTCCTTAAATCCTCCCTTGGAGTGTCCACTGACACTTCCATCAGCTTCTTGTACACAGTCAGTAAAGCATCTTCTCGACACGACCAGGATCTGGAATACGCTCCTGAAACCTGAGCATAGAACAAGTCTATCTCTTAAAAGGTCCCTACAGATATTTCAATACATATTTAACATTTATATAGAGAACCAGTCTCAAAAGAACATATGAACTGAAGCGTGAAATCCCCAGGTGTTCCCCACAGGAATCTGGCCTTATTAAAAGCACACATTTTGAAATGCAGTGAGTGAAATGAGATTAACAGGTCAGGTTCATGGAGCCCTTCCAGGCACAATGAGGGTTTCTCTCCCTGCAAAAGACACTAGCAGTTATGGGTGTTCTGGGTCCATACCCTAAAGCAGTCTGCTGGATCCTGTCTGTTTATCAGCCCATCAAGGAATTGATCATCAAAGCTACAGATATGTAGAAATACTGAAAACAGGCATCCATAGAGCCAAGGTCAAATTTTAAGCTCAGATTTCAAAACAGCAGCTCTGAACACATAAAAATCCTCTCAACACAGAGCACAATAACACATGGGTTTGTTTACTGAGTTTTCAGTTTGTTTTACTGGTTTTTACCAAAGTCTCTCCAAAAACTTCCACAATAGGGCTGGCTTCCCTCAGTGCCTTCTCCGTGAGTGGTTCGGGCTCCCCAGTATTGCCAGTCCTTGGAGTATCACCCATGTCCTCCTCAGTCACCTCTGGCTCAAGGTAGGCAACAGCTTCATCCACCTGCTTGCAGGCTGGGAGAGGTCTCTCATCATAAGGTAAAAATTTAACCTAGCAGAAAAGATAAAATTTGTTGTTCTGGAAAGGACTCAGATGTGAAGTGGTTTTATCACTAATTAGATTCACCTCAGTGCAATTTTGTCACATCAAAGCAGCATCACTCCCCAGTTAACCCACATTATTTGGACATCATATTGTTTGCTCTGACAGTAACAGAGGGAATACTACTCACATTTTCCTTGGAAAACGCTTCCTTGGAGGTTGTGGGCTGAATCCGAGGAGAAAGAGGGGGCTGGTAGGGAACAACAGGCTCAGAAGATGCAGGATCCAGCAACTGCTCTTCTAGCACAGGCTCTGCCCTCTGGGGCTCTCCTTGGGGTGGGTCTGTGGGCTCAGGAGGAAAGCTCTGGGGGCTCTCAGTGCCACTTACAGATCTCAACTCAGGTGGCTTTTGGATCTGAGAAAGGGAAGAAGATTTTTACAGCAAGGCTAAAAAAGTGCTAGAATCAGTCAGTACAGCTACAACGCTGACAAAGGGCTTCTGGGGATCTCAAGTAAACATTGAACCTGGCTCACAGGTGTCTCATCATTCCCACTGGATGCAACTTTATGAAAGAGTCAGAAAATAATTCTGTGTGGGTGCATGTGTGGAGAGATTATAAAACTTTCTGTTCTGAGAATATTACATAACTGTATGTATATAAAAAAATCACATGGATTCTGTATGGCCTTGATACCACCCTAAGCCTCCTCTACCCTTCCAAAATATGAGAAAGTACCTTATTCATCTGGATCAGGTAATCTTGAAATTATGCAAAACATTCAGGATTCTAATGCCATTTTCTTGAGACCTCAACAATTTAATGGGATTTATGGAGAATTAAGCCTGTTCATAGAACACCACATTGAGGGTCTGAGTCTGGAGAAATCCACAATCCAAACAGAAAACTGAAACACTTCAGTAAATCTTAAAATTTCCATTAGCCTGTGAGTGAAGTTTGGTTGCTCTGCCATTTCTATTTAGAACACCCTCCTGAGTTTGGACTAACAGCACCCACCAGCAGCTGTGCATCCAGGAGATCATGTAGCTCTAGTTGTTGGTACACTTTCAGCCTGTACTCATCCATCTGCTCCTTCTTTTTCTTGGCAAGGTCATAATCCTCCTTCTCCACTGCGTAACGCTTCTCCACCTCATACCGGCCGAGTCGCTCGCCCACCTAGGATTGGTACAAACATCTTGGAATCATCTTACTGAACATTTCTTGCAGTCACTATACTGAGCATTTCTTGGAATCACCTTACTCTACTTGTTTCATTGCTTCCAGCCAATTAATCAAGCTATCTGATTTTAAAATTATTCTCTTGGGAAATATATTGAAAATCATTACAATTCCACACAAACAGCAAGGCCCTGATGGGCCACTGGAGCTCTGCTCCACTCAGGTGTCAAAGATTGTCCAACAGCACCTTCTGCAAGTCTGCAATGGCCTGTTTGAGCTTCTTGGCGTGGTCGTAGCACTCGAGACGCACGGCTTCCCGCTTCTTCTCATCCAGCCTCCGGATTATCTGAGCCACTTCTGGGTCCTGGTACATGTCAAAGGCCAAATCATCCAGAGGTGAAATGGAGTCACGTTTCCTGAAGGCATAAAATGAATAAAGTAAACCACAATAAGTGGTTTACTCTCTTACCATTAGCAGGGAATTAACAAAACACAGAGATCAACAACTACTTTACACCAAGCAGAGGTTTTGCCAGGGTATATGCAAAGAACATCCTTACCCAAGGTAAGTTCCATCTAAGGCAGGGTCATCCAATTTGATTCCCAAGTAGTGATCTATCAGCTTATCTCTGGAAGGCTTTGGAAGGGTGAAAAAAAAATCTTAATGCACATTCACCAACATCAGGTGTGTGTTCAAGACAGAATTCTGCCTTGCCACAGTCAACATTAGCTCTGCAACATAGAGGACTTGTGTTTTAGGGCACATTGAAGCAAGAGAACCTGGAGATGTTGAAAATTAAAATGTCCCAACTAATTATATTTTAATGTTTTTATTTCCATATTAGGCTCAACTTTCTTGCTGCAAGAGAACATTAAAAATAAATTAATGCAACACAGCTCTACTAAAGCACAGAGTTGGCACAAGAAAGATTCCTCCCATTACACCAGGAACCTGTACTTGAAGAAATGGAGCATCAGAAAGAGGACAGGAATGCTTTGGACTTACACTGCTCATGCTGTCATTGCCATAGTCTGCTGGTTCCCCAATAATGTTCACAGCCACCAAGGCAACCTGCAGAAATTCACAGAAAATAGAAATGTGTAAGCTCATTCCTCTTTTCTTGAAAAAAAAAACCAGGGCCCGTGGTCAGGAGTGAGATATGGAAGCAGAGAGGAGCACTGAGTCCTAAATATGTTTCCTGATGGATTGAAAATGTATCACCAAATCTACAACCCCATTGTGGTCCCAGCAGAACTGAGGCAGGTGTTTGTGTGTCTGTACCATGGTGGCTGTGCAACATCTTCCCTTCATGCCACAACAGATTCAAAACACTTAAGAGTGGCTTTGTGATCCCAAAGCTGTTCTCAGAGGGAGCTCCTCATCCTCAACACAGACCCTGCTGTGTGGGCTAAACCTCAGCACAAACAAGAGTGACAATGTGCCCTTGACTCATTTGTTCTGGATGAGGTGCATCCACCTGATCCCAACTCACTTCTAACCTGTTGTGTTTTGTGCTTTAAAACAAACTAGAACAAACACAGGAGCTTTCAACCAACATTTTTTGCTTCTGTAAATCAAGGGAGGAGATTTCTGTGCCTGCTCTTTACTATGAAAGTGTCACCTAGGTTACCAGGTAAAGACTTCTAACTCACCTGCCCATACAAGTTGTATTTATTGGCATAATTTTTATGGAAAATCAGCTTCAGGTACTGGCCAACTGCATCCATGTACACAGATTTCAACTCTCGAGCTCTGAAATCAGTCTTCTCATTGTCTGAGAGAGGGACATAACTGGGAAGGAAAACATAACACATGAGCAGAGGGTACATCCAAACACACAGGTGGATTTCTGACCCTCAGGTTTATAACTCCCTCATAACTGACACAATGTGTGCTGTCACCTGACAAGGCAATTCACCTGTATCTCCAGCTTTATCATGGATCTACATAAGTCCAGGATCTCTCAGCTGCCCACATAGCCTGTCCACATCACACACAACCCACAGTATTATTTTCCCCTGAAACTTTTCTGATTAAGACAATAAACTGATCCAGAACTTTCAGTCTCACCCAAGTCTCTGAAACCTCTCTGACTGATACGGAGCGAAGTATTCAGGCAGACTTTCACTGATGTAGAACTCAATTTTGCTTGCAATCATATACTGGTGAGCGAGCAGCTGCAGCTTTCGGATCCGACACCTCTCCACTAACTGCAGGATGATTTCCTGGGGGTACTGACAAAGCCTGAAAGAGACACAGTTTCTGAAGTCAATCATCATTTTTAAGCAGACTTTACTTCCAACTTGAGCAACATTTAATTATGGAACTTTCAAGTTATTAATTGCAAGCTAACATTATAAATATTTTAAGAATCCCAAGAGTAGAGTGGAAACATTTTTCCCTTCCCTTTACTGCATGCATATGTTCAGGTGCCCTGCACAGGTTTAGAAGATGTGCTGAGTCAAATGGTTTTTTCAGACCAAGCCAAAGCAGTTGCAAACTCCAAGACTGCCAGGAACAAAAACAGTTCCCATTTTCATTTTCCAGGACTTTATTTAAATACAATGCAGTACCTTTAGGTGTTAACCAAGGTGCCTTTTTTTCCCCCAGGATGAGGATTCCATGGGATTAAAGTAACTTTTATTGCTTTATCAGTTTAGTTTGGGATACTATGAACTGCTCTGACCATGCCACTCATTTTAAACTTGGTGCTTCAGAAATTTAGTGCTCCAAGACCATCCCCTCACAGTACCTGGGCGATCGCCACCCGTTCACTGTCGGCGCATGAACCATCAGCTCCCGAGCACTGAACCCATCCTCGTGTCCCGACGAACTGACCACCGTGAAACCGATCTTGTGTGGCATCCTGGGGAGCTGAGCAGGTCACAGCCACTGCCTTCAAGCTTAAACTCATCCCTGGAAGGATGACAAAAACCCACTGAGCCACTACAATCAAAGAATTGCATCCTGTGGTCGCTCGAGTCAGTAGATGGTGAGTGCAAATATATATTCCCTTTAATTAACATTGCACCATAAATGTTCTTTTGGTGCAGGTTTGATCAGTGCTGAGCAAAACGAGGATTAGATCACTTGCAGAGCAGTCTGCCAATAAATTAAACCTGCTAATCCAAGAGGAACCTTGAAACTAAGAGTTCCAAATACATACAGGAGCAACCTGTAGCAAACCTGTACCTGCACCATGCTCTGTGTGTTGGAGTCGGAAGAACAAAAAGCAAAGCACAAGATCAGTTTAGTCTCTTTGAGTAAGCCACGCACCCACTGCGGCTACTGCAGGGGACACAAGCACCGGGCCCACCGCTGCCCACCCCAGGCCGTGCCGCTGCTATGGCACCNCCGGCCCCGGCCCTGGCCCCCCCTCCCCGCGCCGGCCCCAACCCCGCAGGAGCCGCAGGCCCGGAAGGGTCACGGCCGCACCATTCCGGGGGCTCAGCCAGGACAGGCAGCGGATAAAGCCCGCGGGGGCCTGGCGGGAGCTCGGGGGATGTCCCAGGCGGAAGGAGAGCGGAGCGCGAGGGAAGCGCCGGGCCGGGCCGGGCCCCACCTGGCTCAGCGCGGCCCCATCGCCGCTCTCATGGNGGCTGCCGGCTGCTGCAGGTGCGGACCGGACCGGACCGGGCACTGCCGGGCTGCGGCTGGTGCGGGATGGGCGAGGGGCCGCCGGGTGCTAGAGCGACGGGACGATACCGGGCTGGGATGCTGCTTACCGATGCGGGGCGGATCTGCTGAGGCTGGACGGTACCGGGACTACCGGGTGCGGGCCGGGGCTGCCCGGTGCGACGCGTGCGGAGCCGCAGCCGCTGCGGTCGGGGCCGCCCGGAGCTGGGGGCTGCCAGGAGCCAGGGTCCCGGCCGGAGCCGCGGTCCCTCCCGCCGCTCACCCGCCCGTGGGGCAGCTTCCCTTGGCAGGCAGCCGCCTCTGCCTGTACGAGGACGGCACGGAGCTGACCGAGAGCTACTTCCGAGCGCTGCCGCCGCAGACGGAGCTGGTGCTGCTGGGCCCCGGGGAGAGCTGGCGGGGCTGTGAGTACGGGGCCGGGCGGGGGGCGCGGGGGCAGCGCCGGCCCCGGGGGCTCAGCCGGTGCCGCCTCACCTGCCCCAGGTGCCGGCGACATCGAGCGGCTCCTGGCCGCGTTCTGCAGCCAGCAGGGCGCTGTGGTGGAGGCTGCGCGGAGGCTGCTGACGGACGAGCGGGCTCCCCACAGGCAGAAGCTGCTGGCGGATCTCATCCACAACCTGAGCGAAAACATCCTGGCCGAGGACAAGGAAAACGATAAGAAATGGTTTGAAGGTGTGTTTGTTGCTGTAGGAAGCTGCTATAGGACTCCCAAGTCTTTCTTTGCTCTGAAAAGTCACTTAATGTCAGTTTTGTTGCTCTTAAAGCAAAGTTTGGGAGCTCTTCTGGCTGGTGGGATTGGGTACTTGGTAAGGGGTTTAGTTATCCCTTCCATTACATGTGACTTTAGGTTTCTTTAAAGTATATGTATGTTTACTATCAGATAATGTTTTTTCCCTATTGCTTTACTAAGATAGCTCTAGAATACACTTCCACCTGTTAATATAAATCTGCATTTATGATGTTTTAATGATTTGCTAATAGTATATAGATAATTCACACTCTCTGCCAGCTAACCATGCTTTATATTTTCTTTACACTCTGCAAGTCTCTCTTTCCATTCCCAAGCAATTACTGCAGTTCTTCCACAAAAATTCCGTTTTCCTTTCACAATCTCTTGGTGCGCCAGATATACACAATAACAAGAAACATACAACAATACCAGCTACTGCTCTCTCAGCAGATGCTCTATAGCATTCTTTTAAGTGCTTATGAGCAGATAAAATTTAAAATAAAGGGAAATTAAAAAAACTGTGCAACCTGAGTTAGTGGCAAGCCAGGATGAACTCCCAGCTGGGCAGGAGCTGTGCTGAGGTACAAAATAATCTCATTCCCTCCAGGGCTGGAGACTCGGTTCAAGAACAAATCCAGCTACATGCGGCACAGCTGTGAGAGCAGAATGCGGGGCTACATGAGAGAGGTAAAAATTTCTGTTGAATAACATGTCAAGCTGTAACAGTAATTCTGTGGCTGCAGGAATATAAAGTACTTCTACAGTGTAACATTGTGATTATAGAAAAGAGCCTCGGGCTGCCACAAGAACGGAGGAGTGATTGCTGGGTTTCCTCCCTCTAGGTTAGTGGTTTTATTTCAAACGTTCATCCTGCAGCACGAGATGCCTACAGAGGGATCATCGACCTGATGGCAGATAAACTGAAATCTGTGAAGTACAACGGGTGCTACTTTGACAGAAGGGAAGAGGAGGAGGCAGCACGCCTGTGCACTGCAGAGGGGTGGTTCTCCTGTCAGGTACCTGCAGCCTTCCTGAAGAATCACCTAATGGTTTGGGTTGGAAGGGACCTTAAAGATCAGGTCATTCCACCCCTGCCATGGGCAGGGGCACCTTCCACTAGCCCAGTTTGCTCCCAGCCCCATCCAACATGACCTCGGACACTTTCAGGGATAGGGCATCCGCAGCTTCTCTGGGCACCCTGTGCCAGGACCTTACCACCCTCATAGGGAAGGATTTCTTTTGTATACCTGACTTAAACTTCCCCTTTTTAAAATTTGATCCCATTCCCCCCTCAACATCAGAGGAAGGAAACAGCTTCCTGGGTGCAGTATCAGGCTGGGGGGAATGTGGGGTTCAGGATCTCTCTGGTTCACTGGCATGTGGCAGGACCACGCTGGGGTGACAAGTGTGACATCTTTCACAGGGACCTTTTGACAGAGATGACTGCCCATGTAAGCATTCCATCAACCCCTACAGCAACAGGGAAAGCAGGATCCTCTTCAGCACCTGGAATCTCGACCATATGTATGTACAAAGTGTTAATCCAGACCTACCTGTGTCGTGGCCTTCATCAGAAAGGCTTAGCCTTAGTCCTTTCCCCTGGTGTGCAGTCAGCTCTCCTGAGAATATGTTGTGAGAAAAGGTACTGGGATGCTGCAGCTATTAAGAGAACAAAACCCTGAAGACAAATGAAATGCTTCCTCTCATTAGCTGCTTTGCTTCTGTGCAGATTTTCTTTGTATGGAAGCAAACCCCTCCTCACTGCATTATCCGTGTGAATTCTCCTCTCTGGCAAAACCCCCTCTGACTCATTTCAAATGCTGGTGTGAAGCAAACAAGATTTGCTGAACTAATTTCCTTGGGGGAAAAATTCATATGCCTAGTTATGGAGAAAGAATACCAGTTCTGCCTGGCTCTGAAAGGAAGATAGAGGCTTGCTTATTCTGAAAAAAAACAACTCCTGATGGCAATATTTTCTTGTCTTTTGTGTCCCCAAGAATTGAGAAGAAACGTGCTGTTGTCCCAGAACTGGCAGAAGCTGTCAAAACACGAGACGGGAGAGAAGTGAACTGGGAATACTTCTATCAGCTGCTGTTTACCCTGGATAATTTAAAACTTGTACATATTGCTTGCCATAAGAAAACCAATCATAACCTCAGCTGTGACAAAACCAGAATTTACAGAAAGAGGAAGCAAACCCATGAGATTTCCTAGTGCTGTCTCTGGAAGGGACCTGCTGCTTTTTTCAATCATGTCAGTCTGTTGTTTTTAAATAGCTCCAATTTCTTAAATAAGAAATATTTGAGAGTCCCTGGCACAAGACTGGCTGGGTAACCCAACCAGAGCCTCACAAAGCACACTCCACTCTCCATGTAATTCTCCTCTCCTGCCTTCCCACTCCTTACAAGCTTCCCTCAGCTCAATTCAAATGTGATAAAGGTACAGAATGACCTGACACTGATTCTAATCTGTCATCTCGGGACAGTGTTGGCCCAAAACTCACAATACACAGGAATGAAACTTGGACAAAACATTTCTTACAAACGAACCTGCAGGGGCTCATAGATTCCTATGCCTCTGGAGATTTAGCCAAAGAAGGATTTAGGATCATGTTTTACTCTCTGCCTTTTCCAGGTACCAACCAGTGTATTTCAGGAATGCCAAAGGTGATTCAGTAGCAAAGCTGCCACCTCACCTGTGCCAACTCCTGCCCTCATCCCCCCCTGCCCCTTTGCCATTGCTTCAGACGTGCATCTCCCAGAAAGAAGAGCAAGGCCATGGCATATCCCCACATTTTTGCTTTTCCTACCTTTGATTGCCATCTTCCCTGCTGATTTTCTTCTCTAACACTTCCTGCCTCTTCAGCTTGAGTTTGCTTGACACACCACCAGCAAGGACAGCTATAATGATCATGTTTACAGTAATGTTCACCCCTGCCTTGGAGAATATTGCTTTAGTAAAACATTTCCTACCTCAGGCACCAAATCAGGAACAGTTCCGTTTTTTACTTGAATTTTTTTTTTAATACCAGCTGATAACAACTGAACTTTTGGAATTGTCAATGTAAATTGTGTGAACTTTTTAAATAAAAAAATGCCCTTTTTAAATAAAAAAATGTGTGTGAGAGTACATGGAGGTGCATGAGAGATTAATCAGATGTGATAGAGCATGAAGGGAAATGTTTTTATGAATTGAGCACCAGCTACTTACTGCTCTGTAAATAACTAGGAAAAGCTCTATTTTCTCTCCTATTGTTGGTCCTGGATCAGTTAGTCCACATGGAATTGTGTGGAAATGGTATTTCTGCCTGAGCCCCAAATTACTGGGTCTTGGAAGCTTTGCTACAGTGAGGATTCATTTACTTTAAACAACAAACTCAGTCCTCTCCCAAACTGCAATCTGAAAGGCATTTTAAACACAGGATTTCTAATTCCACTGCATGCAATCCATCCTTCCAGCTTCCCTTCCTCCACTGTTTGACACTGGATTCTGGTGATAAACGCAGTGTCACCTCTGTGGCACGTGTCCCCCAAACTGAAAATGCATTTTGCACAGTGAAATGAATGTCTGTGTGTGAAACTGTGCTTGCTAGAAACAGCCAGCAGCAAACACAGCACTGAAGGAATGCTGGGAGGAGCTGCTGCAACACAGAGCTGGGCTGGAACTATGAATATGCAATTAAAAAATCTGGATTTTTCTGTGTTACAGAATTAGGGTGAAAAGGAGCCAAGAAATATCTTTGACAGAAACAATGCATCAGCTGGAGTGGAAATGGGAATGCATTACCATGCCATGCATATGCAATTTGTTTGCCTTACAACTCTTGAATGTTTAACAGGCTCTAGCTGTAGAAATTAATATTTATTTAAACCATCTGCTGATAACATTTTCTATTTTTAGAAACATAGAAGGAGCTATAACAATAAATACCTAGAAGCTTATTGCATAATCACACTTTCAAAGAAATATTCCCACAAATACTGGGTGAATTAACAGATCCTGGAATCAGCTGAGGTTGCTCTTTTTTTTTTTTTTTAAACATGCAGAGGGGGCTGCCCCACAGCCTTAGCAATCTTCCTCTGTCCATCAAATCCAAGGGATGGTATTCCTTGTGTATCACCACCAAAGCATTTGTTTCCAAAATCCCTGGTGGAAACCAGTTGAAAATCAACAAAGGACAACACTTGGAGCAGCAGGTGGAGGGAGGAGGCAGCACCAAGGGGTGGGTGTTTGGGGAGCTGATGTGCAATGAAAATGCTGAATTCCCAGAGATGAGCACACCAAACCCACTCTGACATCCTGCATTTCATTTTGCCAGCACCACTGCATTTTAGAGGTTTAATTGGTCCTGGGTTAGGTGTAAACAGCCCACACAAGGGAGAGCCTTGACCTTCTTTGTACCAGGGAGTCAGTTGGCTCCTTTATTGCCTGGATGCCACGGACATTGAATAATTAAAAGGAAAAAGCCTTGCTCCTGCATGTTTTTTTTTACTATTTTGAAAAAAAGAGGAGTATAACCAAATACTTCCTCAAGATAGAGGCTCAAATTTACAAAAAAGCAATGTGAACTTCTGTTTTCCCTGGGGTTTTTTCCTAAATATCAGTGGTAAAGTGCTAAATTATACTTTATTTCCAAATCACTGAAAATTCAGTATTTGCCCCAGATAATCACTGGAATATTGTACCTGCCAATTCCTGCAAGACAAACTCTCCCAGTTCTCTCCCTGAGAAAAGGCAAACAGACAGCTCATGTTACTAACACAGCCATTGCCATGTGGCCACAAAGAAAAAGAAGGGTTTAATTTGTTTACAGTTTGTTGTTAGACATCCTCTTCCTCCTCCTCATCATCATCATCTTCCTTTGCAACGAAATGGAGTTTCCTGGCTTCTCGCCTGCTCCTCGTCACGCTCGGGAGCACAACTGCTGGGAGATGCTGCAGGGAGAAGATCAAATCAGCAAGGAAAATCTGTGGTGGCAAACGGCAGAACTCCTACCTCCACCAGCTCCCATCCTCCCTCAGCTGACACAGGAACCAGCCCTCAGCTTGGGAGCAGTGGCACAAACCCGAAGCTAAAGCTGTGAGGCTTTAAGGGGAGTCTGCCCAAACCAGATCTCAGGGCTGGCATTCCTTCCACTGGTGTGAGGAGGACTGGCAGAGGGTGAAGGGCTCACTAAACAAATCCTCACTGCTCCCTAAATACCACAAGAAACACTTAAAAGATGGCAGCATCACTTGCCCCAAAATTATGCTTTGTTAAAGGAATTCAGATTTAAAGCACTGGCTCTTGGATCAGTTCAAAAGCTGAGGTAGACAGAAACTAGTTTCCATTCCAAACAATCCCAATGAAGCAGGGCTGGAACAGGGTCATTTCTAAGATCCCTCCAACCCAAGCTGTTCTATGAATCTGTTATGAAGCAAAGATCAACAAACATCTATTTTGCCAACAATACTGTGTCTCCATAACGTCATTATCAGTAAAAATATATATCTCATGGAATTGGGCTAAAAAGTCTAAATAAGAAATTAATGTAGCAGACAGTTTATGTGGAGTACAGGGCCCAACAATACTGGTCAAATTTGCCAAGGGTTTTAAGGCAAATTTTAAGCAGACCAGGGCTGAGTCTAAAGCAAGGAACAGACTCATCATCTCACCAGTTCAACATCTCCAAAGAAGCGGTGCACTGGCATGGGCTGGTTGCTGTCCTCATCCGAGAAGCAGCTGCTGTGCTCCAGGAGCATCGGCCTCCGCGGGTGATCCGTGTCCTCCGAGGTGGCCTCATCAAAGCTCCCACAGCTGCTCTCCTCTTCACTGAGCATGTGATAGTGGTGCAGATATCCACCCATTTTTAATGGAGTACCGCTGGATTTCACTGTGTGTGGCTCCGGAGAAACACCACTCTCCTTTTCCTGCTTCCCTTCATCAGTCTCTGGAATGCTTTCATCTTTTTCCTGTTGGATTATACTGCTGTCTCCTGGATCTTCTGAACCTGCATCCCCATCAGATGTTTTAGGTGTTTCCCCCAGTGCAGCAAGGTTTCCACTTTCACGTGTGAGTCCCTCTAGCTCTGATTTTAGACTGCTTTCTTCCCATTTCATCCTCTTTGCAGGCTGTCCTTCAGCAGCTTCAGGTGATGAACACTGTTAGAAGAAAAAGACAAGATCCTAAAGCTCACTTGAAATAAAATAAAATCACCTTATCTCTTTAGTTGCAAAGCTGGCTTTGGAACAGAAGGGCTCCATCACAGAAGTGGCATTTTGATCCAAACCTTCTAAGAAAAGTCATTAGTAGAAAGTGCATTTAATGTGAGGAAAAGAAGTGCAGACAGCTTACATAAACCACAATGTACAGACAATCACTAGCAAGCGAAGAACACTTTGCTCAGAAAAAAAAACTAGCACCGCACGAGGTCAATCACCATGTTCTTATTTTCTTAAGGACGATGTTAATGGGAATCCCAGTGCCAGGCCTGACTGTCATCACCCAGTACAGCGAGCAGCTAAATCTGCTCTGTATTTCTGCACTGGCACAAACAACGTCGTGGGAGGAGCGGAAACGGCGATAAATTTACCTCAATTCTCCTGATAATCCCCACATGGCGATGCTTAGATTGTAGCTGTTAATAATCACCTGCGATTCCCCCCCAAGTCTGTGATCACCTGGCCCCGCGGCCTTTCCTCCCCCTACACCACCATCCCACCCAGCGCGTCCCCTATACCGGGCTCGCCGTGCCGGCTGCTTCCCCCGCGGGCTGTGCGGGGTCGGTTTCCGGGGCTGCCTTGGCGGAGCGCCGGGCCCGGTGCCGTGGCTGTGGCTGCGGCCGTGGCTGGGCCAGGCGAGCGGGGCCGCGGGTGTCCGAGCGCCTCCGGCCCCGCGCCGCGCCGCCCGC
>VXBI01010144.1:466433-638188 GCA_013397375.1 Toxostoma redivivum | reverse complement strand
AGAGCTTCGAGCTGCCGGGGGCCCCCATCGACAACATCGAGGTGAGCGGCGGCGCCGTGCTGGTGGCGGGCGGCAGCTGCCTCTACGAGCTGCGGCCCGAGCTGCAGCCCCGGCGCCGCGTGGTGCCGGCGGCGGGGCAGGGCTGCGGGGAGCCCCCCGGCATGCGCAGCAACCTGCTGCTGCACTACGAGGAGGCCGGCGGGGTGGGTGTCCTGCTGACCGGCTGGACCCAGGATGGCGGCGCCTGCCAGGTGTGGGAGCAGCCGTCCTACCGGCAGCGCTTGAACCAAAGCGAAGTGGTCAGTTGCCTGCCCGACGGCTCCACCGCCGGCGTCGTCTTCCAGCAGGCCGGCGCCTGGTACCTGGCCGTGGCGGCCACCTACTCAACCAGCGCTGACACGAACCACCTGCACTGCGAGCCCTCGAAGTCGGACAAGGAGACCGTCATCACGGTGCGCAGCATGGTCAACCTGAAGTCCAAGGAGGAGCTGGGCATCATCAAACGCAGGGAGGAACCTTTGCACTTTGTTGACGCGCTCCAGTGGGGGGATCATCTTTTCTTTCCCTACTACACGTTGAAGGCCAGGTTGGGCAATAACACGGAGCCACCCAGCATGGCTGTCCTGCGCCAGCTGCGCCCTTCAGAGAGTGGCCTTACTTTGAAAGGGCACGTCTATCTGGACTGCGGGTGCAGGAGCCTCATTATTTCCTCCAGCCTTGTCCGCCAGGGTGAGCGGGGCTGGTGGGTGGGTGTGTTCCGCCACAGCCACAACGCCAAGGCATGGAACAGCACTGCCGTCTGCATCTTTGGGATGGAGGAGATGAAGGAGCAAGCCTCTGCATCCACACACTTCAATACGAACGGGAAGAGCAGTGTAAGTCTGGGCATCGTTTGCTAAGCTTTCGTCCTGCACGCCCTTGTTGACACTGTTGTTGTTGTGGCTGGTGTCTCTGTGCATGACTCATGGGGTGTCCCTGACCTGGAGGCACATGAAGTTAGTGAGAAACTGCAGAGCCACACCGGGCTTTGCACATCAGCCCTGGCTCTGTCAGCTCTAGTGGTTTCTCCAGCTCGTTCTGTTTCTAAAAAGCTGATCCTTTACCAGATTTTGGTACACTTCTCTCCTACCTGTTGGAAAAGACGCATCTGAAGAAGCACCTGAGGGCATGCTGGGTCAGACCTGAGTCTTAGGCTTCTCCCTCGATGTGTCCTTTCCAGCCTAGGATTAGTCGTATTTAATTTTGTTTTCCATACAGCCTAGATAAAGAATCTCCTATCTTATTCTGTGCATTCACATTTCATGTCATTGCAGCTACATCAGAAATGTAAAAAAAGTCCGTCAAATTGGCTCTGTGCACTGGGCTGTGTGCACTGTTATCCCTGTCACAAGTTATCTGTGATTGCTTGTTCAGTGGTAGGTATTTCCCAGGCCTCTCACGATTGGCCTTCCTTGGGAGGGCTCTCACAGCCACCTCCCCAAATCCTTGTGTGCAGCAGACAACAATAGGTGATATCTCTTTGTTGTTGCACTGGTTACATTTGCACAGACAGTGGTATCCCATGGAGTTCCCCATGTCACCTACTTCAGTAACACTCTTCAGCTCCTTCCTCCTTTTCAGGGTGAGCTGGGCACATGGGTGAGATAAGCAAGGCTGCTGGCTTTGATGTGGCCTCAGTAGTAAAGAAATTACCTAAAGATTATATTCAGGAAGATTAAAATGTCATTCAAATGAAGAAGGTGCTTTTGAAAGGCCTGTCCATGCTTTTAAGTTGGAGTCGGAAGACTTTCCAGAGCTGTGGCAAAAGGACCACTAAAAAGTGTCAAGGAGAACCATACGGGGTCAAGCAAGGCATCATAAAGCAAACCCTAAGCCTTTTGCAGTTCCCACACCATCCGGGGTCTTTGCAGCTAAGCTTCTGAATCCTTGATGTGTTACGATAAGAGAAGCTTCTGTGAAATTCCTTGAAAGAGGTGCAATAGATTTACTGTCAGTCCTTGGCTTTCCAAACCTAACTCATAGAGGAGTGCAATGCTGAGATTTTTCCAAACAGACTACCAGAGGGCACGTGTGATTCAGTCTGCTCATCTCTCTACTGAGCTGTGAGACTATTGCCAGTGTTAGAGGACGTTGTGAATGAGAACCCCATATGTGGGTGAGACAACTGTGCTGAAGTAAATAGTGAAACTCACTACAGAGCCAGAGCCAATCCTTTGATTTCCAGTGCTAGCTTACTGCTTACTGTGTGATTTCTGTGCTCCACAAGGCAAACTTCCTGAATGAATTTGAAGTCTCATTCTGATCCCAAAACACCTGTTGGCTTGTTGAAATTTTAGTTTGTATTGTTTGTTCCTACTTACTTGAGAAGTTTCTTAGTGAAGTGCTTTCTGAGCCTGCTAAACAAGATAGTAAAAGAAAGCTCCCTGGGCAGTAGATCCTTTCTAAACACTTTACAAAGCCTCATGCAAGAAATTTCAGAAGAGCCTCATAGATCTCATAGAGGAACATAATGCGGGTAAGGTGAGGCACATATTTCTGCGGACAGGGCAATTCCCTGTCCCCATTGCCTTTCAGGGCCTGAATATGAAAAATCAATGATCCACTTGTTTCAGGATTGGTCTGATTCAGATCAGACTCCTGTGACTCCAGAGTTACTTTCGTGTCCCAAAAGGCTCATACCTCCTGGAAATGTAGATATTTGTGTACAGTGTTGAAGAATCTCAACTGTAACAAACTTTAAAAGGATTGCTTACTTAACCTTATGTCCCAAACTATGATGATGTTACTGATCGTAATATTTTGGCACAATAGGTGCAGTTTACCACTGAGAGAAGAGTGGTATTTTAATATTTTTTGAGATAGCAGGACATGTGGGTCCTGTGAAGTAATAGGACCTATAACATCACATGCCTAATTAGCTCTCTTTTTAAAGCTAATTATATGTGGTTATGGTGTATAAACATAGAAATAAATGCATGTAGTTCAGCTTTAATATTTTTTATACTACAGAAGGTTAGGCTAGGCTATTGCAGAGTAAGTTTGGAGATGACAGGCCCATATGCTGCTGCTTCTGGGTTTTTTTAGACCAGATCCTTCTACTGTCTCTCACCAAAGTATGGGAGTCCCTGCAAATCATGGAATATGCTGTTCTTGGACTCATAAACACATGGGCTTCAGAGCTGACAGAAAGATGGAGTGTGGCACGTCCATCAGTGTGCAGGTTGCAGCAGTGTGTGCAATCCTAGCAGTGGCTCTGGCCAGAAGGGCGTGCCTCGCTGCATGGAGCTGTCAGGAGTACATGGTACTAGGATGTGTAGGAATGGCAGCAAGCAACAGGACTTAGGACATGCTTTAAGGTCTGGTCTTTTCAAGACAGTGTTGGTCTTGAGCAAAGGATATGTTGCAGCACTAAGAGTGCTTTAAGTGCAAAACCTCGCTGGTGCTTGTGGTGAATGGACCATGCTGAATGTCAGTCTGGCTTTTGCACTGCAGATACTGTGTGTTGTAGGGTGCTGCAGGTATTCGTCTTCTCTGCTGGGCACTCTTGAATGCAGGAGCTCAGGTGTGGTGTGATGAGGTATGTGGATCTTAGACATGGACTGTCAGGAAGTGGACTATGGACATGGACAGACATGGACTATGTAGGAATTGAAAATACAACTGCAGGAATACAATTTATGGTAAGCATATACATTAGGGAGTAGTGACATTTTGGTTTCTTTCTGATCTTGTCATTCTTCAGATTTCTGTTACTACTCTAGTTACCTTTAGGCAAGACATCCTCTTACCCCTCTCCCCTCACATTGCATTTCTCAATAAGACAGCAAGAGGGGCTTAGCCCAGAGTATTTGTGGTCCTGAATTCCTTGTTATGCCATTGTTACATGGTGTACTCCAAACTCATTCCTGTAAGGTATTAAGCATTCTGGCCCTAATCCAGTAAAGCACTTAATGACATATTTAACATTAGGCATATATAAGTATTTCCATCATCTTCATGCCCATGCATTTAAACTAAAGCAGGTACTTGAGTACTTTACTGGATTGGAACCAAATTGCTCTGCATCCTGTTGGAACTCACTGTAGGTGTGTAATCTCGTTAGCTTCGCTTTGCCTCTTAGGCCAAAGTTCTTATTTGCATTAAGTTTTAACGCTGGATTAGAGTCTATCATTGAAAACTAGTAATTTTTAAGATCCTTGCTTAGCAACTTTATCAAAAAGTATGTGACTGCTACAAATTCTGTGGAATTTCTCCATATGACAAGTAGGCAAGTCCATTTTTGTTTTGTGCAATAGTAAGCACAAAGAAATTTGTCCTACTTGGATGTGTTTATTCAGAACATTGGCACTACTTGATTCCCAGAGATGTGATCCCTATCTAGCAAGAGGCAAATGGTGTTTTAGATGAAACTACTCTGAAAACATTTTTTTTATATTCGGCTTTTTTTTCTTTGATCCATATGTCTCTTAGTTTTGAATATATCTACTTACATGCACTATCAGGGTGTATGTGTTACTAGACTCTCTAGCATATCCTACATATACATAAGTGCATCTTCTTCACAATTTCCTTAGTTAATAAATGTGAATTTGCCAAATCTCATTCTCAATTTCTTTTCAGAAACCTGACTGAATACTTAAAAACACAGGAGGAATGCTGAAATTTGTCACAAACTTGCTGCAGGAGCTAGTGAACTTTAAGAAAGGCTTTTCTTCTGTTGTTCTCAGACAGAGCAGGACTTAAAAGGATTTCTGGTCTCTCAGACAAGCCATGATGTTTTGAGTTAAAGCCAAGTAGATGAGTAAGAAAAGTATTCTAATTGGAGAACATCAACAGGAGAGAGATGTAGAGCTAACCACAATAGTGACAAATCTGGAAACTGGTTTTGCCATTAAAAAAGTTGCATGAGAAGAAAAGGATTCACAAATTTTCAGGTAGAAAATCCCCCAAAATTTGTAAGGCATATACCTGTAAGAAAGAGAATTGCTGTAGTTTATATTAAGTTGTTTATTCTATTGTGTGAAAAGGCTAAGTAGTTGTGATAGTTACTAAAGATAAGCTATCTTGGTTGGATTTTCATCTGTTATTTAATGCAAGACTTGTAACAGTCTGTTGTTTGAACTTTTTAATTTTTCAGTGGGAGATACATATGAGGGTTGGTATGTAATTTATCAAACATAGTTTGGAATTCTTGGACAAATCCTAGCTGGTGTAAGCTCTACCAAAATGAGATTATTTTGAAGTCAAGTTTAATTATGGCCTTTAATTTGCAGGAACAACATTTACTTTTGTGTGGTAACTCATTCCAGAGTGATTCATGATCTTCTATTTAAGGAAAGAATTACAGACTTCTAAATATAGTTTTATATAAAAATTGTTCCTGTAATTAATTTTATAGTAGTAAAGTCAATCTCCTGAGTATTGCAGACTGCTAGTGTTGCATCTGATGTTTGATGGATTTCTAGAGTTAAGATTTTTGAAGTGAATATTTCTGTCTCGTTACAATGAGTTTTCAGTTCATCCCTGTTTAGTGTGGGAAGTAAGCCGCCGAAGACTTGTCAACTCTCACACTGCAGGGATGGGGACTGCACAACCTCTTTGGACAACCTGTTCTGCTTGATTGCCCTCACAGTGGTGCTTTTTCATCTCCTGTTCACTAGAAACCTTCAGTGTTTCACTTCGTGTCATTATCTTGTTACCTTACGTACACTTTGGTGAAGAGCCTGGCTTTGTTTCTTTGGTCCCTCTGAAATTGTCTCTTCTGTAGGCTGAACCAGCCCATTTTTGGAAAAGACCTGTAAGATCATCCACCACAAAACCATGTCCCTAAGCATCACATTTACAAGTCTAATAAATTCTTCAGGTGGGTCAGGCATGATTTATCCTTGGTAAATTTATGGTGGCTTTTTTCAGTCACTTTATTTTTCTTCTTGTGTCCAGAAATGGTTTCAAAGAGGGTTTTCTTCATGATTCTCCCAGGAAAAAAGTGAGATCAACTAATGTGTAGTTCCCTGAAAAAAATCTTGGTTTTTTTGAATATCAGTGCAGTATTTGTCTTTATTCAATTGGTGACTTTACCTGATCTCCACACCTTTTGGAAAGGAGAGAATAACCTTTCAGCTTCATCAGACAGTCTCTCAGCATCTTCCTACAGATCCCATCTGTCTTCCCTAAAACCTGTAAAAACTGAGATTTCTTAAAAGATCTCTGGCTTAATCCTTTCCTGGTGCTTGTAGTTTATCTCCTCCTTGAACTCTGTGTGTACAAAGTACCACAAGATGTTGCTGGTGAAGTCCAGAGCCATATCTGCATCCACTGTCAGTAAATCTCCTGAGCTATCCAGCAGCTGGTGGGCATTTTCAGTATTTATTCTTTTATTGCTCATGTGGTAATGGAAGCTCCTCTTGTTGTACATACCATACCTTCCCAGTTCCAAAACCAGGTGAGCTTGGGTTTTCCTGAGACTATTCCTGCATGTCCAGAGATTTCCTCCTTAGTCCTGCTTCCTCCTCCTTTGTGCTGTTCTGCAGTGTAGTTCAATCATGACTTCCCTGTTTAGCTAGAGGCCATCCCGTGATATGTCTGCTTGTTTTCCTGAGTTTTGTGCTTGACGAAGATTGTCCGAAAGACCTGCTCATTTCCTTGAGCTCTATTTCCCTTCAAAGCTGACTCTCAGGAGATCCCACTGACCGTTTCCCTGAACACACTGAAGTCTGGTCTCCAACTCTCAGCTCAGATTATCATGTCTTCAGTCAGTTCTTTGTTTTTGAGTAGCTGATCCAGAAGAGGATCACTCTTGTCTGACCCCACACGTTAACATAGCGGTGGGTCCCATCTTATTCTCTTTGTCCCCAGAGCTTCATAGTCCTGATCTACATTAGGCCATGTCTTTGGTGTCCTCTTGGATGTGCCACAGTGGGTAGTGGTCCAAGGAATGGAAAGTTACTGCAGTCTTTCTGTAATGGGTAGGGTCCCCTAAAAAAGCCCCAACCTGTTGTAACAGCATGTTTAGTGAGTGTGTGCCTTCATCCCTCACAGTCACCCACCACTTCCTTTTGCTCTCTGCTAATATGCTGTTCAAGCTCAGTTGGTTTCAAAACCTTCCTTAATGGAGCTTATTTTCCCTCACTGGTTATTGGGACACTTTACCACTGCTGTGAACTTAGATCTGAGGGCAGAGAAGGACTTTTTCTGCTGCTGCAAGTCACAAGTTTCTAGCTTCCCCATTTCAGGAGTCTCCATCAGCATCTCACTCAACCATAGCCTCTGACTGTTCTTCCTGCTTTGCATCATGAGCCTCAGGATTTGCCAAGGTCTCACTGAAGACTGATTTTCTGGTCATCCTTGATTTTAGGTGGACAGGCTTGTCCACCTAACACTGCTGGGCAATGCACAAATCAAAAAACTTCCTGGAAATAAAAATTTTGGAACAGTTTATCTCCTCATTCCTTAGTCCTAATAAGGGCTTGCTGCATGCTCCAATATTTGTTACCCTCTGGTATAGTAAAAATTGATGGAGATGGTTTAAAGGATGGTGAAGTTAAGAAAGAAGAATGAGGGTACAAAAGTTCTTTCCCCCTAGGAAAAGCATCTTTTGTTTCAGTGTTGACCATTGCTATATGCTACTTTCAATTCTTGTGTCCTTTTGTATTGCTGCATCTGTTCTTTCACTCAGATGCTCAAACCCTTTATTTTTACTTTTTGGACAGCTGCATATGATGAGTGCTGTGTGAGCTAAAAATGCTGCCCTTTCCTCTGAGGCACGCAGTGTAAAATAATCAGGAGGAAATCAAGACAGAAAGTAGAAGTGTGAATATGGTTGCTGCAACTGGAGTCATACAGAGATACATCTGAAAATAAAATGCCAAATAGAAAACGAGTATAAATACCTTCCATGTCAATAACCAAGCAACTATAGACTGTAGAGGGACTGCAGAATAGAACAGGGGATGGAACTGAAGAATTAAAAAAAAGAGAAGGTCTTACAGAGTGGTATTATCTTTTCTTTTGCTTTTCTTGCTTTTGTATGCACCTGAAAATGTTACAGGATAGACAAACAGATGACCATGGAGATGAATGACTCTTCAAGTATAAAGGAAATTTAGGCTGTAAATGCATTTTTAAGAATGGATTTAGCTGTGAAAGAAGCAGCTTGGGAAGGCCCTACAGTGCTGTAACCCCATTAGTCACAGTGGAAGAGGCAAAAGGGCTTGTTAGAACAATAAATGGATGTGGAAAAGGGGTGACACAAGGATGAAAGCAGCAGCTGCACCCTGGAGGAAATGGGCAAACTGGAGAAATAGGTTGCTGAAGAGAGAAGGCAAATTTTTTTGTGACTGTCCACCGTCTGAATTCCCCTTGTTCTTATCCATATTAGCTCAATGTCACGTTGACCCTCCCTCTAGCAAGCAGAGGGAGGGGAGGAGACTTCCACACTTGTCAGTATTGGTTCTTCAGTCAGATGAGGAGGATGCACTGATATGACACTGGTTATTTTATTAGTATGTGGGTCAAAATAAAATCTGGCAGCAAAGCTTTTCAGAAACTGAGTGAGTACTCCTCTTTTCTGTGATCTTCTTGTACAGAGTCTGTGAGGAACCTAGGGTAGTTTGTCTCTCTTACACTACTACATGGTGCACTATTCCTAATTTTGGAGGAAATTGAAGTGTGGAAGCTTCACTTTCTCACTCCCTAACCTTCCCTCGCTCCCTAACAATGAGTGAAGACTCATTGAGTGCACTAGTTCTGGAGTTTTGTTACCTTCTGATCTATTAAGAAAGTGAGTTACATTTTCCACCTTAAAATGCTTGCAATCACACCCTGCCCCACTTCCCTATCTAACACAGACCTCCAGGGTACTGGATTCTCATGGCTAAGTGAGTTTTACTGAAGTTCTGTGCCAGTGCATGACAGTTCCCTGTATCTTCTTCCTGCTGCATGAAAAAAAAGTGACTTTAAATATGAAAGTTAATGAAGTCCTCTTTTTTTCAAAGTGGCTGTTCTTTCAAGCTAATTAAAATAATTTGGATGACTGAAGAACATTTTAATTGACTTAGGATTGCAGTTCAGAAGAAAATATTTCTAATGGAAAGATTTTTTTAGTGTTAAGCCAGCATCATAGCATGCAAGAGAGTTGAATTCAGCTGTTAGTGTATTACAGGTTTGCTTCATAACTTTGAGAAATATCTTCATCTTTCTTCTAAATGTCAGTTTTGATGGTCCATTCCACATTTTGTTTTGTGCATTAAAGTGAAATAGGCTCTTGCACTCAGAGGGTCCCTGTAGGTTTAAGAATCTGTCCTTGAGGCTGAAATTCTGGATTTTGTAAGCTAATCTACAGGGCTTGTTCCCAAGGACCTGGTCTTACCTAAGCTCGTCTCCTACATCTCCGTGCCTGCCACTCCTTTGTGCCAATACTGGTGTATATGCAGCACATGTTCATGTGATGAGGAGCATGACTTAAATGAAGATGTAGGTAGGTAGATTTACAGAGCACTTTCTAGGCACATCATTGCTTTAACTAAGCTCACTGGAAAACATTATACAGGGAAGGTGAAGTGAAGCCTGGCTGGGGTTGGACCCATTTGGAGAGCAGTTGGGATCATACCTTTAGTAATGTCTACCTTAGAGGACTTTAAAAAGTGAGTTATTGCTTACTAAGGAGACACATGGACTTCTAGGGAGTTCCCCTGGTAAATGGTCCTATTCTCACAGAGGTAGATTCCCTTCCAACACTCGATCATCTACAATCAGAATTATTTGGTTGGTTTTAGTTCCACAAGATACAGAGATTTCCTGCATGATGTTTTTTTCATGAGCTGTTTACATGTGTTTGCCACTTAATTTCCTCTAGTGGGATGGAGAATTGAGGGTAACATGTTGATTTTAAAGCTCACACAGCTACATTTATGTTCTCCGTGACATGAACTTTATAATGCTTTATCTCATTTTTATGTTTATGTAATACACAAGTCTCTACTTCCTTGAGTGTCAAGGAAGATGAAGGTTTGCATTTTTATACACACAGACACTGTTTGTTTGAAGTGTCTTCTTTTTCCAGAATATTAGCATGGCTTGGAAAGTGGTTGCTGAGTGTATCTAGCCTTCAGGTGATGGCAAAGTGTGGCTTCATTGAGAAGAGCTGGACATTCAGAATAACCCCAGGGCTTATGTCCCAAAAAAGAGAATTCCTGTTGCAAAGTAATTTACTGCTGCTATGCTGAGTCTGTATCCCACTGAGGTCAGTGATTTAACTGCAGCAGATGTAATATTTGTTACAGATATGGCCATTTGTCATATATGAAAAACTAGTTTCGTGTAATTTCCAATAATGTGTTGCTCTGAAACCGAGTCAG
This sequence comes from Toxostoma redivivum, assembly GCA_013397375.1. Classification (NCBI taxonomy): domain Eukaryota; kingdom Metazoa; phylum Chordata; class Aves; order Passeriformes; family Mimidae; genus Toxostoma; species Toxostoma redivivum. The sequence goes on along the minus strand of VXBI01010144.1, from coordinate 627,833 downwards.
AATTGGAATGTTACTCAAAGTATTGTCTAAAGTTCGGTTCTCTGAGAATCATTCCAAGGATTTTTCTTTTCCTCAAAGTTTTGAAGTATAGGTGAATGATTTTTTAATATGTTTTTCTTATGTCTGATTCTCAGGAGGCACGCTCGATCAAGAAATTACCTACCTTGATTCACTCTGGATTAGTGGCTGTTTATGGCACAGTTGTTTTGAATCGTATAGTTCTCTTTTTGGGAACAGATGATGGACAGTTACTGAAGGTAAGCTGAGTGTGGCAGTTCTTCCCTTCTCCACCAGCTGCTGCTGTGTTCAATATAAAATAAATATTTCCTGGTTTATTCGGTGTATTAAGAACAAATATGATCCCCTAAATCTCTGGTTTTCATTTGTGAAATAACTGCTTTACGTTCATTTGGAGAGCAAGATAACTTTCAAAAACAATTACATACCCTGCTAAAATTCAAGTAAACTTTTCATTAAAATGCTCATGCCCGCAGTATTAATTTACAGACTGTGGAGTTCTCAGTTATTTTGCCTTGTTGCTTTGATTTTCAGTAGAAATATTAAATATTGTTAGATTTTGGAAGCATGTATGTTTGTTTGTTCGTTTGCTTGCTTGCTTGCTTGCTTGCCTGTATGATGTGAAAAGCTGTCCATTAGAGAGAAAAGTCAAGATTCATTTTGCCTTACCTTCTGAATAGTTGACCTATGCTAGCTTAAATCCATGGCTTGAAAGTGAAAGTCATCTTATCTCATTTTCAAACATTTCAGCCATACAATCAAATGTCTTTTATGCTTTTAATTTTTTCTGGATTTTGCAAGAATGTGCATTTCATGTCTACTCTGCAAAGGACGACTCTCATTCTTTGTCTTTATTAAACAGATATTTTGAGAGACCTTGAAAAGCTTTGTCCATTTGACTTCATTTTGCTTTTGATAATGAAAAATGAAATTGAAGTCTTCCATGTCTCCTTAACACAGTGGAGGCAGTGAACACATGTCTCTTGTTTAGTCATGAAAAGCCAATGTTGGTGCGCTTATTGACTTGCAAAATGAAGTTTCTGTCATCTCTGCTTCCCTTGAATTCTGTGCAAAGGGTAGTGGAAAACAGTAGAGTTGGGCAAGGTAAGAAAAAGAAATATAATCACAGGTGTATACTTAGAGAAGCCACAAAGAAATTTATGTAAGTTCCTTTTTACTTTATGGGTGTCTGAATGTTAGTTTGTTTTCTGAAGGCTAATACTTTCCATTGATAGGAGTAAAAGGTTGTGATTTTGGGATAGAGGCATTTCCTCCACATTCAGTTTCCGAATCAATCAGTAACAGGCTTGGTAAAAGGCGTGCTTCATATGCTAAACCAGTGCCAAATTCAGTGCTAAATGTGTTTGGGATGGACATTGTTGAAATTCTGTTCGTATGGTCTTTTCCTTCGTCCTTCAGTATGAGAACCAGTGCAGTGGGTGAATTGAGTCATGGCACAGTAATACATCTCAGAAGCTTTGATGTAACTGAAATTAGGCTTTTGTTTAAGATGTTGACTGATCAATAAAAGAACATGGGAATAATTTAATTACACATGTTCTAGGCTATTCTTAATGAAGATATGAAATCTAATTGCCCAGAGGTTTTGTATGAAATTGAGGAAGAAACTTCCATTTTCCCCAAACTACGACTTGATCCAGTGAATAATAACTACATCTATTTGCCCTCTGCCAATAAGGTAAGTACATTACTTAATAAAATACTAAATTCATATAAACTTCTGCTTTAAGGATTTCTACCAATTTATAAGTGAAGCATCTGTTTGTGTCAGAGTTAGACTTTTTGTATGCAAACTGCAGTTACCAACTTTACATCTAATATCTGGTTATGTTGTCTGAGTTTGGGCTGCACTCCTGCAGAGCTTGGAAAGCTTCTGCTGTCATGGTGTTGCCCAGTGTTGCTATGATCCAGGAATACCCTTAATTCCATGCTTATTTTATGCTATTCTGCCAAGGGAGTGTTTGTTTTTGTTTTTCCTGGAGGCAGGAAAATGCAGCTCATGCAGAGTCAAGCTTAGAGATAGCAAAAGAACTTGTACACTCTTTGGAGACAAAGCAATGCAGATGTTGGTAGGTCAGGGTTTGCCAGTCAATTAAGGAATTTCTAAAATGAAGAAATCCTTTAATTTGAGAGATGGCTTTGTAGTCTTAGTTCTGATGAAATCAGTGATAAAGCTGTAATCAGTGATAAAATTCCCATTGTCTTCAATCAGGCGTAGACGTCAAAAGAGCAAAACAGAAGGACAATGAGAAGTGAGCAGTGTGTGTGCATAGTGAGGCCAGGGAGTTCAGCAGTGGCTGAGAGCTGCTGCCCATGAGCAAACATGTTGGAGCTGCGCGTCAAGCAGTGAGCAGCTCCCAGGAGCCGGTGCAGTTGTTGCAGCACATCTTGCAGCAGGGCTACTGAGCAGAAAATCCCTTTGTCTTGCCAGCAGTGGGAAAGATGGCATTGAAAGCTTAAGGGCTTGCTGTCCATCTTAACTGAACAGGATTTCACCCAGCACTTAATTACCATCACTTACAATAAAATCACTTTTCTGGCAGTGAAAAGTGTTTTAGCCTGCTGTTACAGAGCAGGGGTAAGTTGGTAGGAGAAACCCTGACTAATATAAAACATCTATCACAAATATAGAAGGAAGTGAAATCTCAGTCAAAAGTATACATAGATATTCAAAGTAAGACTTGAATTTTCTTTAGCTTGGGTAAAAGACCAAGTTGTTATAGAGGAACAACAGCTTTTAGGAATAAAGGCACTTCTCTGATCATCTCTTGGAGCTGAAATAAAACTCTACATTGTCTTCTTTAACTTGGTAGTAATCTAGGATTATGACTGGTTTCTGAATTAATTATCTCACACACTTTCAGATAAATTGAATTTTACAGTATATGGATGGATAAAACTGTAAATATAATTTTGCAGGAAGCAGTGTATCCTTGTTTCTGTTGACAAAATATAGGAACTTCTAATTCTTGCAAATTTGTAAAATACGGTTTGAATTAGTTTTTCTTGCTAAGATCATTACTTCACGTTGTTATAAATCACATTATTTGTATCTGTATTCAGTATTTGTAATCAGATTTCTCTTTTTCTTTTTCCTTTCCTTTTCTGAAAATGGCTGGCTAGGATATTCAAGCTGAATGTACAAGTATAGATACATACAATATAGCCACAATTATGTACATTTACTTACTGAAATGGCATTTTCATGCATGCTAAGCAGTTGCATGCGTTTGTTCTAGTGTGCACATGCAGTAACCTGACATGGTAATGCAAACACAGATGCATTTTGTTATGCGCATGCATATTTGGATGCACCTTCATCAATCATTTAAATATCTCCATTCTGAGGAGAGGAAAATGGTGTTCTGCTAAGCAGAGCATTATTTGTAAAATATATCTCCTTTCTATTATTATATATAATTCACTATGCTGATCAGTCTTTCTTGCATTAATCTGCCCATGCTGGCCTTTGAGTAGTAGAACCAAATTGTTATTGTCACAGGTGTTTCATTATCTGATGGCAAAATAGGCTGCATATTTCTATCCAAAGGTCTTCTGGCAGAGGGGAATCCATAAGGAGACTTCCCCAGACGGATTGTGCTTGGTTGCTGTCAGATTTTTAATGGTAACCTTCAAGTTCTCTGTTTATGGAGGCTGTATTAATTCAAGGTGTTATTGCATTTTTTGGTTTCAGGTGAGAAGAATACCAGTTGCAAATTGCAGTAGATTTGCTTCTGAGCAAGAATGCTTATCTGCAAAGGACCCCTACTGTGGGTGGTGTTCTTTCAATCAAAGGTATCTTTTAGTATTTTAGACTGTCATATAAAAGCAGAGCATTATTAGTCAGTGTACGGTTTGATTGGCTTGGGGCTATTCAACATCAAGATTGTATCTACCGATTTTTTGTGGAATCAGTCATAGCCAGAAATGTGAGACACTTTCTTGTCATGTGAAAGGGAGCTCAGCACTTTTGAAAGACTATGTAACCCTCAGGCTTTTGAGATATACCCATAAAATATGTTTGGCTAAGAATAATAAGTAATTTTGCTTTTAGAAGATATATTTTTGTTTTCCACATTGAGAAATAAAATTGTATACTTGTGCTTGAAACATCTTAATAGCTGGGAGCATCTTGTATGTGAGAACAAGAAAAGAGGGCTTAGCTGTCTTCAGTATTGATAGTACCTTTTCTTGGAGCCACTGACTTTGGTATAGGCCAAAGGAGAGTTTCCTTCTAAATACTTCATTCCCACATTTGAATAATTAGTTTCAACACTTACTTTGAAGCAGGTTTGAAATCTATTTTACATCTGGGGCCTGGACTGGAGAAATTCCTGGGTCATCAGTCCTAGTCTTAGCAATTGCAAGCACCCACATCATGTAAAATAAAAACTTGCAAAGGATCATCCTAAATGTAGATAGGCTTTTTGTTTTTCCTGCCCTGGTTATGTGGCTTCCTGGCAGTCTCATTTTTTGCTGGTAAAAATATGTCTGCTCATTTTCATTGTGTGTACGTGTATGGACAGGTTATAGTTATTTGTTCTGGTGTTAACATCACCTTTGCCTAAATAAGTTCCCCCCTCCCAAGTCCCTCACACTCACCGCTTCAATGTTTTAGTGAAAGCAGTCTCTCTCTCTCTCTTTCTCTCTCTTTCTCTTTCTCTCTCTCTCTCTCTCTCTCTCCTTTCATTTTGGTGTGCTTAAACACTGAACTTCACTAAGGTCCTGTCCCATGAGACACTCCTTTCTTACCTCCACTCCAGTAATCCTTCTGTAAAATTTATTCATTCTTTTAGGATAAAGATGGCCAGGATTATCAAAGTGTTCCAGAAGAGATTTCAGCTGTGTCTTGCTTAATGTTGTTTAATCAGTCTGTCCAGGAAGCACCTTAGTGTGTTCTGGGATCACAAACGTCTTTTTCATGACAGCATCACATTGATGGGCCACAATCATCCATGATCAAATAATGCCCCCAGGTCCTTCTCTTTCTTTGTTGTCTTTCCAACTGATGAGTTTCCAGTCTATAACGCATATGGGTTGTGAGATTTTTATTGCTGTAGGTACATGTTCTTGTACTTTATGCTTTGAAATGTCATTCCAATTCAAGGTTATCTAAGTTTTCCTGTGTGATATTCTTATCTTCCTTTGCATGTTAATGTTCCCAACTCTGTATCATCAGCAGATGTCTACAGTGTAAACCTTCTTTTATGCCGATTTGCTAGCTATTAAAATCTTAAACTGAAGTGCCTGTAAGATGGATTTTTAAGGAATTCCACTAGTAGCCTCTTTTAGAAGGTTTATACTACTCATTTTGTTTTCTTACCCATTTGGTGTTAGCACAATTTTGCTGAAGACCTGCTACTTTATGTTTGCAATGATAGTTATTGGAAGAGAGTGAGTATTTATTCTGTAATGCATTTTCTTCAAACTCTGTTTGGCTCCCTTGTTAGAAGCTGTGTATGTTACAGTGCTAAGCTTTTCAGGCTTTTAATTACCTTATAAAGAGGTTGTGAATAACTCTTATTATTCTGTAAATCCTCTGCTTATGAGGGGAATCACCAAAATTTTCCATTTGATTGAAACAGAAATAATTTACTCTTTTGGAGAAAAAATTAATTACTATAATATGAGTCTTGTTCAACACCCACATAATTTTTCACTGTTAAATACTTAATGTCATAAAATATTTGGCTTTGTGAAGAGGCATCTCTGAAACTTTAGGAAAAGAGGAAGACATTTTTAGCCAGTATTTGAGTCAGTCTGTACATGTCCACTAAAGCAATATATTCCATAATAATTTTGAGATCAATTATATGTTTTCCACTTTTACAGGTAAATAAGTTTTCTGTAAAATAAAATACACACTCCAGTTTTATGTAAAATTTACTAACAACACTAGAACTTTATTTTAAGGATGGTGTGAATTAAAATCCAGTCCTTTAATGAAAAAATGTGTGCATCTCATTGCAAGTGACAACAAAATGAAACAAAATATTTCTACTGTTCGTATTTCTACTCTTTCTTCCATGGGCACAAATATATTAATTCTCCTTTTCACGTGCAATCATTCAAACCAGTTAGTCATAGCATTGTGTGGTTTCTCCAAATGTTTATACATTTTCTGTAGATCAATCAGATTTACCTGAATTATGCTGAAATACAATTCCAATACCAGGTATTGTTTTATGTGCATTTTCCATATGGAAACAACACAACGTATTATCTAATATAATCAGAGTTACTTTTGAACGTAGTCAATGTGTGGGAAATCTGTGGACTTCATTCAGGGGTTGGTATGTTGGAAAAAGAAGGGAGCCACAATTTTCTCTGACAGCATGTTCTCATTCCATGAGGAAATCAGTATGCTTTAGCAGGACAGAGAATCTGTAGGATCTGTAGTTAACAAAGATTAGTGAAGCAGAGACTTAAGTAAATACAAATGAACCAGTATGCATAAGTATTATGTTATCACAGTGAAATAAGAGGAACTCAGTTCCAATTGTGTAGAGAAATCTTTAGCAGTATAAAGAACTAGTTTGCTGTGGAATGAAAAAAACACAAACAACTTGACTCTGCTTTTCTCTGAACACATACCTATGCATGTCTGAAATCTGATCCAAGGGTTTCATACCTTATACCTTCATACTTGTATAAGGTCCAGTTCACCTTTCCAAGAAAGCCAGACTTAGTTTTCTGAGTCTATATGTTAATTTTCAGAATCACGTGGTTCACAAATATCTGTTCTATTCAAAGTACTTGCAATCAATAAAAATTTTCTAAAAATAGGAGTGTTACAGAATAATTTCATCTTTAGGTGAGTGGAATTATTTTGCTCTTGGCCTTTGCAGGACAATTTTGAGTATTTATGCTGAGGGGCATCAGATGTGGATGCTTTGTATGAAAATGACCATTTTCCACAGCCCATTGTTCGAGTGTAAAAGGTCAGCTTTTAGAGCAACAGAAGATGCATTATTCCCTCACATAAAGACATTTGGGTGGCATTACTGGTTTTGCTGCTAAACTCTCAGATTCTTCATTGCAAATGAGGGAAACAAGTTCACTGGTTCTGTTCCTCAGACAGTCTAAGAAAGCAAATAGCTTGTTCCTGGGACAGTTATAAATATTCAGCTTGATAAACAGTTTTCTTTTTTAATATTTTGATATTAGCATCACTGAAATGCATACACTTATTTAGTGCCAAGTACTGCAAGTGTGTTGCCTTGCATCTTTACTATTATAATCCTTACTCTGTCAGAAACTGTAGAATGTCTTTCTTTTGTCTTTCCTCATTTCCAGTGTGAATTAACTACCTATACATGTCTGAGAATGTGGTTTATGCACATCTGTTGATGATGGATCCCATCTTCTGTGGCTCTAAAACTGTGGTGCTAATGAATCTTTGTGATCTCAGTAGGGTGAAGAGAGCTATAAATGAGACTGAAATTTGCCCTAGCTCAGGCGGTTTGAAATACGTAAGGCATGTATAGTCCCATTTTATTACAGTATCATTATGATCTGAATGTGTTCAGAGGCAAAGCCCCACCAGATCCTTGTGAAGCAGGAACTCAGTTTCCTGAGTTAGACCACAAAGGAAGTGACCTTGTGCTTAACTGCATTCCAATTGCCAGCATCTTGATCTGCAGGGAACATGATTTTATGGTTCCTAAAATTTGTGGGATTATTTGGGGCATTTTGGAATATGGTGGATATTTTTGTTGAATATGTTTTTCATTTTGGAGAGAAAACACATTTTTGTGAAATATGTTTTTACAGTGAGCTCTTAATGAAAAAGGCCCATACTTTACAACTGTGAACTCATTTTCAGTTTTTAGCGAAGGAATGGTTCATTAAGGCAGAGATCACTGTTCATAGGATTGAACATGCTTCTACATTTGGTAGAAAAGTAGAATTAAAACTATTAAATGTTACATTTATTTATAAATATTCAATCTTAGTATTAAAATATTAAGATATATTCAGTTAGCACTTACTTGTCTTTAATTGCTAACTGTATGAAATTACTTGGAGTTAATCTATGGATTGTTCATTAACTGTTGATAGCAGACAGCATTTTAAGGATTCACCTTTCAAACTCCTTGATTGTCCATCTAATTTGTATGCCTATGTTGTATTTTTCTTATAACATGTCTTTAATATGTGTAATCTTTGTAGTACTTATGTATCCCAGTGTTTCCTTGTTCTTCCTAAATTTTTTTGTTGCACAGTTTGTTTCCTACAGTTTGGCATCTCCAACATTTGTATTTACTTTGAGCTATCCTAATCTGAAATGAATTTTGTGTTTGAAGACAGAGAAATCTATTTTGAACTTTTTCAAATCTGGTGTTTTTTACCAAGTGCACTGACAAAAAAGGGAAGGATTACCATTCATATCAGCGGGTGGCAAAGGAGATTAGGGAAGAGGATGCATCTCATCAACTATGCACATTTGTAGTATAGCTTTACATTTGAGCTTCACTCCCATCCCTTCTTATACCCTCTGGGGAGAACAAGCAGTTTCTGTAGTGCGGTTAATTTCATTTTTGTATGAATGTCTAAAGCAGGGCAGGTGAATTGTACCCTAAAGAACATATTTCTATCCAAAGAGTGTAGAGGGGTGCTGGGGGCCAGTGGTGGGATGAGATCTAGAGCTGTACAATGAAGCAGTCAAGTTGGGGATGATGAATTCTGTCTCAGGCTACCAATTCCACTATTACTGGCCAAGCATCTCGTATTTGCCTGAGTCCCATTGATTTAATCAAAACCCTCAAGCATATATCAATGCACTGTAATTAATTTTGATAAGCAGAAGATTTTAGTGATTGTCTTCCTAAAGCTTTTTGCAGTTATACCCATATTACTGTTAAAAAAACCAGTAGTGTTCCTGTAAAAAGTCAATAACTTTAAATAAGTTAAAGTACAGTATCTGAAGTCAAAGGCACAATAAGGAGGCTAGTATAATTTTATGTATACTTTTAGGTGCACATTAAAAGAAAATTGTACACATTCAAACAGCATAAATGGTTGGTATAACATTTCACATGCACCTGATAAAGATCTGAAAATCCTGCTAAGTTTCCCTGCCAAATATCAGGTATGTACACCCAGTTTTATGTGTGTTTGTTTATTGTGACTTAAAACATGTAATTTTGTTGCTTATTGCAGCTTGTCTTGTCACCATGTTCCATATTGTAGTTCCTCTTACCCCAACAATTGGCGATCTTGGAAATCTCAGTAAGCTGAATGTGTGAATTAGATAGATGTTCTCCTCCTCTCCTGTGAAATGTATCCTGAAGCTATACTTCATGATGTTAAGTCAAAAATTCAAATATTCACTGTGCTAACTCAGGCAATGTTTCCATTGAATCACTTACGTATCAGATATTTTAATATTTCCAGTAACTGTATATCAAGTGCAGTATGGAAGTTCTGAGCTTTGTAACAAGTTAGAAAACATTCACTGGGACACATATGCTAACACAAATTCTTAAGTGCTTGATACTAGTCTTTACTCTGTATCTGTTCACAGCACACACAGCCTTGAATATTTGATTATCAACTATTGTGACTGGCCATTTAATCTGCATGCTATTGTTTCTGATTTCCTGACTGAATACACTAATGTAATCATATTTGTAAAGCACTCTCAGCCAGAAACAAAAGATAATTCATTACAATATAAGTTCTTTTTCATAATTAAGTGCTCTTTAGTTATGGATGTAAATGATCTCTCTATGTGAAGATTCTTACTTAAATATTTTAAAGGAATATGACAGCATATAACACAGCAAAATTCTAGTTTTAAAATCTAAAATTATTTAAGATTGCTTGCTAACATGCCATACAGATCCATTTAATTTCTGGAAGTAAGGAATGCTATTACTTTCAGAACTCTTTCTGTATCACTTCTTCAGTTGGGAGAGTCACTCTCCTTTGTGAGTTTACCTACTGAATTGTCTACTTTCACCACAAAAGTTTTCATTTTGTGCATTTCATAGTTTGTCGTTTTCTGGAAAGACAAGATGATGACTTAGCATGTATAACAAAACTCCCCTGTGTTATTCTTGTTTTTATTGTTTTGTAGGTTGTTGTGACTGCAAATGTAAGCAAAATTCTTACTTTCTGTATGATAAAAATTGTAACAGATGTTGAAATATTTTATGAAAACGTAGTGCTGAAAAATTCATCCTGTTTCTGCAATCTAACCACTCCGATGATAACTGATAATGGTATGTTTTACTATTACATGTATTTAATGCTTATTCACTATCCTTTAATACTGGGGACTACTGCATAAATACAGGCTTGATGGGTGTGAAAGTACATAATGCTTTTTATTAAATGTCATTGAAGAAAAAGAATTCATATTTTGTCGAGTGATTTGAGAATACTCACAGTATTCTTGATGATTAAAGTTTTGTTAATATGGAATCCTTTGTAGAAGTAATAACAACATTACCCTGTGCCTGGAAGCAGCTTCTTCAGTTGACCCTGTGGCAGTGCACTGCTTTAGCATTAGAATAGTTATTTACATGGTGCCATTAATAACTGTCTAAGGAAACATAAGATAGATGCAATGACAATCAAACTGGCTGGAGCAATGGAAGCAGTGTTGGTCTAGTGCTTTGCCTTGACAAATTAACCCATCTTAACTCTTCTCTAATCTGCAAGCAGAATTTATTTTTGCAAGACACTGTACTAGCATAAATGAGAGGAGAATATAATTATGAATGTCTGTACAATAAATAATCTTAACATTTAATTAACTGTTTCAACCTAACTTAGACACTGTGAGAAAGTGGTTGTGCAATGCAGAGGATTAGCAGAAAAATAGATGTCTCAGGGGCAATTTGGTGCGTACATTCTTTTGACTTGATTTCATTCATCCTTCTGAATTATTGCTTGAATCCTTTTGCAATAATTCTTACACTAGTTTGTTCACCAGTGGTTCTCAGAGTTAGATACCTGAGCAGTTTGTATTGGATACATGATGCTTGTGATCTGGTTTGTGTATCTAATGGGCAGCTACAAGTTTTAGAATGAGGTGGTAAATTACTAAATATCTAGGCTATTGAGCTTTCTTTAGGCTTTGGTCTCAAGGATCAAATCATAATCTTCATAGTGGAGTCTTATTTGCTACTAATAGTAGGGCAATGTCCCCCTTGCATTTCTTCAAGAGTCTGTATAGAAGAACAAAGCTTTTTTAGCAGAGATTGGCTTTACAACTTCTTAAAGTTGCTTAAGTTAGAATGCGAAAGAGAGTTTTAATCTAAACTAAGGAACAGATAGCAAACACAAACACATGTTCTTAAGTGACTTGAAGAGGAAACAGAAAATTCAGACAAATGCCTTGCCTCTATCTCTTCCTCAGTAATATAGCCCAAAGGACATGGAATACTGTGCATGAATTTGATTCTCTTATGAAACCTTGGTGTAGGAAGAGGAATGAAATGTTACCAAGTATTTTCAAGGACCTGTTGTTCTGAAGAGCTCAGTGCTACAAAGAGCTCTCTCTTGGGAACCCTTACCCCTGAAGAAGGTTCTTAGGAATATTTGGATCTGAGGAGGCTGTATGGGAAAAACTCCTCCAGTCCTCCAGCATCACAGAAATGTTGTGTCAAGTTCCTGTACAGCATTGGGAACTGAGAAAGAAAGACTGTCACTAGAAGGTGACAGCTGGAATGATATCCATGAGCATTTTGATCTATTAAGCTGGCTTTAGTAAACACTGTCTTTAGTAAACACCATTTATGGATTTTTAAGAGGGAAATGTCCTTTATTGATCCTGTCCCAAAAGCCACGTTTTCTTGTTATTATGGACTATATAGTTTGGTTCTCTGTCTTCACAGACTGCAGGTTTTCAGAGAACAGTTGTTATGGAAGCCAGCTCACCTTACCTGTGCTTTGTGCCAAAAATGAGCCCTTTGGCAGTGTTAACCAGAAGGCTGTGAGGTTAGCTTGTGCCTGCCAGTATTGCTGCCACTCACATGCTCCTATGGTGTGAGGTGTCTTAGTGGATATTTCAGATGTGAAGTAGCATAGACTATTTGTGGTATCTCCTGTAAAGTGACTTCAGTTTCACAAGAGGATGCACTTGCAAAACCCCTTTAGGTAACATTTACTGTAAAAAACACTTTGAAAATACCTGCTACTCAGTGCAGTCTAATGCATTTTAAAAGGTCAGCCCAGACCATGCAGAAAATAATAGGTTCCATTAATTTCAACACAGATAGAATCAGGAAAGCATATTTGACAGTGTTTTTTTTAAAGTACTTATACAAGCTTAAAAGAAGCGACAAGTTCTTCCAAAGGAGATAAATTCCTTACTTTTATTTACTACTCCTAGTAAAATGCTAGGAGTATTTTAATTTTTCTGTAGGTCATGGCTTGAGACCTTTCTCATATATTGATTTAGGCAATTGTCAGATTTCTGCTAATAACTAGATTTCTGGAGATGCTAATAGATGTTTGATGAAGGCGTTCAGAATGTCTGTCTGTACTCATCCACATCTTTAAGCATAAAAATGCTGTTGAAGTCAGACACCGTTATCCAGTTAGTAAGGTGTTTGAATATATGAATGGTCCCAAGAGCTGTTTCTAACAAGCAGTTCAGATGACCTTTCCAGTGAGCACCCAAGTGCCATGCTGCCTTGTGGAGGTAGGAGATACCTACATTAACAGTGTAGATGTAGCCAAAGCTGGCTTTCATCTAACAAGCCAGCCTGTGATAAAGACAAAGGTTTCTCTACCTTTGCAAGATAGATACACTTAAAATCTGTGTAACTTTTCTGGATTAAAATGCTGGCTACTTTCTAGCATAGAGAAATCAGAAAAGTCTGCAAACATGGGTTTCATTTGATCTCAGGCAGCCATTCATTTCACAGACTACACATCTGCAGGCACACAGATGAAAGAGACCATGGCTTAAGTGGTATATATCTAATTCTACTGTCTGATGTGGTATTCTGCTCATAAGAGAAGATACTCTTTCATACCACAGCTGCCAGTGAATTGTTGGTATAGTAATTGCTAGCTGAAATAATGGCAAATTGACTCATGCAATCATAAAAGATTTAAATAGGATGAAAATTGCTACTGCATAGATTACAAAAGAAGACTCTGAAACCAAGTCTGTGAGACAGAAAGAGAGAGAAGTATGGAATAGTGAGGTCTCTTGCATTAGAACAGTCTGTTATGTTAGAAGGCTTGAATTCAGGGTCTGATTATACCAGAGTATATATCACTGTGTGCTTTTTGAGAGATGATTTTATCCTAGGTCCAGACTAGCATTTCCTTATCTATAGTCTGACAATAACATTACTTTTATTTGTCATGCAGTGATGGCATCAAACTTGATTAATATGTGTGTATAAAGTGTTGGCATAACTCAGCTGAAGACTGCTGTGGAAGGACAAAATCTGATTATTTTTATCAGTCAAAAGTGTGAGTGAATGTATGAGAGAAGGTGCATTCCAAGTACAGGAAAGCTACTTTGAGTTTTCAACTCAAATTATTTTTAAACAGTTATTTCTTGCAATATCCAGCATGTACCTAACATGTGCATTTTCCCAGATTGTCTAGTTCTCGAAGCATCACTGTCCTCAAGCTCCTGGAATATCACACAAACATTTCAGTTGAAAAAGTAAGAGCCTGATTCTTGTTAAAGTTCATTGTGGGGTTGATGGGGGGGGGCAGGGAAAGTGACTGAAGTAATTCATCATTCTTTTTTTTGGTATTTATCAAGGAACTACATATCACTAAATATAGTCAGATCTGTTTTCTTGGCCCACTTCCTCCTCCTTATCTTTTTTTTTCCCCCCTTAAAAAGCTACTTCTTCTGATGAGTCTTATTTAATGGGACTGTGGAAACTAACTGTAGGAGAGTCATTACAATGACTGAATTTATGACAAGTGCCTGGAGAGATAATAAAGGATGTCACAACATTAAAGTTCTTTTTGTCCTTGGGTGAAAGGTGGGCCCCTGGTACTCAGTATAAGGCCTAGATTAGAGGAGTCAAGATATTCTTTAAAATCACTTTGTGAAGCTGTTTTAGATTAGACCCAGATGTAATTTAAATATGGTCCATAAGTAACATGAATATAATTAAACCAGAAAGTAACATCTAATCTGCTACTAGGAATAATGAATACCTATTCTTCTTTACACATTATTTTTCAGATTCTTTGTTGAGAGCTGGCAGAGGAAACATTCATGCCTAACACATGGCCTAACACTTTATGATAGGTGGTTGTTAATATTTAGAAAGATCTGGCTAATAAGTGCTGTAGGTAACTACAGTGTTCCCATTCAGAATGCTCCTCCCCCATGAAAAAAGGCTAATTCATAAACCCCAGTATGAAATAAAACTCTTGCTTTTTTGGAAGTAACTTCCCTGTCCCTGGAGGAACATGGGAAAGGAGCTGTCTTTCTCTAAATCAGAGCATTTCTCAGCATGTTTGGAGAGGGACTGTGCTGCACTTGGCTCTCTTCCATATTGATAGAAGCACTGCAAAGCAAGATAGGGACAAACTAGTCTCCCAGCAGGCATATTTTTTGATAGATGAAGACAATAGCAAACTGGCAATACTTTCTAGCACAACATTCATGGAACAGAGGTTCAGACAAGCTGGAAAAAATCAATGATGGTTTTCTCCCCGTTTATGGTTAAAAAGTACCACTCATGTACTGGAGTAAATCACAGTAAAATGTAACCCAAAGTGTTTCCTCTGATTCCTGCTTTTTTTGAAATTAATAACTCTCAGCATCTCAATACAGAATGTATTTCATACTAAATTTCTTCTCAGAATAAGTACAGCAGAACAATGGACTTGGAGGGTAAATGGACTTTTACCCATTTCATTACATGTTTGCTTGGTTGTTCCCTTGGTTTATACTTTATTCTGTCAGCTGTAATTTGACATTCATGACTGAATCTAGATTGAGTTTGTGTGTCTTACAACGACTCTGTTTCTGTGTTACCAGCTGCTCACGGTGTATACACAAGGGTGAGTGTGCCAGCTGTGAATGGATACGTGTCTCTCCTGTCACCACCTGCCAGGTGAAGTTTGTTGGGGAGAGCTGGAATCCCCTGTGATGCCTTTTCCTTGTATTTTTTTGAATCTGAGCAGCAATCCATCTCTTTTGTATCCTGACATGGTGAAATGCTTATTTTTTTCCAGGATGATTGCAATGCAACTGCTTCCAAGGGGATCACCACTGTCCAGAAAACAGAGGTTAGTTAGCATTTTAAGATCAACATTATTAAGGCTCTCTGGGTTGGGGGAGAAGTTTATTTAAAATGAGGGGATTTTGCAGAAAAGATAGAGATATGGATGAGGAGGCAGTCGTTTACAAGGGAAGGTAGTGCAGATTTTGGATTGATACTCTTTTTCCATAGTGCTCTGTTGGTGTTAAAAGGTACCAGCAATAACTTGTATTTCAGATGCAGGCATTGAGACAGAGAACACTGCAATTGTCATGTGCTACCTCTAGATGCAGTGTTTACAACAGTGCTTTAAATGCCAAAGTCCCTGTATGCTGTATTTAGTCACTCCACAGGAGCCTGCACGCTGAGTGCTGGAACGTGTGAGCTGACCAACAACAACCGAAAAAAAGGAGAACATTTCAGACTTGATATCTTACCTGGACTTAAAAGCGTGTTTGAGTTCTGCTGTCACAGACAACACTGGAAAACTAGGCTTGAGAGTCTCAAACCTCTTCCTCATTTTATGCAGCCAGATCACAGCTTCTCTTGAAACATAGCTGCCAGGGGAGCAGAAGGAAGGGGAGGATGTGCCACCCAGTTTCTGTGTAACAGAGAAGTGGCTAGAGGATGGGTCCAGGAACTGAAATCCATGGGTGTTAGTAAATCTCTAGTTCACACTTTCAGAAAAATTTTCCTTGCTTCCAGGCTGTAGACAAAACTGGAGATGGATCCACACAAGCTGGATCACTGGGAAGGAAGAAGTGTCACTAGTGCTGCCAAAGTACCTGCTGAATCTGGTTACTGAATTCTCTACAGAATTCATATAGACTGTATGTGTGTATACAATCCAAATGATTTGTCTCATAAGCCAGCCCTTTAATCTTCTGATCGTAGGTCAACCCTTTGACCACGAGGTTATCCCTTCATTAGTTATGGAACCAAAATGTTTTTATTTCTCATAAAACTGAGTGATCTTTTTATCAGTGGTTGCTTATGACATGCAGGTGTTAGGAAAGAAATGAGTAGTGGAGAGAAAATTGACTGATGAGTAAGTACATAGAGATTTGCTGCCTACACTTTTTGGTTTCTGCTTTTCTGTGAGTGATGCATGGCTGTTATAAATAGTGACTGTGTTCTAATCTATAAGTGTTTCATTGGAACTACCGAAACTTTTACCTCTCAAGACAGGGATTACCTCTTAAATTCAGTTCCTCAGCTGATGTTTCTTAAACAAAATCACAAAATACATCTTGTTTTTCATGAGACGCGTGGGATTGTAATACTTGTTCTTCTGAGCATTAATATTCTGGATTTGATCTGCATTTAAAGCATTATGTCTGGTGTAACAGGAAATTCTTCTTTGCTCTCCTTCCAAGAGCATTAATTTGACATTGGTAAATAGTTGGAATTGCCTGGGAGATGGCTTTCTTCCACATGCCTTATCTTGGAAAGACAGTGATGGACAAGGCAGTGAAAGCACCAGAGGCAGTGCAAAGGCAGATGTTTATTTAGAAGTGATTGATCCATTCAGAGAGCTTGAAATTGCATTTGAAATCCTGCTCTCCTTTGACTTCTTGTGCTTTAAGGAGAACATACTGGAGAGCGGAGAAAGAGGATTTGTGTTTTCCCACAACCCCAGCCGAGCATTTAGATTAATACACTTTTTTTCAATGCCAGCCCCAGCCCTCCTCCTGACTCCAGCTGCTGGTTTCTATGCATGCACCTTCCCCCTCCCTTGCCAGAGCAGCAGCTGGAGTGGTTGGGTTGAGTATGCTTGGCTGGGGAGCTGATTTGGCTGGAAATAAGCATTATCTTTCTGCAGGTTATTTTTCATCCAGGCCAGTTCCCCAGTCCAGTTCTTTGGGGCGCTGTGTTAGCAATGCAGGAGGGGGTGTGCCAGACAGGGACTCCCCAGGGTGACAGACACTGCTTAACCTGGGCTGCTGCCAGATATCTCTCTGAGACCTGCAGCCATGCTAACCACACCTCTGAGGATGTGGCTGCCACTACACATAGCCCGAGGGAGGCGTTAGGCTGTCCAGGGGAGGGGGGAGGAGGCTGCTGCTCAGAAATATGGAACGCTATTGAAGCTGACAGGGCTGTGCTGATTTACATTACCTGAGGACCTGGTGCATGCTTTCTGAATGTCTCTTTGCATGTTTGCACTTTCATCACATGCCTCACAACTAGTGATTTTTATAAATATCCTTCTGCCTCTGCTGTGGCCCCTCTTGCCACTGGGCATTGCTCCCCCTGCCATGTAGCCATTGGAAGGTCAGTGGCTGCCTAACGCTGGGGAAATGAGCACTACAGACCCCAGTGAGGACATTAGGTCCTTCCTGCTTTCCGTGAGGAAATTATTGGTTTCTTTGCTGCTGAGGCAAGTATTGCAGATTATGGTGGCCAAGCTGGGAGGGAATCAGACTCCTGAGTAGCTGAGGTCATCTTACCAGTGCAGTGACTGCACTGACTCCATGAGGCCAAGGCAGGATGCCGTGCGAGGGACTCTGCGCTGTGTAGCATGATTTCAGAGGGGACTGAAACTTTCTGAGTGAACAATTCTTTCCATGATTTTTTCAGAGTGTAAGAAAAGAAGCAAGGCAGGTAGTCTGAAGCACTCTGTGGTGTGTGGTGCCTGGCAAAGAAACCAGTGGGAGCCCCAAAGCACTGCAGCATCCCGCTGCACCCTGAGCAATGAGTGCCTGGCACTTCCCTCACTGAGGTTCAGAGCCTTGTTGCAGCCTGGGGGATCTCCATGTGTTTGTGTGATGCTGTGGTATTCTGGTGCTTCAGGGCTCCCTGGTGCTTACCAGTGAGAACCCAAAGCAGTGTTTTCCTCCTCTTTGTGGTATTTGGCTTCTGGATTTGTGTGAGGATATTGGTTGTCCCTGGTGCACTGGAGGTTGGACACAAGCAGAAGGACAGGATGCAGGTAAAGAAAAGCAATGGTGGTTTGCTGACTTTAATCTCTTAGATTTCTGCTTCAGTTGTCCTGTGCCAAGGATTAAACTGATTTCCAGTTTGTCGTGGGAATGAATTTTCCCCCTCAGGCTCTTTGTGAGGGATTTCCTTTGCTTTCCTCTATTATCCATATGAGAGGGCATCTTGGAGGCCTTTTTGCAGGCCCTCTGGCCCCAGCCTTTGCACTCTCTGGCCTTTTCCTAAGGCACAAGTTGCAGCTTTCAGTCAGTAGTGACAGATCCCTCGTTTGCTCCAGAGTGTTCCAGCATTCAGTGAACCATGGTATCATGTGGGGACAATGTGCTGGGACCTTTCAGAAATGGTCAAAGTGTTGTGACCCTGATGGTCCCCTCAGGCTACCAGCCCAAATTCTTAGTGCTGTTTTCGGTACATGAAATGATTAATGGTGAGAAAAACCTGTGGGATGGACTTTTCCTAGAGGCATTGCACCAGCACCATTAACAGGATCAGGAAGACTGAACTATGTGTCCACAGGTGCACTGCAAAAATCAGGATAGTCACAATGTTCTAAAAACTCAGTTTAAACTAGTAGTACAGGCAGTCTAAAGTTAAGGTAAAAATGGTGAGAAGGTCTCAAACAGCTTGTGGTTTTACATGTGTATTTTCCTGTTTTTTTTAATGTTTCAGTTTGTTTTCTGAAAGATAGAGAGGAAACTGTCTGTGTGATTGTAAAACTGGGGAAGCAGCAAAACTGATTAAACATGAGATGCTGTCAAAAGTATCAAGTGAACACAGTAGGGAAAAAATATCTCCTCTTGCTCAGAAGTGTTAGTAAGTTAGAATAAGTAAATATAGACAAAGAAAAGCACAATTTTTCTGCAAGACTGTGACAACATCAGAGCAAACTAGGGTTATTTTTAAATGCTAGAGAACTTCTTAGTGTAAAAATTGGATGCCAAAGGACTCCCCTACAGTTGTTTTGTATCTTTAGTTCTATGTATGACTTTGAAAATACTTCCTAGTAAAGCTAATTCTGGGGTGCTTTCTCAAATTTTCATTTGAGGATTTGACTCTGCTTCCCCTTTTCAGGTCACGAAAGATGCCTTCATTTGTTCGTCTGATCTCTCTTAGTGACAGCACCATGGGTTTTGGCTTGTCTTGTTTTTTAGTTCTTCAGGGGTCCCATGAAATGTATCGTTTCAAGCTGGGTTTTTATGCTACCAACCTTCCAGCATGTCAGACTGTGATTCCTTTGGGCAACTTTGTTATGAGATAAATTGAAATATAAAATACGTACGTAAAAATAGTTGGCTTGTAATGAAGTTGTGATTGACAGTACTTCCAGGATTAAGTTTAACAGGATTTGAAATTACTAATAAAAATGTATCCCAGTGCCATAAAATCCACATTCCTGAGTGGTGGTTGTTTTTGCAGCTGTTGCTTATCTGCCCAGCCTTTTCATAACCAGTTCTTGTTTTGCTTTCTTTCCTAATAGCATATCAGCATTCAATCCATTGAACCTTTGTGGATTTCTACATTAGGCAAAAGTGAAATAACAGTCAAAGGAAAAAATTTTACACGTGCATCAGGCATAAAACTGATACTGACTGGAATCACTGGCTGTAAACCAGACGTGTGAGTTAAACCAAAAAATAACACTATTTACTTTGCATGGTGAAAATTATATCCATTTTGGTCTAGAAATATGATTGTGTGAACAGTTGTCATGTACCTCTCCTCAGCAGAGCAGGGGATGCTCTGCCCTCCTTTAGTTATACTTCCACTTTAAATTACCAAAGGATGGAAATTAATTTGGTGCTTGGGTACAACACAAGGGATGCATGAGTTGTCAGTTCTCTCTGTAGCAGTAGGACAGTTTTCTATCTGTGGCTCTCTGTGCCTTCTAGCAGGTACCAAAAAGTTAGGTCACAGGAAAGCCTCAGCTATTGTTTGAATCTCCTCTGCTTCAAAATATTGCTCATATATTCTAGGATTCTGCTTGAATCCTAGCACAGACACCACACCAGGGAAGGAAATCTCTCATACAACAGCTCCTGTTTTTCTCTGTTGATGATCACACAGTGTAATTAGATAATTAGGCAGTCTTATTCTGAATCAGTTATTTTCAGGTGCAGCTGCAATAGCTGCCTGTGATTAGGAAGCCCATTTTACATAGCTAGCACTTGAAAAGGTAGTGTTCAATTTTTGCTTCAACCATGAATTTTCCGGGGACCACAGGAAAAAAAGGAGAGAAGGAGAGTAAGACAGGAAGTAGAGAGAAAGAGGAAGGAGTGAAAAAACAGGAGGAAAGAGAGAAAGAAAAAGAAGAAAAGGGAAATAAAGATTCTCATTCTTGACCAGCTCATGGACTATGCTGGTAGCACAGAGAAGTACACAGTAAACAGCAAAATCACACATTGCATTACATAGCCTCATCCCAGGGCTGATTATCTATACTGGTTTCTGTGATTATTGTGTCACTTAGCAACTTCATTCAAAAGATGCCCTATTTTGTCTCCTCAACTCTCTGCTCTCTCTTTCCACCTCCATCTGGCAGCTCAGACAGAGATTCAGTTCTTTTCTCCTTATCACTTGCTGTAGGCTATAGGCTTCGTGTAGTAACACCAATGAGTGGCATCTGTGTTTCAGTGTTTGTTTTCTTTCTTCTCCAGCATTAAAGTCAGAAATGTGCTAAATGATACGCAAATGACATTTGCTCTCCCACCAACACGTAAAGAGGCCAAAAGTATATGTATCCAGGCTAATGGGAAAAAATGTTCACCACCAATGACCCTGCATTATGTTTCTCTGCCATCATGTTCTAGAATTACACCAAATACCTCCTGGATCAGGTAAGTTTGTCTTTCTGTACTTTCTGTGTATTTATTCAAATGTAGTTGCACTGAGCCAATATGAGCCTTCTTCCTTGGCTAGACTGCAGCTGAAGCAAGCCTGGAAGACTACTGTAACCTGTTGTGTTGGATGAATTTAAGCCTGTGAAATGATTTAATGATTTAACAGATAGGGTCACAGTAGCTGCAAAATGGATTCTATAGGCTTCTTCTGCCCACCTCAGGTCTCCTTTATAGAAGTAAAAAGTAGTCTATTCCTACTAAACCTAAACCCAAAATATGGATAGCATGTATAAATTCTAACTCAAATTAACTTTGATTTCTTGATGCTGATATAGCCTTTATCTGTGAAACAGTATAAAGTATCAGTGAATAGGAAGAGAATAATCATCATTGCACTGATGTACACAGACTTGCTTTAAAATATGATTCCCTAAAGCCAAAAGAGCCTTTTTCAAGCCTTTGCTGTGTTCTGTGGGAGACTCACAGATTTGTTAAAAGACTTACAGGGTTGTTTTAATGATATTCTCTGGCACAGCTTTCCACCTGTCTCTCTGTTTTCACAGTTTTTACCTGTTCTCATGTTCTGAATCTGATATCTTGTCAAGTGAAGATTTGAGGTAATGGGTTGGGCTGGCAGCTGCAGCAGCTGAGCAGCCAGGATGCATGCCCTCATCTTCAGGTGAGAGGCAGCTCAGGCAGCTGGAAAGTAATAGTACCTTAAGCCACTCCAAATCTGTACAGCAGAGATTGTGAGCCCTCAGACACAAGCACCATTGTGTGCTGAGACAGATGGTCTGAACACTGCTGAGCATGTTTCCTGTGAGGTGCCTGGCACGATGGGTTTGTCATGAAGAAGGCAAGAATTAAGCACAGGCAGAGCTGTGCTGGGGCAGTGAAATACCATGATGCTCTTTCTTCAAGACAGAGTATTAAATCGTGGTCTAGTTCCTTGGCTGTATAAATAGAAAAAGAGGTGAAGAGTCCCTGAAAAGGAGTATACATGAGTATGCAATCAAGTAATGTGGTTTTGGGGTAGCAAAAGTATTTACCATTACATCATGAGGAAAGACTGGAAGTACACTCTATAGCTCAAATTATCTTGTTCTGTAGTTCAACTTTATTATGTTGTCTGTTACCAAAGCAAAATGCACTTGAATAATTTATTCATAACTGAAACCTTAATGCAGGACATGTCTGTGGGAAAACAGGTAATATTAACCTCCCTTTCTCCTTATATTTGTTTTTGTTCTGTTTTGCTTTGGTTTTTGCAGTGGTGGTCGCAAAATTACTACAACTGGTAGAAATTTTAATGTGGTGGACAGTGTGATTATTTCAGATGACCAGAGATCAAACCTCACAGTAAGTCTGAATCTCCTTCATAATACCAAAGAGAGGTCTCTTGATGCATTAGGTTTTGTTCCTAAGGTTTGAGGAGACCTCAGTAATTTCCAACCACTTGCAGGGACATGTCGGTCACCTTGCTGAAATAAATACAACCACTTACAGGGTTACAGTTGTTTACATCATTAGTACAGAATCACAAATACACATAAGCTGCTCTCCTGCATAATTCTCTGAGCTTTTCTTTATGGTCTAGGGACTTGTTCCAAATCTGTCCTTTTTGAGTCTCCCTAGTCTCCACATATGGGTATGTTGGAGGAGAGGGTGCTATACTTCCCTCTGGCTCTGTGCTGAAAGCCCAAATGGTGCTACTGCCTCATTGAGGGGCTGCAGGCTGGAGCTGATGTTGGGATAAAAGCCTTTCTCCAAGGTTGTGAGGAGGTAAGCACTTTGTTGACCCTTGCAGCACAGAGACCAGAACACAGCAGCATCACCCAGTGGAGTGACCCAATGCTACCATATCTGTAGCAACCTCCTCTCTCGGGAGTTAAGTTAGAAAGAGCAAATGCCTAGGAGTGCTGGAGAGCTTGTACTTATTCTTCTCTTATCACCTGCATTGAGGGGAAAGAAGGAAAATTCATTGTAACAATTCCTGTTTATTGCAGGAAATAGTTATCTTAGCAGTGAGCAATCTGCCTTAAAGGAGCGTGCAGAGTGTGACAAATGCACTTAAAGGTAGACATGGGCTCAACACAGAATTTTTTCTAGGTGCAACCCTGATCTCAGAGAAGAGGTTTAGCAGGTATCTGTGTGAAGTCAGGAAGACATTAAAATGAGTTTGAGCGCTTCTGTTTGTAATTGTACCCACTGTTGAGTACTTAAGGACAATTAGAGCTTTGCTATTGCATTTCTAGGTCTCAAGGTGTCCTGGAAATGCATCTGAGTATCATTATTTAACGCCAAGCCTGAGCCATGCAACAGAGGGTAAAGTTGTTGATATGATGTTAAAAGTGGATACTACTTTTATACCATGTGTCAAATTACACTATCACCCAGACCCAGTGTTCATTAACTACCAGCTGCACACTGAACTGGATCCTGATCTGGAATTAAAAATATATGTAAGTTTTAAGATAATAAACAACTGTACCTAATTTAAAATAGTGCTTGGAGATAATTTTTTCTTACTGTATTTAGTGACTGATCATTGTCTTCAATTTTTTCCCTCTAGAAAGAAAATGATAATTTGAATATTTCTAAAACGGAGGTTGAGGTTTATCTGTCATATATGACTGGTGCACAGACCAAAAAGATATGGTTCAGTGTCCAAAATATCACAAAAAAACCAGATCGTAGCACCATACTGTGTAAATTCAAAAGGGAAGGAACCGACAAGATTGACTTTTCCACAGTGAAAGTTTTTGTAAGTAGAAATCCCTTTTGTTGCAATTCAGCAGCATTTGAATGATTATACAAGTGTAGTAAAACATGTCATTAATACTGTCATGGTCCTTGGTAGCACAGTTTTCTTCCTCATACCTAAGCATGCCTGCCTAGCTTAGGTACCACTGACAGAACTGAGTTCATGTTCTGTCTGGTTGCTGGGGTGGTGTCAGAGGTAAGCTTTGCAGGCCAAGCTGAACTTGCTGCTGCTGAGCTCCAGGAGATCAGTAGCTTGTCACACCTCCTATCTGCAGAACAGACATCACTGGCACAGCATCATTGTCTCCAGGACAGCCCCTCATCTTAGATCTGTAAACAATCTAATTCTTCAGTGTGGCCATGAGGAAAAGGATTGTGTTCTCCCCGTCACTTTTTCCTACTAAAGTAGGTAAGGATTTGTCTCAGGGACGACCACTGAGACAGAAGGCATTTCTGGATAAAAAAAAGAGGGTGAAATTCAATGTGCACTGGGAAAGCTAAAATGCTTTGAGCATGTGGCACAAAGCCAGGCCCAAATATAAGGACATTAGCATGGATGTCAAAGCTGAATTGCATCTTAAGCTATTTGCTTCGTGAATAAGATGAAGATACAAATTTTTTAAAATGCTTTGATTACCATTTATGAAGGAGAAGAATTATGCCAGACTCTGATTGCAGTGTATGGTGGTATAAAACTGAAATAACTCTATTGGCTTCAAGGCATATGGCTCATAGTAAAGATTAACAAAGCTATTCTTGATTTTTTATCACTTTTAACCGATTCCCCATCTGCGGATCCTGCCGTCTGAGCCAGTTATGGTGTGGAAAAGCCTTTCTGAGTCTGGTGTTGCATTTAAAAATCAGTGTTGCCCTGCTCTATCACATACTCATCCTGCAAACTTCATAGAAGTGACTGTCACAGAAAGGGCATCACTTTACTAAAGCAAATCAAATGCCATAATTATCATGTAACATTGCACTTCTAGTACCTTAAATTTTTTTTCCGACATAAGAAAAATATAGAAGTAGCAAATCCTCACTTTTTTTTTTTTAACCTTATGAATAGATCATCATAGAAGAAGTAGAGCCACTGAAAAAAGGATAAGATCGGTATAAAAGATAAGTTTGGCTCAAGAATAAATGTATCTCTTGCTTTAGTTTTCCAGAAGAAAGAAGGTATTGAGTTGGGTTCAAAGACAGAATGATCAGCCTGCATTAAGGTGTCAGGGTAGAAAATGCCATTCTTATGACAGAAGCAAGATTCAGATAGATCAAAGGGCTCAAGACAGCAGGAACAGGATCATTCCCACCGTAGCGCTGAGGGAGAACTGACACATGACACTATAGGCTTAGTAGGAAAGATTTTAAATAAAACTGCAGTCAGGAGACATACTGTATGACTGGAGAGCAGCAAGTAAAAAACAGTATTTTAAATTGGAAAAAACCTGAAACCCTAGGCAAATGGAGGCTTACTGATTTAATCCTAGCTCTATTTAAAACTTTATAATGTATTCTGAATTACTCATTAAAGACCTGGAAGTAAGTGGATAATGGGATAATTGTCAAATTCTTTTTAATAAAAGCAGATCATGCTAGATATCTTTATTTCCTAAGATGAGTGATTTCCTCAACAAAAAAGCAATAGATCATATGTACCTGGAACTCATTTAGTAAACTATTTAATATGGTGATTATGAGGGTGCCAGGGGTTAGAAAAATCAAATGCCATGTGTGGGGAGCTGACCCTGGGCAATGCTGATGTTCATATGGATATTCTTTAATATCTCCACTGACTTGAACACAAAAGTAAGGCATGCAGTAATAACACTTGCTGATGACATAACGCTCAGAGGCATTACAGTCCAGAGAAGGTTTTATAATGTCATGTGGAAAAATTAAATTAATCTAGGAATAGGAATTGGATTAATTCAGATATACCTTAATCGCAGGTGTCTGAGATTCATAAGCAAGATAAAAGATAAGGAAACAAATGGGGCCACTAGATAGAAGGGTTATGGTAAAAATAAAGATAATCGAAATATGAGCAGAAAATTAAGTGAATGCTTTGTCTCAGTTTTCAATAAACAAGGATGAGTAACAGAAATTTCTGATTTAGGAAGTCTTCAGTTGGACATGACAAGTCTAGAAAAGTAGATGTATTAGTCACAGGATGGGTAATGTATTTAGCCACTAATGCATTTGAGCTTTGAAAAAGGCTAATGGGATCCTAGGAAGCCACAGACCAGAAGAACTTTGCATAGGAACTGAGAAAACACAGAAACACCAGAGGAAAAAGTAACATTTGATGAAGGAAATAGATCTGCTTTGTCTTCTGTTCTTTATAGCCCCAGAAACACAATGGCTGTGTCCTTCCAGCCCTGTGGGGGTTTTTTGCTTGCTTGTGTCTGTATAGCTGTGGTGTGAGTATCCAGTTGGCAGTCTGCAGCTGCCCTAGCTGCTCACCTCCTGTGACAAGCCACTGATTGCAATCACCAGATCTCTGCCTTTCCTGTTGTAACCCAAAATAATTTCAACTCAACCCTCCTTTTCAATTATCTCAAGCTCATTTCTGTCCCTGGCATTTGGTGGTATTCTTTTTACGTGTCAGAACATATTTTTATGTCTAGGCTGTTTATAGTTTTAGCTACCCTTTATTTATGTGCTTTTGCAGTCCTCTTTCAGATCCTCCTTTGTGAAATTTCTTCTGCCATAATTATCAGTGGTGAATGCCTCAGTTTGCCTTTTGGCAAAGTTCAGCACTTTCATGTATCCCTAAGAATTAATGCCTGTCCTGCCTTTGACAAGCCCACTTGGGGGATGTTGTACATGTATTGTAACATGTTCATATACATGTTGTACATGTAACATACGTTGCATTTTTTCTTAACGACCTTCAGGAGCAATATCCCACATAGAGAGGTTGAAACTTCTATGAAGAAATAGGGAAGAGGCCAGGTGTCTATGAAAAAATCTACTTCCCTCATCCTTATTATGAGTCTTATCTTACTTTTCTGCTCAGCAGAGTAAGACTGTGAGTGCAAACAAATGCCTTCCTTATTTCAAAATGCCAAAATATTTAGCAGCAACTAAATGCATGAGCCACTTGGCCAGCTGGAGGCCAAATCTTGCCTTTCATTTGAGGGCTCTAGTTTGCAGCAAGAGCATGACAAAATTTGGCGGTACATAAGGACCTCCAAATTTTTTCATCACTGCTCTGTTATCCTGCTTAAACATCAAATACAGTAAAAGGTAAGTTAATGTTGGTTCACATGAATTTTTCTGAGCCTCTTCTGTCTTCCCAATATTCTACCATTGTCCTTATGTGCCTTAAATACTTTTTAAAAAAAATACGTTAAATGTCATTTTAAGCACTGATATAGTGCCTGCCCTCTATTAACACAGCCATTGCTTTTCTTCAGGTGAAATTAGGAAATTTTGAGCATGAAGTCAAACCAACATCATCAAACATATATTTATATGTTCTTATTTTGCTACCCATTGTGGTGGGTGTCATTATAGGTAAGTACAATAATGTATTATTAGCTTTTGATTTGCTGAAGGGTATGATCGTGACACAAACATTATACATACTCACATGTCTGGAACTGTCACAAACAGTCTGGTGATTTTACCCTGTTCCCTATAAGAGTGGACAAAGTTAACTCTGTTCTGGTGGTGAAGTCCGAATTGTCAGACTGCAGCATGTCACAAGCATGTTACAAGGCAGTATTTCTGTCTGTTCTGCTGAGATTACTCACTTTCTCTTCATGAAGCAAGAACAGAACTGACATCCTTGTGTCACAGCTTGGTCCCTTCCGGCTGTCAGAGCTCAGCTACCCTCCTGTCCCTGAGGCAGATGTTCCTTAACAAACTGCTTATCCTCAGGCAGTGTTTGTGGTGTTTCTGCTCGGTCTGATTTGGATCATTCATGAATTTGTGGGTCATTACCAAACAGAGGGAGGTAAATAGTTGTCCCCTTCTCTTCTTGGTGCTCCCTTTTTTTTCTGAGTGTTTTTACCTGGTTATATATTTGATAAATTTCCATTTCTTTTAATAAGTATAGGGGTTTGTTCATTTGATTGGTTCCTTTTCTTTTAAAGCTCATTTTAAAAAGGAACCATACATCATGCGTTTATTTTCTCTAAATAAGCTTTAGAAAAGTTAACAATTTGTAAGTGGATTTTCTGTCTAAAACAGCTGGGTTTTCTGTTTAATCAGCACTACCTTAAGTAGGTTGCTATTAGTAGAAGTGTCAGAGTCTGTGTCTCACTGTGCAGGCTGTATATAGCAGGGCCTGCTGCACATTAAAATAAAGTTGGATTAACAATTCAAGACCTTGTTAAAAGGAATGATTTTTATTAAACATTGGAGTATAGATCCAGATAACTAGGGCTCATGGGTACTAGCACAGGGACAAGAGTAAAACACTAATTGTGCAAGTGCACATTAATCTTTTTGTTTCTTGATAATAAAATATGTCTTGTGTAGGAGTTTTCTGTTCTGTGATTTCTGTACTCAGAGTCTCTTTTTCTTCCTTTTTAGCGGCATTTATAGTTACTAGATACAAATCCAAAGAGTTAACTCGTAAACAGAGTCAGCAACTTGAACTGCTGGAATATGAGATTCGTAAGGAAATACGTGAGGGTAGGTCTGCAGCATATTTTCTGAATCGAAACTGTCAAGAAGTTCATTTTCATTTTGTAGCTGTTAGAATATTTTTGTGTTGTATCAGAGTTCCTGTTTAATATTGTATGCACTGCAGTAGCAGATAGTATTGAGGTAATAGGATTGCATGTAGTATTTCTTTCCACAAAAAAGTAGATTGCTATTTTCCAGCTCATAAGAGCTTCAGCTATAAAAACTCTTCCCTGAAATTTTTTTTAAGAAATATCTACTGGGGCCAAGTTATAATTGTGAAGCTGATTTTGTGTCAACTAAACTAACTCTCTGGGTGGGAATGGGGGATGCTTTTTCAGGATTTGCTGAACTGCAGATGGATGAATTAGATGTGGTGGATAGTTTTGGAACGGTTCCCTTCCTTGACTACAAACACTTCGCTCTTAGAACTTTCTTTCCAGAGGTAAATATTTACAGGTCTTTCAGTTGTCAGCCCTGACTAATAGTAAAAAAATTGAGGAAGCTCAAGATCAAATAACTAAAGAAAATACTACACTGTAATTGCACTTTGTTCTCACAAAAAACTTTTCTTAGATCAAGAATTACCAAAGAATACTTAAAGCTGTATATCTCTATATTTAGCCAGGCCTTTATTCTGTAGATAAAGCAACATTCTTGAATTTTCAAGGGCTGTGTGTGTATCCATTTCTTTTTGTTCAGCCTCACTGAGCTGCTTGCCTTTCAGGCCATCTTAACTAAGCTATAATTTATCCATTGCTTTTTTTGTTCCCATGCTTTCACTTCCAATGCTATAGCTAATTAAAGTAACAGTCAGGCTAGCTAACATGCTAGCTAACCTCATGACACTTCCTAATTAGACTTGTGGGATGAAGAAATGGCTCTAAGATGGTGCTGACTTTCTACACCAAGGTGCTGACAGAAATGGTAAGATGTTGATTCAAGGGGGTGCAGCTCAAATGCTTAGAAATGACATAAGTACTTAAGTATTTTCCAGTTTAGAGGCAGATATTTTCAGTGTTGTTGAAGCAGTTTGTGCTACTGCATCAGATGACCAAAGAGGTGTTCTCTTGAATGTTTTACTTCTCTTACTAATTTTTTTTTGTGTGTGGCACATTATGGTGCTGCTAAGTGCCTTTGCCACAGCTTTCAATATTATATCGTGATGTTAACCAGTGCTTATGAGCATTTATCCAATTGGCAGAAGCTGTGATCTCAACTGGTGATATTTTCCTGTATGACTGACACCAGTAAGTAGAAACTTGGTTAGTTTAGGGCATAACTGGTATGGATGTGAATTATCTGCCAGGTTTCATGTAACACTCATCACTCCTGCGGCCAAGTCTTGCACTCTTGTCTGCACACTGCTTCACTTTATCGCTGTTTGTGATCCTAGTAAAAGCTCATTGTGATAAAGTTAAATACATGTGATAGTACAGAATCACGGACTTTGGTTTTTGTACAACACCAAATACCAGACGCCAAGGCAGAATAATATTTAGCAATTACATATGCAGAATCTTTGAGTCTGGTTCTCACACCAGAGGACACTTGGAATATCTTTGCTGGTATTACTGTTATGCCCCCAGCCTAATTTTTAAAGGGTGACCAGGTGGTTTGAAGAAAGTGGAAAGGACACTTTACTTCCTGCATCTCTTTCCTTTCAGTTTGTTTTGTTGCTAGGCATATTAGCATTAAAATAGCAGTTTTATTCTTAATATGCCTTTTCCTATACTTTCCCTTGTGAAAACAATAATAGTCTGTAGAAGCTGACTCAGTGGAAATGCTGCGTTCTATGCAAATAAAAAGTTAAGAAAAAAAGGCATAAATCTTGCCACTCTGCTGCATTCTGTAAAGTACAAATGGGAAGGGCTCCTGTTTTGCCATGGCGAGTCTCATGCCACTGCGCATGCTGGAAATTATTTCAGTTGGATTTTGTCTCAGTTTGAAATACTTATCTCACAAAGGTTCACTTACTACTGTTAGCTCTCTACAAACATACGGTGTCAGGCAAGTTACTTAACATGTTGTATACCAAGTTTTTCTGCTAAGTACTTACTGTTTACATTGCAGGAGTGTCCAAACATGTCTTGTGCTGTATGAATGTGGCAGAAAAGCAGTACTTCACTGAACAAAATTATAGATGAACAGAAAAGCCAGTGGGGTATATTTTGCAGCAGTGTGTCAGGAGGGTTGACAGAAGGGTCAAAGTGACAAACCACCACTTCCTTCACTAACCACATGTGTTTGAGTGATTGTCCATATTGCACTCTTTGTGCCCTCCAGTGTGATTGATGGGCTTTGTCTCATCTAATCTAAGCTGTTTAAGTATGGAAATTGAAGCTGTTCACTGAGCATCTTCTGTAGTCTGTGCAGAGATGAGCAGCTCGGGAAAGCAATTCATCTGTCTGAGGCATCTTCCTTAGGATGGGACAGGTTGCTTAAAGAGGAATTCCCATACCTAAAATTAAGAGAGATAGACCCCATCTTCGTTTTAAGAGTCTTGCTTCCCACTGCTTCAGTTTTCTATATTTAATCTGGCTTAACAGCATTTAATGCTTGTAGGTGTTAAATGGATATTATATAAATTCTTAAAATGTTCTTGATGCTAAGCCTGATTTTTGCTGTGCATGTTAAATTTGTCTAATTATTTCTGTTTTCTCTCAATTTCACATGTTATTTGGTTTAATGCTCCAATGCTTGTTCCCTGTTCACAGACATTTTTAACCTTTAACAGAGTTCTGGTTCTTTCATTGTGTGTGTGTGTGTGTGTGTGTGTGTCTTTTATTGGTAGTGGTAGCTAAAGAAGTTCTGGAGAAATGGGAATAGCCAGTGGAAGAAGAGGAGGAAGAAGAGTTTGGTAGGGTAGAATAGAACAGGAGGAATGAGGAAAGGGAGGGATGAACAATCAGGTATGTAGATGAAAAATCAGATGTGAGATGCCAGTGTATGCTCATAGCCTTAAGTCAGTCATACCTGGGCTGCATCAAAAACAAGTGTGGCCAGCAGGCTGAGGGAGGTGATTTGCCCTCTCTGCCACTCTGAGACCTCACCTGGAGCACTACATCCAGCTCTGAGGTTCCCCAGCACAAGAAGGACATGGACTTGTTAAAGCAAGTACAGAGGAGGGTGATGAAAATGCTCAGAAGGATGGGACACCTCTTCTATGAAGAATGTCTGAGCCAGCTGTGTCTGTTTAGCCTTCAGAAAAGAAGGCAGCCTTTTTTTAAATGGGGCTTATAAGAAAGATGGAGGTAGACTTTTAACCAGGGCCTGTAGTGACAGGACAAGGGTTAATGGTTTTAAACTGAAAGAGGATAAACTTAAATTGGATATAAGGAAGAAATTTCTTATGATGAGGGTGATGAGACACTGGAACAGGTTGTCCAGAGCAATTGTAGGTGCCCCATCCCTGGAAATGTGCAGTGCTAGATTGGATGGGGATTTAAGTAGCCTGGTCTAGTAGAAGGTAACCCTACCCATGGCAGTGGGGTTGGAGCTAGATGATTATTAAGGTCCCTTAAAATGCAAACCATTCTGTGATTCTGTAAGGAAACTAGGAGCTACCAGCATGACAGATAAAGCAGATGACAGTAAATAGTGTAGATCTGTTGCTCAAGAGGCATTGACAAAGTGTTTGAGAACTGGGGGCTTCCTTTTATGTGAGAGCTTTTGCTGGGAATGGATGTGAGGTGGCACCTGTGCCTCAATGGAGGCTGCCAGCATGGACCTCCTGGAGAGTTCATTAGTGAATATTCATAGAGTGCTTTGAAATGAATGGAAGCAGATGAGCTCAAGTATCACTTCGTTAACAGCAGCCCTGTATACCAAGGGCTGCAGGCTGCCACCCAGTAAGGATGCAGCCTGCAGCACCCCTTACACAGCAGCACACTCGCAGATGTGACACACACAGTGACACACAACTCTTCCTGGGGAGCACTGGTTGACTGCAGTGCTAGTGCAGCTCAGCAGTATAGAGTAACACACACAGCACACTGAAGATGGTACCAGGTCCACTTTCTTGGGTTCTTTGACAGCACCTTTGCAGAAGTTACTGTGTCTGTTTTGATACTGTATCTGCTGGAAGTCGGCATTTCCATTGTTTTATTTCAAATAGTATCAGGAACATGCTTGGCGTGTTAAACGTACGTGTGTTAGAAATTTTTGGTGTACTTATGCATGATAAATGTCCCCTTATGTTTTAGTCAGGAGGCTTTGCATCCATCTTCAGTGAAGAAATGCCACAGGTAAGCTAATGTAGTGTGATATACCTTAATTTTTTTTTCAAGAGTGATTGTATCCCTTCTCTCCATGTTTTCCTAGAACACATCAGCTTGCATTTTCAGTATGTTCCCTTTCCTCCACGAGGAGGGTTACATGGATTTATATGTAAAAGGAGCTTGAAGTGTAAGATGCTGTTATCCAATGTGTATTTGACTTACTTAAATAAAACAGAATCTCATAATGGAAAATGATGGGCAAACTTAACTATTGGCATTGCTTGGTGTATAGGGCAGAAAATGTATGCTCTGCAAATGTATATTCTGTGTTGTATACAAACAAAAATGCATTTTTGGAAAAATCCTGAGACCCCTTAAAGAAAGGCAAAATTCCCACTGATTTGAATGAGGCCAGGATCTTATCCCATATGTTTCTTTCCGTTTTTTTCTGAGCATTAAGAATCCATCATAGCCAAACTACACTTTGCTTATTTTTGTTTAACTATTCCAGAGCAGAGACCAAACGAGCAAGGATGAAAGCTTCAACATGTTGCATGCTTTAATTTGTAACAAGAACTTTCTTGTTACTCTCATTCACACCCTTGAAAAGCAGAAAAATTTCTCAGTGAAAGACAGGTATAGTATGATTATGCTTATCATCTTCAAGAAAAAGAATTAGCAGGAAAAAATGACATGGATTGTAGCACACAAATAAATATATTTTCTACTTTTTGCAAAACAAGCTTGCAGTATACTCTGGAGCATTTTTCCTTCTCCATCTGCACATGCTGAGGAAGAAAAAACATTGCCATTAAAACAAGCAATTAAAGAGAAATTGGAATGTTTGTGCATATAAACAAAGAAGCAAAGGAGCAGGAAAGCTCAGTTCAAAACTGTAAACACTTCCTGCAGTTAGATCAACAGTTCTACAGTTTAGAAATGTTCTGTCACTGAAGCAGGTGTTGTTCTGCAAAATTAAATTTAGAGACACACATTCTGTGTTTAAAAAATAATCACAAGAGCAGATGGACTTGCATTTTTTTATATTTTTATAGAGAACAGTGGACAGTTTATGTGTCTGAGGAGGGAGAACTTAGGATATGAACTGCAGTAAAGTGTGTTTTCATTTATTAAAAATGACTGAGAAGAGAAATTCCAGAATTATAGCATTATTTTTTTTCTCCCTACAGGTGCTTGTTTGCATCCTTCTTAACTATTGCTTTACAAACTAAGCTAGTTTATCTGACCCATATTTTGGAAGTTTTGACAAGGGACTTGATGGAGCAATCGAGCAATGTACAGCCTAAACTCCTGCTCAGACGAACCGAATCCGTGGTAGAAAAATTGCTGACAAACTGGATGTCTGTCTGCCTTTCTGGATTTCTCCGGGTACGTGGATGTCTTTTCACTACATAAGATATGCAGAGAACTTCTTTAATTGATTTTTTTTCAATAGGAGCTGTTAGAGGGATCAGTTTAAAGCATTCAATCTAGTATTTAACATTATGAGTGTACTCTCTTCTAGTTTAGGTGACTTAGATGGCTATCATCGGTGGAATGCAGGAAAAGAGCACGTCTCCAAGCCCAAACAATGATTGTGTCATTTGTTTGGGCAAGATTTGGGTAATTTTGTAATTCCAGCATATCCTTTTCTTATACCAAACACTTCAGCCCAGTAAGATGTATTGTGATCATATTAAAAGACTGATACACTTCTTAAAATGCAGCTGTACCTATCTATGCAAGTTGTTGGAAAGCTACCAAGCAATGGAGATTTAAGGAATACCATCCTTTGGAAAACTAAGCTTCTTTCCAAATTTTTCAGTCTCCAAGCAGTATTGAAGATTTCAAGACCTAAATTACTTCAAATGAAAACAAAATAAGCATTTTGTTTCATTTTAATGTTTGTTTTAGTAACTTGATAGCACTTTGTTCTTGGTTTCAGTGCCTGGTTACTTTTCCTGTGTCTCTTATCAATGTGATGCTATCACACTGTTTGTATCACTGTCATCAGTGCTTGCATTAATACAGCAGCAGAATTGTTTGAGGCTCAGCAGCTCACAGCGGTTTCCTGGAACCGAGGAGAGTGCCAAGGAACTGTCAGAGACATATTCTCAATAGAGCAGACATTTTTACAGAGCTGTACTAGTGAGATGCCTTAGCCAGGCTACTAAAGATTGGTGTCACATGGAAATAGAGATACATCCTTCCTTTCTCAGGTGCTTTCCTGAGCCCTGGGGTTTAGGCAGGAGAGAAAATCCCCAGTTTAATTTCCTCTTTCTCTGATACACCAGGGTAAGTCCCACCAGGTTGCTCCCAAGACATTTTTCAGAGACAAAAAAGAGAGACACAATTCAAAAGGAAAATAGTTGTTAGCTTGTTTTCTCAAAAGACTGAAAATGGAAGAAGTAGCTGAAGTATGTATGCGAACATGTGCATGTCTCACCCCCCCACCCACTCTCTGGTGGAACTGGGAAGTGTCTGCCAGGTGGAGTAGGAGCAGCTTGTCTGCAGTGTGCTTGTGCACAGCAAGGGGCTGTGAGCTATCTTGCCATTCACTCCAGATGTCCCTTGCTATTTGCATGAGACTTTCACACTGAAAAGCAGAAGATGGAGGTTAAACAAATAACTAGATAAATCTGCTTGGAGGGATTTTCTTTTCTAATTGTACAATAATGAGTTACTTAAAAGGAAGTAACACCATTTGTTACACTTGATGTTTTTCTAGTTATTCATGCTCATTTAATGATTACCAAAACAAACGTTTCTTGCATTTTTTTCCTGTCCTAGGAGACAATTGGTGAACCTTTCTATTTGCTGGTGACAACCCTCAATCAGAGGATAAACAAAGGACCTGTTGACGCAATAACTTGCAAAGCCCTGTATACTCTTAACGAAGACTGGCTGCTGTGGCAAGTGTCTGAATTCAAAACAGTGGTATGTTTTCCAGCTTGTGTTCCCTCCAGGCACAAACAGCTGTAATCTTTTCTCTGTTTCTAAGAAGCTCTTAGAATAAGGTTCTTAAGACACTAAGGTAGTGTTTAAGTACCCAGATAGTAAAATTGTTGTTGCTGATAAAGTTTCCAAACATGCTGAGTTTAACTAGCTGGTGTTTCACTGATACACATTTCAAAAATAGCGCTTATTCCTCACTTCACAGCATGCATTAATCACCAGAGTAGGTTTAATGAAGTCTCAGGGTATTTAAAAAATCCTTCATATTTTAAAGTATGCTACGAAAATATAAATATGCTTAGAATTGAAATTAAACTACACTTTATAAATGAATGAAAGAATGGAATGCAGAGGTTTTATTTTTCTATTGTGTTTGCTTGTGGCTAATCATCAGGCAATGATTTGCTGTGGGTTTCCCTATTATTAGCACCAAATTAACAAGGTTACAGCATGGTGGATTTTACTTAGTTGCTTGGTTAGAAACAAGATATCTGGGAAGTTTAGCTAAGCTTCTGAATTTACCATAGATTTTTTGCTTTTCTCAAAGCACCTAAGAAGTACTTCCTGTTTTCCAGTTGCACCCAAACATCTTTGAAAGCTGCAGTTCCCTTACTGATTGTCATTGTGACACTGAGATGAGAAGGGATAGCAGGGTTATTGAACTTTGGAACTTGTGAAAATTGTGACTTTTAGAGTAGGAGGTCTCAAAAGGATTTTCAGAATAACCAGAACACCCTTCTGCTCCAGAATTTCCAAGTGATTTTAGGTCTGAGAACTTTAAAATGTGTATTTCCAGTCATTTTTGTAGCTTTCTTGCTTCTTAACTCCTGGCTTCCACTCAGAGTTACTTGACATAATGAGAGGAGTATGAGAAGAGCTGAACAGTGGGCTTCACACCTTGGGAGCAGAAATTGGCAGGCAGCAACGGCCATGGCAAGGACAGTTCAAATGCTGGCGGTGGTTGTGGAGGAGAATTTAGTCCTTTTCAGAGCCCATGTGCTAAGTCTCCGGTAGGGCTGGAGTTTCTAGGTCTGCCTGTCTTCTGTTTTGAAGCAAGAACTTGGAGGTACTAAGATGCCATATACTGGAGTATACTACATGACCCTGGAAAATCTGGCTGGTCAGCAGACCACTGGACTTATCTCACTGGGCCACAAAGGAAACTCACTGCAATGGGAGCATTTCTGTGAATAATTTCTGAATTTTCATTTTCCACTGAAAGCTTCAAACTGATAAAGTGATAGTCAAATCTTCTTCTTACAAAGCTGTTGCTTT
Organism: Toxostoma redivivum; assembly: GCA_013397375.1. NCBI lineage: Eukaryota > Metazoa > Chordata > Aves > Passeriformes > Mimidae > Toxostoma > Toxostoma redivivum. The sequence goes on along the minus strand of VXBI01010144.1, from coordinate 590,966 downwards.
GTAAGAAGAGGCTGCATTTGAAGGTATTTCAAGCTAAGTTACCAGAGTGTGCATTTGGAAAGGAAGTTCGTGACTAAAAATCGAATACATAAGCCAGAATCTTTGGTTTCCTTGTTTGTGTGCTGCATTCTGGCATGTATTTGAGATCCAGAGTAAATTTAAATATGTTGCTATATGTATCCATAGGATGCAAAACGCAGTAGTGATGCGGAACAACAATATTCAAGCAAGCTCAATATGCCTGTAACTAGTAGACTGCACAGAAATGTCTAGTTCTGTGGAAGTAATTGGCTTTTCTTATTTATAGCACACATTCAAATTGGGAGCCCCCTGGGGGATGGGGGGCCCCTTGACTCAGAAACTTCTGAAGAACTTTAAGTACTTTTTCTAGAGCTACTTCTATGCATACAGTCACTGATAGGGTCTTGTGGTCAGACTGCAGTGAAGAGGAGAAAAGTGGTCTGAAGGACTTGCTATCACTTGTGGAACACTGCAGATGGATGAGGAAGTGAAAGTCCACAGCCTTTCTTAAACCTTGTTTCCTCTCTTTGTACTTTATATTCCGGCTTTTGAGTGGGAGATAATGATACAGCTAGAGGTTTAATCTCGATCAGCTTTCCCCATTTAGGTGCAGCATTCCTTGGGCTTAGCTGAGAAGTGCTGAATGTTCCCTTTAAAACGATCACAAAAGGAGAGAGGAATCCTGCAATAAAATTGCAGAGATGTAGTTCAAGGACTGTAGTTCTGGCTGGACTGGGAAATGGGTTTGTGTGGTGATGTATCTGAAATTTACACTGGAAGCTAAAACTGCTGTGCTGGGGAAGCAAGCCAGCTGTGCACATTTTCCTTCAAAAGTAGCATTTAACAGGAGGCTGAAGTGAAAGTAGTCAGTTTTCTTCTCTCAACACTACTTGAGATGCACTGCATTGACATGCAGGACCTGTGAGCTTACAGACTGGGAACCAAGTGTTTTCTCCTTACTATGGAAGAACATTTCTGCCTAAAGGATTGCAGGTTTTGTTTTCTAAATGGAATAAATTTTCTGATCTGAGTTTTCAAGTGCATTTGTACAGTTGCTCACTGCAGTTACATTCTGAGTATTGCAGTATTTTGTTGGTATTTTGATTTGCCCCTTTCCCCAGCCCTACAATAGCAGTACATTAAAATCTACCTCTCCAGAGCAAAGCATAAAAATGCAGCCTAAAAGAGGGAGATAAAGAGATTATGAAGCAAATCTGCAGACATTTGGTGTCCAAATTTTTTTAAGCTGTGTAGGCACTTGAAGATACAGGGATACATCTGATAGGGAGTGAAATTCTCAAATCAGTAACAGGATACAAACAAGGGTGTAGGTGCTCTGCATGAGAATCTCCTTTCAGGAGTGGGAGTTCAGTTCCAAACCAGTAAAAGCATGATACAGACAGGCTCCTAAAAATCAGGGTGAGCTCCACAGATCAGGAGAGGTTTTTAAAATTTCAGGCCATTTGTAACCAGAAAAAAAAGGGAACCTAGAAACATGTAGTGTTTGAATTGCATTAGAGCTGTTCCCTGGCAGGGCCCCATGCCTTTTTTCAAAAGGTCACAGACCTTGGATCACCCAATGCCCTACTGTTAACCCTCTCTGCTAGAAAGGGTGAGGCTGCTGAAGTACATACTCAAGTGGAGGAATTGAAGGAAAGATGCTTCTAAAAGCATTGGTCAAGTATGGGCTGAGAAGCTGTGCTCTTTCATGCTGTGCTTATATTTGAGTACTGAGAAATAAAGCTGCCTTGAAAGGGACTTGGATATGTCATGGATCCTTTTCCCAGGCTGAGGAAGCAAGCTGCTTTCACACAGGCAGACAAGCAGCTGCACCCCTCGGCAGATAATTTGCTCAATGATTGATGAAGAAGTGCACTCCACAGCTGAGTGTTAGCGTTTCACTGAAGAGTTTAATTTTGAATAGAAAATGCCAGCCTGGAATGGGAGACATTCTCAGTAGTATAACTCCAGTGGGAAGCCAGGGGAGACTTCTTGTGGTGCACTTGGTGCTCCGGCATTCTTTTGAGTAGTCACTGCTTATTTTAAGAAGGCATTTAGGCTGTTGAATGCTTTGCTGAAATGTGTTTGGATTTTTAGATAGGAAGAAATTATCTAATTCACCTGTTCAGCCAACTGCCTTTTATTAAAAGTGAAGCAAAGACACGTAGTGGAAGGTTGTTTAAAGTGTCCAACTGCTTTATGAGTTAAAAGAGGGGTGTTAAAAAAAAGTGGGTGGGCTGTAAGGGAGTAAAGCAGAGACAAGGAAACCAATTTCCTAATACAACATCATGGTTGTGGTGTTATTAGTCACACTTTGTGAGAGATAAGGAAGCTATTAAAAGCATGTGATATATGGGGATTTTTGTCAGCAGAAAAGAACACAGCAACCCTCTCTACAAAGTGAGCAGTGCAGATGTTGGCTACAGGAGAGTCCTCCGGATTAGAGAAAGATTGAGTGTCATACACTGCAGCATCAACAGCACAATCCTTCCTTTGTGCAGTGCCCATCTAGCATAAATTTAACTCTTGCACCATTTTCTGTGCTAATTGGTTAACTCTTCTATAACTGTTCTATAACCTCTTCACAGGTGACTGTTCTGGCTGCTGCAGAAGGATCATGTAATCAATCTTATTTTTCCTATTGACTGTATTTCATAGTCTGGGAGACGGGAGCAGTTTTAAGGCAGTTTTGTTACGTGGTATATCCTGCTACTGACTCTTTACAAAAATTGCCAAGCTTGCACCAATAAAAAGGGGATTTTTTGGGTTTTTTTCCGTGATGTATGGCTGTATGACAAAAGGAAATATGATTTGTTCAGGTGCCTAGCTGCTGCATAGGGTAATGAATAAGAGTCTTTGAATGGTTCAGATTATTATTCTTTATTTCTAAGAAAATATGATATTATCACATTGTTTTATTAAACCACATCTCATTTATTATCTGATATGGTTATTAATAGCTCTGCTGAATAATTAATTGTGTGAAATTAATTTTCAAGGAAACTACAAATCTGAAAAGCCATCTGCAAACACTGTCTTCAAATGTCATTATTTCTGTGACTGCATGGGTGAAAATACATTTTTTTACGTTTGTTCCTGTCTTGTAGCTAGGTTCCAAGCTAGTTCCTATACAAGTAGTTGCAGGTGTCACCTTCTTCTCAAGTAGCCTATAACAATTCTTGCAACCTATCTTAAAGCTTTTCTTAAGAGTACTATGACTTTGACTTGCTGTTATAATTTCTAGTGTGTGAAGTCTCATCTCTAGATTTTATTAGCTTGAACCAGGTCCTATAATTTTCTCCTGAACCTTTCCCTAAGTTAATAATATTTTTGTTTCTTCTGCAAAGTGAGAGACCTTAGAAAAAGGCTTGATTATATTTTCTTGTGACTCTCATATGTCCTCCTGTGTTTTCTCATGTATTTTCTGACCTCCAGAGCTGATCATAAAAGGGTTTCATAATTTTCCAATAACTTCTGTTTCTTTTCTAGTTCTACACTATGTGTCTAAATACAATGATTGTGACTGTCAACTTCTGATTAATGGTTTCTAAAGCCAAGGATTGTGCTGTCAGGCAGGTTGAATCTGATTTATGAAAACTTCAGCTGTAGAGGGACAACTTAATAATAATTGGCTTTCCTAGCTCCCCAACCATTGCTTTGTCACTTAAGATTAACTTCTGCAGGAAATCATAACAGCAAAACCATCTCTCACGGCTTAGAGACTTTTAGTTGTTTAAATATTCCTTCCTATCTGACCACTTCTTTGAGTTATAAAGTATTCCTATTATCCTCACACTGTGGATACTTCCACTTAAGGAGTCCATACATGACTTGTATTCCACCTACATGAAGCATGACTACTCTCTTTTTACAGTCCTGTCATCCTACAGTGGAGTGGAGTGAGAGTGGGAGGGCTCTCATGTGCTGAGGGCTGTGTGAGAGTATGTGCTGAAAAGGAAAGGAGGAAGAGAAATAGGCAGTTCCTCTTGATGGTCTGAAAGGAGTGGAAAATGAAGCAGAAGCAGGAACATAAATATTGCAGTGTAGGAACAATGTTAGAAGGAAAGGGTCATCTGAAGAAAGGAATGCTTCCAAGAATGCAGAGCCAAATCAACATCAGTTAAAGTGTGAGGAGCTACTTCAGAAAGATCAGTTCAGAGACTAGAAGGGGCAAAGACTGATTAAAATGAGTTTTCCAAGGACAAAATACAGTTAGTCCCTCTCCACATTTTAATCCTACAAAACCATGACCTCAGGGCAATCAGAGTCAAGGACAGGACTGCTGTCTGTTAGTTGGTCTGTGGGTCTAACCAAGCATGACTCTCTCGTTGCTGTGCCAATATATTCTTTACTAATTTTCTGCATGAAATCCCAACCTGAGGCATGGTGTCCAGTCTGCTTCTCCTTCTGCAATTCCCACATATCCTTGTCTCTGTTTCCATCTGTCCTTTCCATGGACTCATTTTCCTCACAATTAAACATCTCAGTGTCCTGATTAAGTTGTTCCCTGTTACTTCAGTTACACCCTAGTCTTTCTGAAATCATGATCTTCATAGTTTTGCAACCCTGTTTTTAATACTTCCTTTGCTTCTGTAGAGACAATAAAGTTAACTTTTGTTGCATTGGACTTACATTTTTCACCCGCAGCATGTTGTAATTTCTGCTCTTGCTGGGTATTAAGCAGAAAATACTATTCTACAGCTATTAATAACTACCCATTTTTCTAAGAAGATAGAAAAATTGTCCCTGCAACAACCTGGACAGAAGTTGTGTCCTTCACAGCAGAGAAAAAAATTGTTTACTTGCTTCCTGTTTTAATGCTCAGTCCTTCACAGAGTTACACCTGCAGTCCTGTCATTTCAGTCAAAAGATAAATGTTATACCAGAACTGTTCAGCAGCCAGAATGCTTTGAGTACATTTATTTTCCTATGCCACTTGCAGTCAAGTGCTGGCACCTAAAACACTTGTTTTAATTCTGTCCCAAGACATCTGCAGCAGAACATCTGTATCCATGGAGCTGGACAGCGATTTCACGGCACAGAGGAGGCTGTGGCACTGGAAATTTTTGATGTTACTGCTTGGCACTAGCAATGCTGTGCTCATCCCTTATTCACTGCCTTCTAGCAGTTAATCTGTCTGACCTGATCAGAAAAATATGACCTGACAAACCAACCATTCCCTGGAGATGGTCACTCAGTGTCACTGGTGCCTCCCTGCAGCTTCTACTCAGCTTGTGTGCAGCTTAGCACAGGAGTTGTGTCCCAGCCAAGAGTAGCTGTGAGCTAAGGGGCAGGGGTGCTGTAACCAGACATGGGTGTTTGACCTGAAATAACAACTAATAGAACACAATGCACTTTTCTGTGCAGATCTGTGCCACTTTGGATTCTATCTGCTGCAACATGCTCTCTTTTCACTGCTTCTGTGGCAGCCCTGTCTGTGCTGCCTCCAGAGACAGGGCTGTATGCACACAGACACGTCCAGGGGAAGTGCACTTTCTGTGTAATATAAGGCACTCAGCATAATCTGCTGGTGTAAATATGCATTTTAACACTGCTTTCTATCCACTCTGGATCAATCATACTTACTGTGGCTACTTACTCAGCAACATTATCCGATCTCTTGTCACTTACAGTTTTACTGTTGAAGGATTTATTTTACATAAAAGATCTGCTTTTTTTTTAAGAACATGCATTGTAATTCTTCCTTGTCTCTTGTTGGTTTTTGGTTCACTGAAATGCATTTGCACAAAAGCAGAAGACAAAAAAAACTCTTGGAAATATATAGCTATGTATATCTATTTTTCTTTTTTTGAACAGGAAGAATTCTAAATGCTTCTTTGTGTAATTCCTTCAAGTAATCTTTATTTGAAACAACTTTAATAATAAATATGCTGAAAATCTCTCGGGTGCTGAAAATCTGTCAGGAGTTTGTACGTTTCCTACGCCAGATGTTCTCTGTAAGTCAGAATAACATGTGTTTCTTTCCCCAGACGGTGAACATTATCTTTGAAAAAATCCCAGAAAATGAGAGTGGAGATGCCTGTCAAACTATTCCAGTTAATGTTCTGGACTGCGACACCATAGGCCAAGCCAAGGAGAAGAGCCTTCAGGCTTTCTTTAATAAGAATGGTTTTCTCTATGGTCTTCAGCTGGATGAAATTGGTCTTGGTAAGAGAATGTCACTATGTTGTATCTTCATGGAGTTTACTGGTCTATTGTGGAGTTTTCTTATTAGGAATGCCTACCTTTGGCTTTGATTCTTTTCAGAGTTCATACAGAACGTAGCTTTTATGAGGAATTTTGAGGCAAAAACTAGATCATTTATGTTACCAATTAGAACACTGGAGCTGTATCTGCTTCCCTTCTGCAAGGACTTCAGCATTGCAATTAACAAACAGATGCTATTTTTTATGCATTTATAATTTCTCTATTCCTTTTCTGGGGTAAGTAAGGTGGCTGGCCCTTAAGTACAGCTGGTTGTTACGTTTTGTCAGTGGATAAGATGACATATCATGATTATCAAGTATTTTAGTCCCTATCTACTATTCCTCCTACCTTGCTTCCTTCCTTCCTACAGGCCTACATTGCCCTGGATCAGAAGAGCCTTCAAATATATCTTATTCATAGTCAGATTAGGTTTATGTAATAGTTCGCCTGTGACTCACAAAGTCACCTACAATATCTACAGATGTAAAACAGGCTGTTCCAGCAGATGAGTCAAACCATCTTTCCTTGTTGGATTTTCAAGAGCCCAAGATCTGTAGCTATCACCACCAAACCACTTCCCATGTACAAAACCTAACAGACTCTGTATTGTTGGCATTTGTCACCTCCTAGACTTGGTCCCTAAGATGTCAGTACTTCCTTGTGGGGGTCAGCTGACACTTGCTTACCTTCTCAGACTCTGTTGGAAAGTGCTCATAATTTACTTTCATATCTGATGTCTTGGTGTCTATATTCTTTACAGGTGCCTGACCACCCTTCACAAGTACTATGTCAGTCTTGTGCAGCTCATTTTAGTGATCTCTTAGAAGTGTCTTGTGGAACCTTTCTTCTAGTCCCAACGTAACCTCAACACCAGGGCACACTTGTGCAGCAGAATAGAGATTAGGTGAAAGCACCTCCAAAAGCTCTGCCTTGATGAACTCAAAGTGAAGCACAAAAACCTGCTGAAAGGGAAGCCACCCAGGCTGCCACCCCAGAAAAGGAACCAGAAGTGTGGGAGCACAAAACCACTTTCATGTGACCTAGCACAAGGATAGAGAGAAGAAGCTCAGTTGGGAGTCACTGGTCCAAAAATAGTTAGGTGTTGTTGTTCTTCTGCAAATATCTGTACAGTGAGAATGCCATTGGAGTGTAATTGTTTTCTGTTGCTGTCATACTGCAGAACTTGTGTCTGAGGAGCAGCAAAGAGAATTGTTAGATATTGATGGTTCCTCAGAGGTGATGGAAGATGGAATAAGGAAGCTAAATACCATTGGTCATTACGAGGTAAGCACAGAAGCCAGACCAATGAGTTGAGAAGATGTTTCTCCACAGCTCTCAAAAGTGTTCTGCATAGCATGAAGTCATAGTTGAGCATCATCAACAGAAGGAAAGAATTGTGTGGCACACAACGTTCTTGCCAATGAGTCATGTTTTCTGTTATTTTTCAGAGGTTTCCTTGTTGCAGGGTTGCTTGGTTCAAACATACCAGGTAAACTGTTACTTCTGTCAAGCATTTCATTTAAAACAGAATCTGATTTCCAGCTTTGAACGTTGCCTTGGGTCTTTTTGAATATCTGCTGTTGAGTTTTCGTTGCACCATGAGCAACTCATCTCATCTCATATTTTGATTATTTGAACAGGCAGTATTGATACTTCTGAAATCTCATTGCTAGTCAGAATAAAAAGGATTGATGGCTTTTCTCCCTCTTGATACCTCCTGTGTCAGTCTCCTTGCCTTTTTCTCTCTCTGTTTCTGCTTCCATCTGCTGTTGGCACTTGTGCCGTAAGTTTTCCCCTGTGCTCCCAGTTGCACCTGTTAAGCAGTTGTTTTCAATGTTGCAATAATCTGTCCATCATTGCAACAACACACAAAACTGCAACTGGTGGCAGAGCCCTCCTGGGTGTAGCACACTGTGAAAGCACAGCAAGCAGCATTCCTTCTCTAAGGAGTTTTCAGTGACACCAGTCAAAATAGAGAGTGAGATGTTGGAGAAAATGTGCAGCAGGTGATTGGCCTCAGGTGATGTGGAAGTTCAGATGTGATGCTTGCAGATAGATATTGGAAATGGAGGTTATTGTGCTGAGTGCTTTTACAGATCTTTCCTCACGCCTCATTGAATTTGAAAGTCTGGCTTTTAACATGATCATAAATTTTTATTTATTTAGAAGTTTTGCTGCCATAGGTCTGTGCTGTGCAGTGCAGTGCAGTATGGTGCTGCATGTGCTGTATGTTGCTGAGCCAACACACAACTGTTGTTGCTGTCTGCATGAGCAAATACTGTGCCATCCATAGAGAAACAAGGATTCCCTAGGAGGACTTTGTATCCTGGGCAGAGGACAAGGCTGCTTAGATCTGAAGCAAGCTCATTTGGATTTCTATAGGCATTTGTTGCTGTCCTTACCTCACAGGGGTCAGCACTGAACCCAGATGTCCTGAGTCACTATCCAGTGGCTTTTCCTGTGCCTGGCTTGTCTGTAGATGAATGTGTGACCTCCTCCACTCCACTTGTAGAGATTTTGTACGAATTAGGACATTACAGAGTTGCAGTTTGAGCCTGTGCAGCAAGGTCAGCCTAGATTTGAATTAGATTAGGTGTTTGAACTCCTGCCTAATGTGACAGTACCTGCCCTCTTTGCCACAGGCACCTACTGCCAGTGCTCCCTGCTTTTCCCAGTGGCCTTTTGCACATTTGGAGCTCTTGACCATGCTGTGGCCCATGGGTGTCAGGCCTCATGGCAAATAAGTCTGCTCCATTGGTCTCTGTCATCTGTGGGTATCTTTGTCCCAGCCCTTGTTTTGTCTGAGGTTTCTGCAGGCAAGGATTTCTTGCAGATAGAAGTTAGGTAGGAGGCTCAGTTGTTTTTGCAAAGCTGTAACTACACTAATTATAGCTTAGCAGCTGCCTTATGGAAATTGTACTGTATGTCTCCTCGATATTTTAGTTCACATTTTCTGGCACTGACAAAATAATGTACATTTTAGGCAAAAGCTCAGTGGCATTTTAGGCAGTGGCTTAGTGGCAAATATTAGCCATTAGCATATCTAGTTTATTTTCTTGTATGCATTGATACAAAAAGGAAAGTAAAAGCATCTCGATAGCAAGAAAAAGGAACATTGCATATTCTATATGAGGGCAGTAACATTGCCTGAGAAATTCCAACTTACATTTCAGCAATGCCTCGAGTTTTATGGCAAGCCTGAATTTTTCTTTTTGTTTGCCAGCCTTAAATGCTAGAAAGTAACCATCAAATCTTTTTAAGACCCCATAGCATGAGGGTTGTGTTGTGACGGTTTTCGAGTCACCAATCAATCTTGTAAAAGTAGACTTCGTTTCTACACTGATTTTTAAAATATGCAAGAACAGTACATTTGCATATTTGTATAGTGTTTGTGAAGAGAAAAAAATCCACTGTACTGTTAGACTCTCTTATGCCTCTGGCTTGTGTGCTACTTTTGCTCTAATGTTTTGGCTCCTAGGAGATTTATCAATATGTTTCTTTATGAGGTCTGTACTATCACTTCCATGAGAATAACCACAAACCATGACAAGAAAGTTGCTAGTTATCTTGACATCCTATTCCCCACCGAAGAAGAGAGCTAGACAGTCACTTTCAGATCTGCTGTCCAGTCACAGATCTCCAGTTTCTCAACTGATAAGAGTATCACACGTTCCAGTAGCAGGCAGAGCCCCATCAAGCAAAACTGAATGTGATCCTGGGAGCTCACTGGCAAGGACTGGATTACAGTAAGGACAGGAGGCCTGGGGAATAAGAGGCATAGAGCCACACTGCTATATCTTCTGTTTCACAAAGCAGCTGTATTTCATGATTTCTGGATTGAAAGAGATCTCTCTTCTCCCTGTTTGTCCCCCTCAATGATGTACCTGACAAAGCAAAGACATTTTGAGGTGTCCATGGGAGCAGCCCACCCCAAGAAGTTATTTAGACAGCAAGATACAAAAAGAAGGTTTTTTTTTTTAATTTTTTTTTATTGGATCACACTAAAAGAAACAGCAAGTATGGCTGCTGCAGTAATGATAAAGAAGGAAAAACATAGTGTACTCACTGCTAAAAGCATAATTTGTCCCAAAAATAAAACCTAGAGTGCGAGCTTTGGTCAGGGCTGCTCTGCAGCAATGCCTCTGATTCCTGGAGGGAAGTACAGTTCTCCCTCTGAGCTCTGCCCATCTCCCTCAGGACAGAAGTCAACACATTTCAGCACTGAGCTGCCTTCCTACTTCTTGGGGAGGGAATGGAGGCAGCATGTTGCCCGTATTGCTCCAGGAGGGGGTAAGCTGCTGGGTAGCACTGTTCCTGTTTATCTGTCTTTAGGGCCAAGTAGGAGGACTGTATGGGTGTTTGTATCCTCTCACAAGCCAGCCTTAAAGTGTATTCCTATTTGTAGTGTGGTTTTCAAGTGTTCTGTGCAATCTAAAATAGTTCTGAAAGTCTGTATGATATATGGAATCTCTGCAAAAAAATCATAAAATAGATTGCATTTTCTTTCCAGGAGCAAGTATAAGTGCAGATTTTTTTGGCACAAGACACAGCTTTTGATAGAGTATCTTAATGTTTAAACTGGTTTCTCACACCAGGCTGGCTGCCAAGGTTTAAAAAACACTTAAATTATTTTGGCAGAGATCCCTTCCTAGAACTGGCCGGTTGTTTTTGTAATTATAGAGGCAAGTACACTAGCACTTGGCAAGACTCAACATTTGATAGCAGAGTAGTGGTGTAGTTCTCAGTGGGAGCCATTTTTTAGTTACTCTTTGACAATAAAAACATGGCTTGCCAATTTGTTTTAAAGATAATGCATAACATCCTGGCAACACTCTAAATTCAGGGAAGGAGGAGGTAGATTTTTCCTAGAAATCTCAAGATGGTAGGATACAGATCTTGATCTTATGGTGTATAAATATTTTGCTCAGTTTGAAAATAGTTATTGGGAGCACCAGGCTAAACCCTCGACATGGCCCCTTCACCAGGACATGGGTAGAACAGAGTGAACTGAAAAAAAGGGGACCAGAAGAAAATTCACCTTTGTGTATCTCTGCCTCACCTTTCCATAAGATCCTATTGCACAGGATGCAGAGAATTTAACCTGAGCAATCTACAGAAGAATGCAAGCAAGAAACAGCACAGAGCAGTACATGAAAATGTCCACATATGGGCTGAACCAGAAAAATTGAAGGAAGGGAAAGGCTGGTGCACTGGAAGAGGTGCCTTCCCACCTGGCTGGGTGATGCTGACAAAGTGCAGCTACTGCCCATGCCTGAAAGTCCAGACCTGGCTGCCTGCTGAAGGCCTTGCACAGCCAGACCAGGCTGTCCTGCACTGCCATGGCCTGAGGGACAGAGGAAATGAAACTGAGGCTTTTGTCAATTCTAAGCACTTTTGTTTCAGCATGATGTGTTTGTTTTTTCTTTCAGATTTCAAATGGAGCAACCATAAAAGTCTTTAAAAAGAAGGCAAATACCCGATCAGGTAACACTGCGACCTATTTAAACTTTTGTGCAGAATGGTTGGGAATGCAGAGAACTGAGTTGTGACAGATTGTATCTTGGTCAATAGAAGGTCAGAGAAACTGGTACTTTGATATAGTTGAGCCAAATGAAGATCCCTGGCTCTGGGCCTCTGGCAGGTACAGTGGGCCTAAAAGGAGAAAAGAAGGCAAAGGAAAGAAGGACAGAGGGGCTTACAGTCCTCAGCAAATGATTGCTTAGAGATACAGGCTCATAGGCAGGAAAGCAGGACAGGGAAGCCCAGGTGACACAGAGACAGAGCATGTCTCTCTTCCTGGTGCCCAGAACTGTGTGTCACAGACGTAGTGTTGTATTGTCAGAGATATGAATGATAAAACCCCCACTGTTAGGTAAATTTCTTTATTCTGTTGACTTTGACTTAGCTTTGACGGTCTCAACAGCATGTCAGGAAATAAAGGATGCTTACAGGGGGCCAGTTCATCTCACCTAGCCCTGTGATGCAGGCTGCTCCCACCCAGCTGGTGGATGAGGGGAGAACTTTCTGTAGCCCCTGTGAAGAAACACACTCCTAACACGTGTTTTCTTATCATCAAAGTTAGGACACATGCATCTCACTGACTGGGGTGGCCTCTCCCTTAGCAAAACTGAGGTTGTCTGTTCCCAGCCGTTATGTTCAAGCCTGACCTCAGCCCACCTGCACTCAGTACTCTTAGACTTAAACCACCACAATCATCTCATCTTATCCTCCTATCAGAGGAGCTGTGATTGCTGCCAGCTTACCCCAGCAGCAGATAGGATGTCATAGCTTAGTGGTCCTGAGCTACAGGTTGGCACTAGGGAGGTGCACAGGGTCTGTGCATTTCCCGGAGGCTTCCCCCACATGGCAGGCAGGAAAGGATAACACTGACTCTGCTGCTCGTCCCAGAGCCCAGCAGAACTCACAAGATTGTAGCTATGTGTTTCATTCATGGCTGTTTGCTCTCTGCTTTTGTTGTTTAGATGTGGACTACTCAGATGAACACTGTCATTTGGTGAGTTGAATCATTACACTGCTAAGTGGTAGATTTCATACTGAGCTGTATTTGGATCTGTGTAATCTCTCTAACCTCTTCATGACAGATTTTACCAGACTCAGAAGCAAACAAAGATGTGAAGGGAGCAGGTCACAAAGGAAAGCAAAAATTCAAAGTGAAGGAAATGTATCTCACAAAACTTCTGTCAACCAAGGTAAACTGTAAAAGCATTATTTTGAGGGAGGGCTGATGTTGGCTTGGCTAGTTTGGCATAAGAGAAAGACGAATTAAACCAAGAATTGTGCAGCCTTCCCGTGTGTAAATTTTCCTTGTGTGGGGAAAAAAAAAAAAAAAGTAGCATATAAAAATCACTGTGCTAACTATGGGGTATGACCCATATTTGCAAAGACAGACACATTTCAGATTTTCTAATACTAGAATTCTAAAATTGTCTGATTACATGTAGTATCTACTCAGTAAGCACAACTTTTTTCTCAGGTTAATGAAAAAAGGTTGTTATTTAGCTTATGGAAAGTGAGTCCAACCACAGAGTTCCATAGAGTGAGAATGAACCCTTCTGGAATGACAGTTTTCAGTCAACAATCTCCTCACTCTGCTCTAGAGTTTGCCCAGCTTATAAGCAACTTCTGAAGCCTGAGTTTCACAAGATACTGCCCACGAAATGAAATAATCTGTTAGGGTTTCAGATTAAGCATTCAAAACAACTAGATTAATTTTAAAAGTAAAGTCCTTAGGATTTATAGTACAACTACCTAATTTATACAATGTGCATTGCTTAGGAGTAAGTTCTGCTCACTCCCTCCGGTAATGTAATTTTGTTTCTGATTTACTCAAAATGGTTAGAAAACTCTCTGCAACAGCATATTGCATAAAATATTAATGGGTGCACAACACTGAGAGCTGTTCAAGAGGCCTGAAGGGATGATGATTAGAGCCTTATTGCATTTAAAAATCTATCAATCATTATTTAATTAGGTGGTTGATAATACCTGAAGTAATTTGGGACAGTCCCCAAAATGAGAGTGAAGACTGGCCATTTCTCATTACCTGTGAAAACTAACATGAGTCCTCAGGAAATGCTGGAGTAAATCAGTAATGTCTTATGGTGGAAGACTAAGACTGAGGTTAGAGAAGAGATCAGGCTTTTTAGAAACAGTCCTTTTAAAGGGCTTTAAATTAATCATCTCCTTCTCCAAAGTAGGCCACGGCCCTGAACAACAGAGCTGTGATATCCTTCACTATGAAATTCCTCTCATGATAGGCTGTGCACTGAAGGAAATTGCATCTCACCATCTCTCTCATTCTGCTCTCCTCTCTTCATACACGAACACAGACACAATTGCGGAGTTTAAATGAATTGGCCAGTATTCATCAAGGCCCTGGGATATACTTAAATCCTTCTTGTTGAGAGAAGATTGGGCTGAACTGAGCTTCAAAATAGATGTGAAGAAAAAAAGCACAGAACGGTGTTTTGCTTTGTTTGCCTCTACCTATGAATACTCTGTGATTATGTCAGTGAGTCCAGCAGCAATCAAACACTTCCCTTAGTGAGCCAAATATCTTCACTTTTGTATCAGAAATACCAAGTTTTCAGTTCTTCTCTCTAATATTAGTGTCTTACAGCACCCAAAGCTGTTATCCTAGAATTAGATCAAGTGCCAGAGCCACTTGGCTGTGAAGTGTTGATGAGCACATGTGTTGAGCATGTGTCACAGATGGCACCTGGAAGACCAGTGCCCTAGGAAACTGGCTAAACTGCTTTTTCTCACCTCCCTCTTAATTTTAGTCACAAATTCCAAATGCTTTTAGCAACAGTGGCAACAGTATCCGAAAAGTTGATGTTGTCTTTATTAGACCAAGTAGTTCTTCCCACCTGTGATGTATCACAGAGTTCACCATGATTCTCTTGTAAGCAGAGCAACAGGACGTGACATATTGAAGGAGCTTGTTGTGGTGTATGGGAGTTTCATTTTTGTTAATGTTTTGTTTGCCAATAACCTATGGCCTTGATGTTTATTTGCCACAAGCATACTGTAATTTCTGTGTGTGGTTGTCTTGGGGCACACGCAGCTCTGTGAGGTAAAATATCGTGGTTTTGTGCAATAGTAACAAAATACTAACTTTGTTACTTTTCAGGTTGCAATTCATTCTGTTGTTGAAAAGCTCTTCAGGAGCATTTGGAGTTTGCCCAACAATAAAGCGCCTGTTGCCATCAAGTACTTTTTTGACTTTTTGGATGCCCAGGCTGAGAGCAAAAAAATTACTGATCCTGATGTGGTCCACATATGGAAAACCAACAGGTATGCCCACGGGATATATGCAGGGGTGCCTGTGCTTTCCGCAAACACAGTTGCAAAAATAGAATGTGTCACGTGTGATCAGAAGAATAACATTTTGGCATGTATGGGAACAAGAAGTGGTTTGGCTTTGTGGATAACAGTAACTTTAATGTATTGATTTAATACAATACAAACCACCAGAGCTTCCAGGTATGTGCAGTCTGCAAACTGACTTCACAATCTGAAAGAAGTAGCTGCAGATTGAGAGCATTATTTGAAGCAGGGTGCCTGAAAGATGTGTTTGCTCTGTAGCCTTTGTTCCCTGACCCCTTTTTTAGCGTGAAGAAGCAGCCAGGAATGTGCTTTGTTCCATGAGTGCAGTTGCAATTAAGGACCATTTTAAAGCAGATGTGCTACTTGAGTGGTTGATTTTAAAGATATTTGTTCTTTCTCCTGTCTAAGTCTTCCTCTTCGCTTCTGGGTGAACATACTGAAGAATCCACAGTTTGTCTTTGATATTAAGAAGACTTCACACATAGATGGCTGTTTGTCTGTAATCGCACAAGCTTTCATGGATGCCTTTTCTCTCGCAGAACAGACACTGGGGAAGGTAATGCTGCCCCTCCCGTCTTCTACTGCTTTCTCAACCGATGTCTTTTTCAACTGTATAATGATTAAGATGATGAAATCCTGGATCTGCTGATACTGGGGGCAGAATTGTCAGGGGCCTAATTAAGCTGGGTTTCCATTCCTTATTTCTCTGTCTCCTGAGACTTTGAAGAATTCACCAGTAGACAGATACAGCTATTAGAATGCCTTATTTATAGCTAACTGCTGCTTGTTTTCTCTGCAGTTCAGTTCTGCACAGTGTGTTTACACAAGAGGTGGCAGAAGGTGAAAATTTTAAGGTTTTAATGTAGTTTTAAACAAAGATCTTAAATGTATTAACATTATTTGATAAGTAGTCCAGATTTTGTCTGCCACACACCAGTGTGCAGAAAACTCACACAATGAGCTAGTGGAAGCTGCAAGAATACTGAAAGACCTCTGAAGTTTGAAACAGTTCCTTTCACATATATTAGCTGCTCCCTTTTTATATGCAAAATTATTTGCTGCAGCAACAAGTTCAGGAACTTTACATTCAAAAACTCTTTAGTATAGTGTCCAGAACTCTGGGGATCAGAAATACATTTTTCCCCAGGGTATTTTCCTTTTCTTTGGACCAAAGCAGTAAGCTTTTGTTCAGGTTCATAATACCAAGAAAAACAGACTAGAGACTTTGTAGCCTAAAATAATTTATATAAAAATGGGCTAATATCCGATGTAATCTAATCCAACCGCTCATCTGTTAAAGGTAAATAACAAATAATGTGCTTATTTATCTTATTTTAGGAGTGAAGTAGCATAAATTAAAGCTAATCACTTCCTTGATGGAAAAATGAGTGAGCAGTTGTTAGGTTGTTAGGTTTATGTGCTTAAAATCCATTGTGCAGTATTATTGAAACAACAGCTCCTGATAGCTATTTGAAAAGAGATGCTGAAACCTGATAAAGGTTTGCAATGCAGTAAACATCTTGTGACCTTTTAGTACCAAAACATATTTACTTTCATTATTTTTAGGCTTTTATCTTGAAATATCTTTTAGCCGTTTAGAAAACAAACATTTAAAGTACTTAATCACACATTGGAAACAGTGGTGACAAGATAACACATGGTTGTGTCATTTATTGCCCAGAACTTAAACAGGAAATTACCAGCCCCCACTTTTACATTCTGAAAATCAGTTTTCCAGGTGGGGCTTTTGCTCCTATCACAAGGGGCAGGACAGCATCTAACAAGACTCTCTGGTGTGTCACTGCTGGGAACTTCCCTTTCAGCAGTACTGCTGAATCCTGAATATAAATTGGGTATCAGCCTCAGACCCTTTGGTTCAGTTTTCATAACCTTTCGGTCTAGGGACCTGTACGGAGGAAGTGAGAAATTTTGTTCTGAGGGACAAAAGGTCATCAATCCTGATGTCAATAGAAATAATTACATGGCAACTGTCATGAAACACAATACACTATTAGTGAGATCCTGCCTCTGGTTTGCATCTTTGTTTCATAACCTTGGTTCCTTGGGTATAACCACAGCAAAGAAAAATGAGTCAGACAGATACAATTAGATGCAATTAACTGTATGGAGGTGGAACCTTAGGAAATCTGTGCTGTGAAAAGTTACAAGGCTTCAATTTTTTTCTTTTAAGGAAGCACCAACAAATAAACTTCTCTATGCTAAGGATATTCCGCTCTACAAGAAGGAAGTGAAAGCGTACTACAAAGCCATCAGGGATCTGCCTCCATTGACCACTGCAGAGGTTGAAGAATTTCTAGCTCAGGAATCTAAGGTATGGTTGAAAAACAGAAATTTTATTTCATGTTAAGTTGTTGTTTTGTTTTTTTTAAGGAGAGGTATCTGACCAGAACTGTTGTCTGTTTTAGAAACATGAAAATGAATTTAATGAGAAAGTGGCCTTGTTTGAAATCTACAAATACATAGTGAAATACTATGATGAGGTAAGCACATCTGCAATTTCAGCTTAATCCTTTATGTGAGGCTTGACACAGTAACCAAGGGCTGGGCTGCTGTGCAACCTGCTGGGTGCCACTCCAGAGGCAGCTCCTTCTTAATGCAGTGGAGGCTGCTCCTTCTGCTGATCTGTGAGGGGCAGGAGCAGCACAGACCCCAGGGCAGCGGAAGCCCCCACCCCTCCAAGGGGCCACAGGCCAAAGGTTTGTCAGTGCACCTTTACTGTCACTGCTGTATTGCACAGAGACAGTAGCAATAATATTTTCCCTGCAGTTTTGAGGAAGTCCCTATATAGTCGAGGCTTCTTGTTATACTGTGTTTGCAGAGTCTCTGCAAATGCCTGCCTGTCACAACTCCTGTGCACGTGCTCCATTTCCCTGGAGGTTCAGAAATCAGATTGGACTGTAGCACCAGGGTTCTCAGTTCAACAGTCAGTGCAAACACCTCAGTGGAGAACACAGCCTCACAGCAAGAGGTGTCTGATCCTTTTCCATCATAGCTGCCTTAATGGTCTCCTCTAATAGTCTTTCTCTTAAAAAGAAGCCGCTATAGTTTCCAGTCCCTGCTATTTACTAACAAAAGAAATCTTTTCTCAGCTGAAAATACTTAGTCACAGGCTATCTCTAAGCTGCTTTCTGAGAAAATCCCTGTCCTCCACTTTGCATGACAGGATTCTCCACTCCATTTTGCTCAGCATCCTTAACAGAGGCTGTGTGTGCCTGTGCAGGGACTGAGATAAGAGCCAGCTGGGGTGTGGTGCCTGGAGGCCCCCTTATGCTTCCAGCAGGTTGTCTGGGTTTCCCAGCAACCAGGCCTTTCTCTCTTTCATTCTCAGCAGCACAGCACCAGCACTAGCTGTAGTAATCCAGCTCTCAGTCACCTGTTAGCTGGTTTACCACTTTTGATCTCTAACATCCCAAATTACCTGGATTTCAGCATCAAATCTTTGCCTCTTGAAACAAGCTTGGGATGATATTCAAAATGGTGTCATCCTTTATTAAGTATATTTAAATGATTGATACAGGAGAATTTGGTGTACTTCTACTCTTAGTGCACATTTTTGCTTTTTTGAAGCTATTACTGGTAAACTTAGCCCAGCCTTAGAAGGAAATCTTCCCTCTGCTCTTCCCCCTCTGGCTTTTGACTGGGAGCAGCTAAATCTCTTTCATTGTTTACTGAGACCTGTCCCTGCGTAGTGTTGCCAGCAGAGATTTCAGGCAGCAGTAGTGCTCCATTCTATCACCTGGGCCATACCCAAGTGGGTGAGTTTGAGGAAAAGAGGCAGTTTATTGCCCTCAGCTTATAGGGCAGAGGAAGAGAAAAAAAATATCACTTGCAAATCTCTAGAGTAAAAACTGGAGCATTGGCCTTGCCTCACACTCTGAGAGATTAGGATGTGTTGAATTTGTTTGGGGTTTTTTTGCTTGGCTCAGTCACTCTTTTGTGGAAGTGTTGCAAATCCTGTGATCAGAATGACTTGAAAGGAAAACTACCAAAATAAAGTGTTAAAGTTGGAAAATAATGTTTACAGATAGGCAGGCACTCAATGGATTTTTCTGTCAGTAGTTGTTAAGAGAAAAGCAGGCTTTAAAAAATAGCAAGTAAAATAAGCATTAAAAAAATTATTCTCTCTTTTGCTAATTGTTAACAGATTGTCAGCAAACTTGAGCGAGAACGGGGGTTTGAAGAAGTCCAGAAACAGCTCCAGCAAGTAAAAGCCTTATTTGATGAAAAGAAAAAATGCAAATGGCATTGAGCAGAGCACTGACTCACAGCATCACTGTGGGGCATTTTATATTAGCGCTACCGCTCCCAAAACTGTTTTGACTGACTATATGTACAGGGTTTGAAACATTTGGACACTCTTCTCCACTCTGACCATTCCAAGTAATCTACGATTGAAATATGGGCAGGGTTACATATTCACACAGGGGCATGTGAAAGTGACCTAATGTTGGCAGGGTCAGCATTTTTAGGTACTTGAACACATATAACCCTTTGGTTCAAAAATACTGTCTGGTAAGCTTTTTGCTTCCTTTAAAATAAGGTCATAGGAGATGTGCAAAATACACTGTAAGTTCAGAGTTGCCCACATGAACTTGCAAGTTGCTTACCTCTTTTTTTTAAGAGAAAAAGCTGATATTTCACCACATCCTTTCAGCAGCTTGGCAAACTGTGAGGGTGAGCTCTGGCTTCAGAATACGGGTCAGCTGCAGTTTCCTTCCTTCCAGTCGAATGTTTGCTAGTTCCTGTTCAGAAAAACAACAAAAACCGACACCCAAATGCATCAAAAAAGCCAGTAGCAAACTGCCACCAAACTGGCACTTCAGATAAGTATTTTTAGCAAAAACAGTAGGTCTGAGGTTGAAAGGACAAATGCCACATGGCAGGACTTCCCTTTGTATGGTTAGAAATTCCATGTCCAAAGTGAAGCGAACTACTGAGGGGAAGAGGTGAGGGGAGGCTTTTGGAAAAGGGCATTTAGCCACCATCAGTCTGTGTTTACATTTTTGACCTTTCCATCCTTAAATAAGCTGTGAAACACTTGTGAGCAGCTTCACAGCTAAAACTGCACTGCATCAGGACACTGCTGTGATTTGATGATGCAGCTGACAATGGCTGCACTTTGGTGCACAAACCTGTACTCGGGTGCATGATCAGCCCATGCATCAGTGCTGACAGTCCTGGCCAGCCTGGCCATCTGGGTCCAAGGGCCTCACAAACCTAAAGCCAGCATGTGGGGGGTCAGGTCAAATGTTGGTTTAAGAATGTTTAAGAACAAGAAGACTGGTGTTTGAGACACTGATACAAACATGCTGGGGTTGGGGTGAGGAGAAGTAACTGTCTGCCATAGTCCAGCTGGGGTTTTTTGAGGCTTGGCCATTTTGA
Organism: Toxostoma redivivum; assembly: GCA_013397375.1. Taxonomy (NCBI): domain Eukaryota; kingdom Metazoa; phylum Chordata; class Aves; order Passeriformes; family Mimidae; genus Toxostoma; species Toxostoma redivivum. The sequence continues at coordinate 570,485 of VXBI01010144.1, read as the reverse complement.
AAGGAAGGTGTCCATTACATTTGCATTGCTGGCTAAAGTCAGCCCAACTGGAAAGCAAGGGCATGGCTGTGCTGCTGGGATAAGGCTGGTGCAGTGGCTACTGAGCAAAGCCACAGAGGAGCAGCTGTGACTCTGGCTCTGCTACAGCACCAGCACAACCCTACCCTGTACTACAGAGCTGAAATGGTTTGTCACCATGGACTCTGCTTCAGTCACAGGAGGCATGTTCTGAGGCTGTCACGTGCCATTACATTTGAGGTAAGGCATTCATGACAAGGAGATACATTTCTATACATTTCTGGAGGGATCCACCACTGGAGGTGAGTAGTATAGCACAGTGGCCCACAGGTGAGGGAAGAACTGTCACCTGCCTTGGCAGTGGAAAAGGTGCCATGGGCTGTGAATGGCATAGATGGCCCAGGTTTGGTACAGAAAGCCAGTGCAGGGGCTGTGAGCAGCCAGAGCCAGCTGCCCAGGGCTCCCAGGCAGCAGAGGGGCACATGGTGCTGCATTGAAGGAGCCCCAGAGCTCAGGCATCTGCCTGCTCTGGTCACAAAGGCAGCAATCCCATGGCCAGCCAGTGCCAGCACACCAACCACCTGTGGCAGAAGCAAGGCGGGCTGGTAATGTGGAGAAAAGCAAACACAAAAACACGGTCCTGCTGGTCTGCCCCCTCCCTACCATGTGATTGCACAAGTTGTTCCTCTTGCATACCAGAGAGGGCAGCCACCAAACAACCCATACTGTGATGGCTTTGTTGTTTTGTTTTTTTTTTAACTCAAGTCTTACACTTGCTATTAAGTTTACACTTTATACTTGATGGAATGTATGGCTTTGTTCAGGACACTGCACTACAGTGTTGCAGTACTTTCAGCAGTTCTCTGCTTGGCACAATGTATTTTGATAAGTTCAATTTTAATTGGAAAAACCCCACCCACCTCTAACCTATCTTGCCCTCTGTCCTAAAGGAGTGGACTCTGGCTTGACTGGCACTTAAGCTTGGAATACCTGCATGTAAGGGCTTGATTTTTACTGTTCTTAATCCAACCTTTTAAAGAAGCATCAGATAAATAGAAAAAGCACAGTAATTGATATTAAAGGAGAGGCAGGAGTGGATTACACTTTCCAGTTAGTTCTCTTCTACTTCAGGTATTTTCTGGCAGTGCAGTCAAATGAACTGTGATAGTTTTGTTCAACAGTAACCTTCTGTACAGGCAGAAAAAACAACTCCAACATTTCTGCTTGAAAAGCTGTAAAATATAATCTGTTTGCGTGGGTCTGATCCTGTGAACTTCACTATATGTGTTTATATTGATGAGGAAATGAAAATCAGTCCTATTCTGTATTTGTACTACTGCTTGTTTGCTACAATAGCTTTAATGATTTCTAGAGATTAAGTATGTGTTGAAGCAGGCCCTGTAGCTTTACCTACAGCCTGGAATAGGATAATTGCCTTTTATTCAAGCCTCCTAAACAGCATCACTCTGTTAGTAAACCATTTTTAAGTCATACTGGGACTTTGTAACCCATCAAGTGGATCTCACTAAGTGATGTGAAGTATAATTAAGTGATTGTGGCTCTTTTGGTAGGTTTGGGTAAGCACACAAATCGTTGGTACACCTTTCGTATCTGCAATTTGCCATTACCGTTACACAGAGAAAAAGAATCACCTCTGACTATTATGGGTATTATGACAACACAACAGTTCTAATTGCATCCTCAGAAATGAAAAGCAAACTTATCTTCAACTTACTTTTCCATGTTTACAGGCAAACTGCTATGGCAAACAGCGTGTTTCTAACACTAGCTTACAGAGCATTATTTTGCAGTCATCTAGTTTGAAGTCAAATCTTACTAATGTGTAAAGTAATTCCTGTTGTACAGAAGTTAATCTGTTGTTTAAAATGAATGGTTAAAAAAGTGCAAATGACAAATACATGTTGGTGTTTGTATGGGTTTATCTAGAATAAAAGCATTTGGAGGTTAGTTTGATTGTGTACTTTAAAATGGTTACAAAAAGCAAAACACAGCTGGTAACAATGCAAGGAATGGAATGTAAGACATGGGGTGACATTGGGTGAGAAATAGTGCTGCAGCTCCAGCCCTGCAAGGCTCCAGGACAGAGCCATGCAGGTCAGCCCAGCACACTTTCATCACACTGAAATTGGGAGGAAGAGGAATAGGAAGGTAGAATACATCTGATGATGCTGGGGAGGGGAGGCACTGGCCTAAACTCCACCAGCTGCTGAGCAGTGACCTCCTGCAGAGTCTGAATGGAGGGGGATTCCTTGGGCTGGAGGATTCCCAGCTGCCTTCCCACCTGTGGGAAGAAGCAACAGGCCAGGGACATGCTGATTGTACAGTGCCTGCCACACAGCCTTCAGGATTTGCATTTCAACTGCATTGTTTAAAGGCTCTGAGGGTGATGATACTTTTAAAAAGCTAAAAATATTAAAAAGGATGATAACACAATAATCCTTCTTTCAGGAGAAGGTGCACAAGGGACAGGAAATAAGCTTTCACATAAAAAAACTGAGACTAACTGGGAAAGACAGCCCACAGACCAGGTGCTGACCATCATTTCTCCTCCTGCTATTACCCTTTTTCTGCCCTCCACGTCTTACCTGGTTTGTATAAACTTCTCCTGCCCCCTGACATCACAGAGCACCTTACTGACACAGCCGCAGCTGGGAAACACGAAGCTGCTGACAGCTGTGCTTTGCAACCATTCCAGGTTAGACCATCCCATTTGGCAAAGCTGGCTCAGGCACAGAGAGTTACTTTGTACAAATTTATACAATAGAAGGCAGCAGAAATACTTCTGTTACTTCTAATAGCTACACTGTTTTCTTCAGACAAGTCTAACAAATTCCACAAGAATGAGCAGCCCAGGTTTAGAAATGGTATTGCCCAATTTAGTGCTCCCACTGACACACTGGAAACCATGCTCTGCTCTCCCACTGCCTTGCCTCCTCTCCCCTGGGGCAGGATGGAGAGGAGAATTGGAGGCAGCAAAAGTAAAGATAATAGGTTGAGATAAGAACAATTTACTGGAAACAGCAACGAGATAGAAAATGATCAGTAACAGCAAGAGTACTAATGACAGAGGGTAGAAAGGAGGCAGATTCACACGTGATTTCTCACTACATGGAGCCTGCCATGCTACATGACCCCTTGCTCTGACCCCAGACAATGAGGTGGTGTAGAATAACCCCAGCTCCCAGCCATGGCCCCCCCTGGCTACTGCAAAAATTAACCCTGTCCCAGCTGGAACCAAGACAAATCCTTATACTTACACACTGTGGAAAATGAAAAATGCAGCCTCTGGAGAGAAGAGTTGAGTCAACGCCAGTGTCATTCTTTCACTATTCCTACAGTCTAACAGCAGTACTCAGTAACCTATTACAAGAGATTGTACAGTGTATTCTCACTGTCCTGTATTTTTGTTGCAGTATTTTGAAAACAACAACAACAAACTAAATACAAACAAACAAAAGCCAGATAAAAAAAATCCCAACAATTCCAGGAAAGTCATCATTATTGGATTATCAGGTAGAAAAAATTAGCTAAATAATTGATCCTTCACAAATTTTTTTACTGGACTGATAACGAACTGGAAAAAAATATATTCAACCTAGGATAAATATTTTTGTCGTAGTAAAGTTAAGAAATTAGAGTAAGAACAAGTACAGACTTGCATTTACATATTGCAAAGGCAATTTATACTAATCTCTGCTATATGATATTTAAAAAAACAATTTATTGCCTATTCCCATGATAGCAATACAAGAAGCACATTGTCAAGGGTAGCAAATAGAAGTTTTCAGAACTTTTAAAATTTCATTTTATCCTTTTTATCTGCATCAAAATACCAACCTAGATGTGGATTACAGCATTGTTAGTGATCAAAACTGCAACCCAGAGTAGGATACATTAACTTTCACATTGAAGGAATAAGAGGATATTATCAAGTAAGTGTAAAAGGATTTATAAAAAATTGTTTTAAATTTTTATATTAAATGTCAGTTTCATTTTAAACAACCCAAACCTTGCAAAAACAATTTTCCAAGTTTCTTGTGCTGACATTATTTAATGTTTTGACTTTATGGAAAAATACTGAAAAACAAACCTTATCGAGAAGGAGTCTTGGCAGTGGTTCACAGAATCACAGAATGGTTTGTGCTGGAAGGGATCAAAGATCGTCCGGTTCCAATCTCCCTGCCATGACCAGGCACTTTCCACCAGTACAGGTTGCTCAAAGCCCCATCCAACCTGGCATTGAGCACTTCCAGGAATGGGGCATCCACAACTTCTCTGGACAACCTGTTCAGTGCCTCACCACCCTCACAGGGATTTCTTCCTAATGTCTAAACCTGCCCTTTTTCAGTTTAAAACCATTGTCCATTATCCTGACACTCACTGGACATATAAAAGGTCCCTCTCCTTTTTATAGGCCCCCTTCAGGTACTGGAAGAATAATGTCTCCCTGAAGCTTTCTTTGCCCTGCTGGCCATGCTGCTTTTGCTGCAGCCCAGGATGTGGTTGGCCTTCTGGGCTGTGAATACACATTGCTGCCCCATGACTAGCCCTTCACCCCTGAGAACTTCTCCATCCTTCTCCACAGGGCTGCTCTCAGTGACTTCCATCTATACTCACATCTGGAATTTTCCCTACCCAGATGCAGCACCTTGCACTTGGACTTGCTAAACTACATAATGGCCCCATGGGCCCACTTCCTGATGACATCGTTTCCTTCAATTGTATCAACTAGTGGACCAAATACAAACTGTCCACAATTGAATCCCAATATTGAGCCTGTAACTGCTGCTATGTTAACTACCACGGCACTGGTAACACAAATTCAGAGTGGAGCCCCCTCATGAATGGCAACTCTGCATATTCTTTTCATGATTTCCAGTGCAATAAGGTACTTTTGTCCTTAGACCCAGCAGTTAAACAAGTTGAGCCACAAAGGGGTAACTATGCAGAATATATTTTATGCTATTCAGGCACATACAACCATGTTTTTGGCAAGATATGAAAAGCATGTACAAAGGATAAGTTATTGAAAGCTAACAGCATCGAGAGTGTGCAGATTTTATTTGGAGTCCTCACTTCGTGCTTCATCTTCTCCAGTGATCTTATTTCTTGCCAAGTCCCTGTACCCAACCATTACCCGGTCCCTAGATGGTCCAAGATCTTCTAGCTGTTTTCTTTGTCTGGTTTCTAGTTCTTCCAACCGCTTGCCAAGCAGGGTAAGCTCTCTTTGATGCTGCTCCTCCTTGAAATTAAAAGGAAAAAAATGTGGCTCTGTTACATTTTGCACACTTGCAAGGGACCAAACTGAGCAATATGTTCATTTTCTTTAAGTAAAATAAAAACTGTAAAGTCCAAAACATCCTTATTTGTTAAATTTTACTTGTCAGTGTTTTGTGGGTATTGTTCTGACATTCTTAATAAACAGCATTGGAAAGAAATACATTCACAGCTGTTCCTCCTCTCAGATGAAGGAGCACACAAATCTGAGGTCTCAGTAACCTTGGATCTGTAAAGTCAACTTGGTCAACCTCAAGAGATTTTCACCCTCAGCAGCTCAGCCTAAGGCACTTTTAACCACACAAGAAATCAAGAGCAGCAATACTGCTTTGTAATAATGAAACCATGGTGTGAGAACAACACTAGCACTTCTTGCTCAGAAGGAGCCACTTAAAGCCTCTGAGGTGATGGACAAAGTATTAAAACTACTTGGTTGTTATATTCTGTAACACATCCTTTGTCTTTCAAGTCCTTCCTATTGCAAGGAAGGGAACATCTCTAGATAACTCAAAATTTCTTACTTCTGTTCAAAGATGAAATACACCTTCCTTAAGACTAAGGTCAGTAAAAAAGAACGATTTCAGTACCCTCTTTTGCTGTATTATTTTCACAACTTGTAATATATCACCACCTGAAGAAAGGAGAAGGATGCTGCAGGCCCAGGAGGCAAGGCAGACAATGGCGTAATACCGACTGGATTGAGAGACGGTATGTCAGGATTCAGAATTATACTCCGGAATTCATTGTGCCGACGTTGCAAGTCCTTTAGCCTCTTCTGGAGGTGAGCATATTCTTCAGAGGAAACATTCTGTCTAGGAAATAACAGATTTCGTATTGCACAAGATCCTTGTTATCCCAACACAGCAGCACAGCTCTCCATGCTTCTCTGCTGTTTAACACCCCCAGTTTCTACCTATCCTTACACAGAAGAACTGGAAGGTAGATGTGTGTACGTTCTTTTGCCTTCATGTCTGTCTAAATGTCCCTCTACATATTTAGCTATCTGCTGTATTACAGATTAGAGTTCATTTATAAAATAAATTAAGCTTTTAGTATCATTCACAGTAGTGAGTCAGAGAAGCCACATTAAATTAATTATTCAAATCAAGCCCTCCATAGAGGCTCAGTGAAGAGAGAAAAACCAGGACTTCATCTTTCAAAGAGGATGGCATGTCTGTTTCTCTTGCAATTCTGAAGTCTTGTTCACTTTCTTTTTTTAAAGGGATTCCTGCAACTGTTTCTATCTGGTATTTTTTCTCTTTTCCTTCTTGAAGAGCCCTGCAGTTGTCTCATAAGCTCTCAGCTGCCCATCCTAAACAGAATCTATTCAAAGAATTCTAGTGCTGTAAAGTCCATTAGACTGGACTCTAGTTACTAATCTAGATACCCTGTATCTTCAAAAATACTTCATATTCGTAAGTCATGTCTTAAGCACATGTAATTTTTCAAGGTAAGAAAAAGCAAAGTTTATTACCTATTTAACACTTGATTTTCTTTTTCTAGTTCTTCCATCTTGGCTTCCAAAAGTTCTATTTTCTCACTCATCCTCCTTTGTTTATTGTCATTGAGAGTCTTTCTCTGTCAAACAGAGGTTTCAAACAGCTGAGTAATATCTTAATAGATTAGATCCTGCAAAAATTTAATCTAAACAGTATGTGGTTTCAAGCTGTGACACTATAGGATTTTCCTTCCTTAGGAAGAGATGTTGTGTTGTTTGAAGGTGCTTAGATTGCCATGCTGGGAAGCAGAAGAGATGGGAAATGATCCATAGCTGTGAATGAAAGAGGCACAGCTGGCCAGTTACTCATTGGTCAGTGAGTGACCAGCTGTACTAACAAACATTCACAATATCTGAGAATCACAACAGTCATCCTTTAAATGACCACGTATAAATGAGTATAAGCATAGCCAAAAAAGTATGCTTCCTTTTTTTTTTCCCTCATATTGATCTTAACTTTTCATGACCTTAAAAGATACTGGTAGGTTTAATAACCTATGTTCAATGTATAACACAATTAATCCTGAAGTTTTACAAAAAACCTGCCTTTCCTTTAAAATTATTTCATAAAAAGTAAGTTTAGGAGAAGAAATAAAATTTTAATATACCATCAAGAAAAAGTAGAACATAATTTTTCTAGTATCTGAAACATCATCATCCCTCATCAAGGGGTCCACCTCTTCAATAAGCATCAATGCACACGTGTGTGCAAAGAAAGCCTCACAAAATCTTTGATGGCATTATAACTAAGTTGTCAGCTATAACATTCTTTTGCATGTCACTTCAACCTATTTCTTTGCTAATCTTGAAGAACCCAATATATTTAGTTATTATATACAGTAGAGGGCAAATAAACTCTTAACATTGAAACAATTCTAGCTGGCCAACATAAAGTTGAACTTTACACAGGCCGGATTATTCAGAAAGGAAGAGACAACATGCCTTTTTCTGAGCAACAGCAGCTCGACATAGCTTGTTCTTCATTTGCTTGTATTTCTCTTCATACTCTCTGATGTGCTGAGTAAGCATATGCTTCTCCTGCAGCCATTCCATACGTTGGTATTCTGAAGTCCTTTGGAAAAATCAGATTATAAGATCAAAAGGTTATACAAACAAAGCAGCATGTTCAGTTAATGTCTTAAGGCTCTTAAAATAGATACACCTTTTCACAACTCCTAATTTTACATACTTATGTATATATATATTATATTTTATATAGTTGTCAGAAGAGTTGACAACTACCTTCTCTGTTTGGGAGAGCAGGGTGCTGCCCTATGGGATCTACCAAGTCTTTGTAACAGACTTGCTTAGGACATGTTCCCAACCACAGCACACACCAGCTCAACAGGAAGCTCCCACTAAATATGGTTTCTAGACAACATTCCAGCTGAACACACATGGCCAATGGCATATATTATCTGTTTAGACTTTTGCATGGTTACAACACTATAATAAGGCTGTGTTCTCTAGCTCTGTATAGGAAAGAGCCAGTTGCTCTGTGCTGCCTCGTTTGTTTGGGCTACTTGCATTGTGAGTCAAAGCAGACAAGAACTAGTGGCATATTACATTACTGTTAAAAATTAAAATAAAATGGTGGGATTCTACGTAGCAGATTTTAAGAAAATTAAGGCTTGTTATTAGTGCATCCACAGTACTCCAGTCCTGGGCAGATGCAGTTTCCCTACAGGGACTCTGAATACATCTCCATAAATTTCTCACCAAACCGCCTCTCCCTTCCCCACAGTAGAAGTGTTGGGCATCATCCACTCTCATTTGGGAAACAGAATCCTGGCCCATGTGTCACCTGTCATGGCTCTTTTAGTAGATGCAGCATGGTTTGTACCTCACTCTTGATTGTAAATAACTACTAGTACCCAGGAACCAAAGCATTCTGGGCAAGCACTGCTTAGCAGTAAAAGGATTTCAGCTGAGGCAATGGTTAAAAAGACTTGAGGTAGGTGTGAGGGTTTCTTGAGGAATTTTGGGAGTTGTTGTTGTTTATTTGGTTTAAATACCACTAACATTGTTCCCAAAATGCTAAACAAGTATCTGAGCTCATCTCTGATCTGTATCAGTCTCATAGTTTGCCTTAGCTCTTTTTCTCATTTCACATTTTCATTTCCAAGCTTAAGATTGACACAGCCAGACATGCAGCTGCTGCTCAGTGCTCAACTGGCACTACTTTATTTATCTGAAACTTTTATCTTATGTTTTCTTGTCTTTTGGTCCCTATTTTACTTCCTCTTGCTTTGGTGCAACTTAACTCTTTGGTGTTAAAGCTCATAAGAATTTACTGAACTGAGGAAGGATATCCTATCACTCACAGATTCACATAAAAACAGTGGAAACATGACCCAAGGCTCCTAGGGTAGCAATGGCACAGACCTGCAGGACTTACTGCAGAAATGAAGCAGGTTTGTAACCTGATGTATCAGCCTTAGTGCATTTCTCAGTACCTACATACTTGTACGATGATCTCTGAGGACTGACAAGTTCCTTCCACTGCCTTCCCAGAAAAACCTAGTCCTGACTGTTTTGTGATCCATAAATATGTAAGTAACAATGACAGTCCCTTTCAGGTAACAGCAACGATCTCACTCAACATGTGATTACACCTCCTTAAAGCAAACATCCAAAGTATTTATTGTGCTAGTGACATACTCTGCAGTTCAAATGCAACAATATCTTCAAATGTTAAATTAAAAAGCACTACTTAAACTAATGACAACGTAGCAATTGCAGTACCAATTAGCAGCAAAAGAGATGTTAAAACAAAAAGAAGCTAAAACAAAAAGAAGCTACATTATACCCTTTGGTAGTTTTACATTTAATCTGGAACACTGACTTTTTAAAGCACCCACCACACAATAATCCAGTACAAGTTAGACAAATATTTGGTTACTGATCGAGGAAATTCTGAAAAGTCATTTCAGACTAACAAATCAATCTTTAAATCCCAGGAAAGTGTTCATTTCTATATGGAATCTGAATAAAATTTGGCTTCCTTCATCATTTATTGTTATATTTTGATGGTATGCAGTCAAACTTGTGCAAAAAAAGGAAAGTGATGACTTTTAATTTTGATGAGAGGAACTAGAAGATATTCTATAAGCTTTTACTTACCTCATATTGGCTAAAAGTAGCTAGTGGGAAAGGGAAAGAATTATTCACACATATACTGACTGGGACCGTGTATAATACAGTGCTTGAATGCTCTTTTCACCCATACAGCTTGAACACTCTTAAAAGAACTGTCTGAAACTCTAGATCCATTTATATCTATAGAAGTTTGACACTCACTTCAGTATAAGTAGAATTTCATTTTATGCCAGTAGTATATCTCACTAATCAAAAATTAATTTTAACCGTGGAATGGAATGGAAATGAACTCCTGTTTTTAAAGCTGACATAAGGAAAGCTTTCATATATACCATTCCACAGAATGTTCAGCTGTTTTTTACAGCTGTCCAATATTTTCTGTTCATTTTAACTTTTACTTTATTCAGAATCTACAATCCACAGTTAAGTAATCTACATGAGAACACAAGCAGTATGAAAAGTAAAGCCAAAAGAAAAAAATTACTTCTCTGTTTCCAGCTGAGCTTTCTCTGCCTGAGCCCTTGCATGTTGACATTCTTGTTTCAATCTCTCTATTATTTCCTTCAACTTCTGATTAGATTCCAGCAAATCATTTTCTGATTGAGAAAGTGAGGCAAGCTGGAGTTGGATATCATTTATTTGCTACCAAAACAAAAAAGATTTTTTCCATTTCAGAAGGTATGCAAATAAGCAGCAACTGATTTTGAGATACTGAGACAATGCAAAATGGAGACACCAACTAACTTTAGCTTTTCATTAGCCTTTTTTATGTGTTTCTTTTCTCTTTACTCAACAGTTTCTCCAGAAGCTTTACAGTAAACCAGTATGAGACAAAGGGTTTCTATTGTAGCTAAAATGGGAAAAGTAGGCAGAACTCTTCTGTCACTGAAGTGTCCCCCAGAACTTCAGAAATCCAACACTTCAGCTGCAGGGCTGAACAGAACTTGAGGACCATGAAATACTTAGTAGCAGAGCAGTGGAGTTATCCAGGCTCTTCTGTCTCATAATACACCACCATGTGTTACAGCCAACAGTGACTGTACCAATCAGTTCACAAAATAAGGAGGCACTGAAAAGTCCAAACTCTGTCCAGCATATAGAAAAGAAAAGGGAAATGATAATTTCTTTCTCCCACATGGACACTTAGATCCCTCAATTTCTGATTTCAGGAGAAAAAAAAATTGTCTTGAACTTCAAGTGCACACAGCTTGCAGAATACTTTGATGCACAGCTATTTTTATTATCTACTAAATAGCATCATAGGCATGCAAGAGTTAAAAAAATAGGTTTGATTTTCAACACTGCCATCAATTGATTCTGCAATAGAAATATATCTCTTTACATTAGTTTGTTCATTTATGAAACATCTGTTAAACACTTGGAAGAACCTCAGATGAGAGATGCAGTGTAAATGCAAAGCATTACCTAGAAACAATTTATAAGTCTCCATGGCAACTGAATCTCCAGTTAAATAGTGCATAACCATATTCAATATACCAGTCTATAAACATTCAGCTTTGAAATTCCTGGTACCCACAAAACACATGAAGCAAAAAGCTGTAATCCATTTATAGAGGTCCAAGAAATTTCTGAACACTTCTCCTTTAAATATCTGAAGTACACATTTTGTCCCTCGGGGGGAAAAAAGCCAACTTAAAAATTCAATCTAATCTTCAAACACAGGACATGGTAATTACAGGAAAGAATGTATTTCTCTATAAAACATTACAATGCAATAAAACCTTACCTGTTTAAGATTAGCATTTTCACATTTCTTTTCTTCCAGCTCTTCTGTCTGCATAGCTTGCTGTTGAATTTTTAATCTAAAATTGTGTAAGATATCCTTATTTTTATCTAATCAAAATACAGATGCTATAAATTAGGACAAATCAGCCTGACAAATAAATAGCATATTTGAAAGGCTGATAAATAGTTAACTAAAAAAGTACTTAAAATATATTTCTATTCATTCTTAGAATTCACAAAGGAATAAGACTTTTGGAGTATGATTAATTTTATCATGCTGACCTTCATACCAAAACTACAGTAAGCCTAGTAAACTCCCAACCATAATAACCAACTCAGAAACATCATATTAGGATCTCAGCTTGCCAGTTGCTGCTGTAATGCCATTGTGGAAAGAGAAATGGTTTACTCTAACACTGGGGCTATGCCAGCAGCTAGCACTGAACCAGTTTTAACAAACGTGTATTGCCAAATTATTACTTCAAAACTGTCACTGAAAATAATGGTTAAAGGTTCAGATAAGAAAGTTTTATCTTTTCAAACAGCTAATTTTTAATTCTGTGCTCTTTTTTACATAGTGCAAAAGATAATTTTGTTTAATCTACTATAATAAACATTTCATAATGAAGATTTCTGTATCTATGAACAGTAAGCTTTTATACTGTCTACTGTAAAGACATTAAGGGGGGAAAATGAGAAATTTGTGCTAAGATTAGAAAAGCCATATTACCGTAAACGCTGAAGTTCCTTTTTGCTAGATTCTTCTGCCATCTGCACAGCACGTAGTTTCTCTTCATACTGATCCTTTTCAGATTGTCTCCAAGAATCTTGTTCTACTTTCATCTTTTCTAGATCAGCTAATCTGTTCTCGAGTTCTAACCTAAGGCATTATTCAACATGCACACAAGAATCATTACAAAATGCCAGAAGGGTTAAGAGTCACATTTTTAAAAGTAACACAAAACAGTCCTCTTTTAGAAGCTGAGGAGGAAATCAATAGACATACTTTTCATTCTGTAAGGCTGCAATATTGTCAAAAACTTCCTCTTTGGCAGCTTGCACTTTACGAATTAGCTCCCGATCCTTTTCTACTAAAAGCACTTTATGACGTTCAACAGCTGCAGTAAGAATTTCCTTGTCAGACAGCAGTCCTGCATTACACATTAAAAAAAGTTAAATATGTCATTATTGATAAGAACCTGCTAGGATCCTATATTCAAATAACTTTGTAAGTTCACAAAACGGAAATAAAAATCTCAATTCAAATGACAGAATGAATGAGGGAAGGGGAAAAAAATTAAACAAGAAAACCAAGAAACTGTTCTACCTTCTTAGCAGAACAGTTATATTTCCAAGACTTTTGAAAAGTAACCATTACACTAGAATCATGCTCTACAAGAGTTTCTTACTTTAATAAGCAAAAGTAATTAAACAGTTGATATTATTACAGATTTTAACTCTAGAGCACTTTATACAAAGCACTTGTGTCCGGATTTAAACATTTTAAAAAGTGTTCCACAATAGCTATGCAAAAGTCAGGCAAGAAAATTTTCATTTTCTGGAAAAGTTTACTGTAAACAGTAACTGGTTATCAGTGAAACCAGTAACTGGGCTACAACAAATCTCACATTTTAATCCATCTGTATTACCAAATAAGGCATTTCTAAAACTATGACTCTATAGGCAGGGACAAATGACACAAACTAAAATCTTGTGACTGACACCTGTGTTCTCTGGCAAATAAGCCGACATGCTCTAACAGTGACTCCTGGTTATTTAGCTAATACAGTGATGCAAACGGAATTCCACAGTAAGTTCAGGTTAACTTGAATCTTGTCTGTATATTTTCATATACACAGTTTCATATTTCACAGGGCCCAACATTTTTAGTTTGCGATACACTGTAAGTATATTATCAATACAGAAAATACCACTTTTTCATTGCTCTTAGCAAATGTAATATTAAAGCAAGTAAACAGAAACAATTATTTCAGGAGACAAAGGTATTATTTTGAGGCTACAGTCAATCAGTGAGGACAGTATTCTTTAAATCTGTGAAGTGATTTAAACACAACTAGTACTAGAAAGTTTTGGCCTTTTCACTCTAGAAAGTTATTTCAAGTTGCCTACATACTCCGCTGCATCAGGTATTTTAGAGCAATGCCTATTTCCTTCAAAGAATGAGCTAGGTACTGTATTTTGTTTCATGTGGCAGCTTTATGGAATTTGTATGAATTCCACAGACACAGAATCAAAAACCCCCAGCCACTGAAGCTCTGTGGCATGAGAAAGTTTCAAGCAGAGTTAGAAGGGCTCGAGAATTTAGCAATAATAGAAAAAAAAAGAAACCATATGAAGTATATAATTTGAAACAGATTATGCTCAAGTTGTTTTACTAATGCAGTAATTTAGATACACGAAAAACTGCTTTCAATTTTCTTTGCCTAGTAGAGCAAGAGAAACAACATAATTATTTCAAATACCAAACGAATTGTCAGATCTATGACCTAGAAGTAGAAGGTGAAGGCTACTGGAGAGTGTTCAGAGAAGAAAATAATTATAGTATTCTATCTAGAAGTAAACAGATGAAATAATTACAAAATAATTTCATACTTTACCATCCATTTCACTTTGAATCTTGTTTCTCTCTCTTTCTATTTCACTCTTTATTCTTGCTGCCTCCAGTTTGACATTTGTTACTTCCAACTTATGTGAATGTTTAAGTTCTTTTACCTATGAATTAGTAAAAATCAACATCAAATTAACTACAATAAATTTATATATATTTACTTCACTTCTGACTAAAGATACCTCAGAGTCAAGCTAAAATAAAATTAAATTTGATCTCCGTAAGCAAATCAAAACAGTGCTTTCCAAAGCCAGGATATCAACTGCTTTCACAAGTAACTTCAATTTGGTAACTACTTACTCCTTGGTAACTACTTGCTCAAATTCCAGGTTTTCATAGTTTTAAAGTGCATTTTAAATATAATACCGCTCTACAGACACATCAAATGGCCTCATACAAATTAGGAGCTTTAAGAACATCAAATCAAAGAAAATTACTGCTTGCATGGAAACTTTCTATAGTTTAGGCATTTGAACGCAGTAATTACACGGTCAATGCGAATTAAATATCTGGAGGAAAGCACTTATAATGAAAATCCACTCACAATGACAAATGTAATTACAACCTGCTAGCATATACAAGTGGCAAAAGGTTAAGAATGACACAGTAGCTTATTAAGTAACTACACGGAAGATTTAGTTGCTTATATATTAAGTTGATAACAATTCAGGACAAGTTGAAAAGATTTAAGGTGGCTTTTTTAAGGCAGAAAATCCAGAAGACAAACACATGCACCTGTGCTCAGGAATAGGTTTGAGTGGGAGCAGAAGCAGGTGGAGGTTAGTATAGTAAAGCTTCTTATTTTCCTCCCTTTGAGAAACATCACTGGAACATTTTATTTTGTTCTGCTTCTGGAGGAGAGCAGAGAAGACCAGTTGATACAAAAAATAAAGACTGTAACAATCTTCTACATATTCTGGGAGACAACTGAAAAATGTTTAACAAGATTTCCCCTCCTATTTAGCATTCATGGGAGCCAAGTAAGGCGTATTATATAAAGAGGCTTTAAATAGTGGTATAGCTATATCTTATTCCTATGGTAAATTAAAACTTTTTTTAATGAACGACCAAAATTTAATACTTAGCACTCATAAATATGCACTGTAAAAAGACCTCAAAAAAAACCCAGAAAAGCGTACAAGCGTTCTATATTTATAGAACAAAACCTCTAAGATCTGGTGCCAACCCAACAAAGTTACTCAAATATGTTTTAAGACAATGGTCAACTAAAAATGCTGTGATGCAATTCTGTGCTGAAATGTTTCTGTACAAGCTATGCTGACATTAGCCCAAGAAAAAGGCTATGCTAACATGACTACCTTACTTCTAATATAACCTAAATCTCCACAAGTAATTCCAATGCAGCTTGCTTCCTGTAGCTAACACAGCCCATTCAGAGGACACTCAAGATCTCCAGAAGCCATAGTTCCATAAAAAAAAAAAAAAAAAAAGGAAGAAAGATTAGTTTAAAGCTCTAAAGGCTGGCTGTTTTCATGAATATTAAAAACATTCAGGAAGAATATCTGGAAGATGGAATAATAAGAACATAACTTCAATCTTTAGAGATACTTTTAGGTATGACATTTCTCCTGTAAAGTCACGTATTCTTTGTCTTTCAACTGAAACTGAGGGGAAAATTCCATACCTATTTTAAGTCACAGCAGAAGACCTTGTTACTTTATTCTTAGTGTAAAATATAAGCAGAAAAACATAACAGGATGTGACAAAATTTATTTCAGATACCATAAGAGTACTTACTTGAGCAGCTAAGGAACTGATTTCTCGTTCAGATTTGTGAAGTTTGCTCGTTAAGAGAATGTTTTGCTCGTGACTCGCCTGCAGTTCTTTCTCAATTCGATCAACCTGTAGTTCAGCAGACTTCTTTTCTGCCTTGAATAAAGGAAGTATTTTTAAAATTTTTGGAGCTGGGTTACCTCTTGTTACTCATTTGAAATGTTTGATTGATCTGGGCTTTCAGCTATTACTGACTCGTTATAATATACAATAGAATATAATATATAAATATTCATTTTTGCTCAATCATATATTTCAATACAACAAGGATCTTAAATTTTACTCGAAAGTCACAACAATTTTTCCTAACACTTCCTACACAGAATCACTCCTATTTTCAATCCTCCTTGATAAGGGGTGGTGGTAATCTGATTTGGTTAGGAGGCAGCAGGTGAGCTTACCAGTAAATTACTGGTCTGTAAACAGTGTAACTACAAATGGTGCTCAAAAAGCTGTAATATGCTGGCCTATGCAGTTACACTGATGGAAGAATTAACATCCTGGAGAGGATGAATATCAAAAAGGTAATCGAATATATGATTTCACCTTCCTCGTTCTGAACACTTTTATTTTTGCTGGGGCTCACTTTAAAGCTGTCTAAGAAGATTACAGCACTTTTTAAGTTGAGATCAGAGCATTCTGTAACTAAGGTATACAGCACTGAAATAGTAAAAAAGAAAACGAACCATCTATCTGCATGCTGCAACTGTGCGAAGAATCTAGATTAAAAGGCTCACTGCCTAAAGAGGTAGCAAGAACTGACAGAAGGTCTGAGGACCACAGATGAGGAATACAGTGGAATCCTGGGAAAAGTGTAACAGGCCAGAAATATCAAGGAGAGCAACAGGGAGAGCAACAGCTAAGTACTAAACAACTGCAGTAATGTGTTGAAGGAGCATAGGTAAGCAAAAAAGATGACAGATGAGGAAAGGATCAAAGAGAGGAGCATCACGTGTCATTTTTTAAAATAATAAAGAATTTACTGCAGCAGATTATTAATATATTGGTTTCTAACTCCAGCTAAGTAGCAAGTGCTGACATGACCTTCTTACTGACTACAAATACAGATATGACTCGCTTGTTTGGAAAGGAGATCATTCAGCAGAATCTCTAGCTAAGACACTTTCCAAAGCTGAACTGGCAGTGCATGACTCCCAGTCAACTACAATTTCATTTTACATCTGAAATGTACAAATTCAAATTGTGGAGTCAATGGCAAATTTATCGGTGATATCAGTGACAACTGTATCAGGCCAAATGTTATTCTTGCTACACTCTACAGGGAGACAAAATAATAAAAGAAAGTCTTACCTCTAGAGACCGCATCATGGTCTGCATCTCAGCTAACTGCCGCGCTTGTACTCTTTGAACATTTTCTGCTTGCACAACACAGTTGTGTCTTTCTGCTCTTAGTTCTTCTACTTCTGCTTCTAAGGCTTTTAATTTCTGACACAGTTGTGCCTTTTCTCTAGAAAGTGCCTCCACACGTTTACTGTCCCTTGTGGGATCAATGCTAAGCAGCTGATTATGAAGTTCTTCCTTATCTTTATCCAGTCTTGCAATCTAATAGTTGTTAATCAGAAAAATAAAATCGGGTAGGTGTCAGGCAGCAACAATTACAGAAATTAACAACTGAGAAAAGAGCAGCAGTGGACATTTAAACTTTCATTTGCTTAGAGTAGGAAATTCAAAGCAAGACCACCTAAATGCCTGTAATTAGTGTGGTCTTTTTGAGAGCACTACAGAGTGCAACACTGCTTGATATCCTCATTAGCAAACTGGATGATGGCATGGAGTCACTTTGAGCAAACTTGTGTGACACCAAACATGGGGGAAATGGTCAATCTGTTGGAAGGCAGAACTGCTATCCAGAAGAATCTGGACAAGCTGAAGGAATGGACAGAACTGGGTCCTCTTCAACAAGAAGGGTAAGTCATGCATCTGAGATGGAGTAACCCAATGCAACAGTACTGGCCCATAGCCACTGTCTAGGAAGCATCTCCATGGAGAAGGGTCTGGGGGGTCCTAGTGGACAACAAGCTAAACATTAGTCAGCAGAGCATCCAATTCAATCCTGGCAGATTGGCAGAAAGATAACTAGCAGATCCAGGAAAGTAATCCTCTGTCCCCCTTCCAGTACTGGTAAAGGCATATCTGGAGTTTGTGTCAAGTTCAGATGGCCACTAAGGTGTTCAGAGGGTTGGGGAACAT
Source organism: Toxostoma redivivum (assembly GCA_013397375.1). Taxonomy (NCBI): domain Eukaryota; kingdom Metazoa; phylum Chordata; class Aves; order Passeriformes; family Mimidae; genus Toxostoma; species Toxostoma redivivum. The sequence goes on along the minus strand of VXBI01010144.1, from coordinate 552,192 downwards.
GACATATAAGGAGAAGCAGAGAGAACGAAGCCTCAGCTGGGAGAAGAGAAGAAGATGCACAGTGATGGGAAGAGAGGCAACAGGCACAATTTGGAACTTGTGAAGTTCCAATTATGTATTATAAAAAAAGTTTACTATGAAGATTGTTAAATAGTGAAAGAGTCTGGCCAGAAAAATCATGGAATCCCCATCCTTGCAGATGTTCAAGACTTGGTTGGACATGAACCTGAGCAACCCAATCTCATTACACTTCAATATTTTAAGCGGATTTTGGACTAGAAAGATTTTATAATTACACCAGAACTCAAATCTGCTAATAACTCCAGAGAGCCAACATGACTGGGCCCCGACAGACAATAAACAAAAAAACAACCCAAAAAAACCAAACCAAAAACTCAGTAACAACAACAAAAAACCCAACTCTCTCTTACAAGATAGCACAAAAGGTACAAATCAATCTGGAGACTGTTATTAACAAACTTATAGATACATAGATTGCTGTATTTCAAAATAGGTTACATGGACTGAACATAATAGTGGGGACCATAAAGTGAGAAAGAAAGGTATGTAAGAATTCTCTCCATATTTGGAGACTAGTCCAAACGCTGATCTGCAGCAGTCCTTTTAAAAGTTTCGCCAGTGTTCTCTATGAACAAACCTGATTTCTGCAGCAAAAGCCCTCCAAATGCCTCTTATGAGGAGATTCAATTGCATGATATGCCCAAGCCATCATTTAAGAACTAGGATGTTTTTATAGCCTCCTTGTGCAAAATGACATGGAATGTTAAAAAGCCTTTGAGAGAAACCAGATCACACTATGCCCTGGGCTCAAGGTAGTTTCATTCTGTCTAAGTGTGCTAATTAGCTGTAGGACTAGCAAAAAATCAACAAGCCCATGAGAGAAGCAGGCTGTAAAGCAGCATGTGGGTTTAGCTCCAGGAAGGACAACTGTTCTGTTTTTAATGCACTGCATTTGCAAACGTGGATTGATTTTGAAAGTGATGATTGCTTTGATTTGTGTCTGATGTTTGGAGTAATACATTCTAATCTGACATCTTAGAATATATGCTTCCAGACAAATACTTAAATGGATATGCAAATAACATCTGCAACTCATTTACAATGCTATATATATTTAAAACATAAATATGCTGGCAATTTATTTAGCTACATACACTTTTGAAAGTCCAAAGAAATGAATGAATGGTTTCTTCAAGAGTTAATACAATTCAAATAAAGTTATAAGTTTTCAGTATCCTTTTCATTATCATCATCTTGATCTAAACTAAGATCATGACAGGCACATTGCAAAATGTACCCTCATCTACTATTAAAAATATCTTCCTCAATAAGTTGCCACATAAGTAATTTGAATTCTAAACTTAGATTGGTTACTCAGATAATTTATTAATTTCAAATTAACATAATGTCACAAATTGTATCAATCACAAATTGTGATTAAAACCAGCATTAAGCAAACGTACTAGCAGCCATTTACCAAAAAGCAAGTTATTTTTACTTCTAATAGCACAAATAATATTGCAACCCATCACTGAACAAATCTACAGAGGCAGCCTTAGGCTAAGCCATGGAAGTGCTTTACGAATTAAGAGAATAGAAACAAACATGAAATGGAGTCAAACTGACAACTCTTCAAGTACCAACATTTCAACAGTGTTCAAGCAGCTTTGTCAGAGATACTTTCTAAGCTGCTATAATATTCCACGTACCTCAGCCTCATATTTTATTTTCTTCTCTTCTAAAATATGTGCATGTTCTTCCTTTTGATGCTCAAATTCTGATTTCAGAAAGGTATGGTCATAACGAAGTTTGTTATATAGTGTTCTGTATTTTTCTGCTTCCTAAATTAGACCAAAAAAAAAAACAATTAAAAGTTTTCAAATTTATTTCCTTTAAGTGTCCATGCAATATTCCTATTGTTTCACAAGTTATCTTTGATGAACTGAATGCTGTCTCCTCCCTCTTCCATGATTTCAACCTTCCCTGCCTGGGACAACGGTACCAGACAAATAATGTCATACTTTGCTCCCCTTTCAGCTTTAATTTCCTAAGATATTAAGTAAACTATAAAGCAGCAATCACTACTCTAAATGAAATAAAATTTCAATACTTATGACTTACATTTTCTAGCTTCTGATAACGCTCTCTCATAGGAGATGCCAATTCCTCATACATTTTTGCTTTTAACCGTTCTAAATTTTGAGGAGTGAGCACCTTAAAACAGAAAAGTATCACAAATAATTAGTCATATTCAGTTATTTACACTGTGATAGATCATATAGCCAGGAATAAAGTATTTCAAATATGATGTTAGGAATTCTACTTAATTTTCTACATTTTTCTAAAGAAATTTCAATAGTAGTTACAGAGGCAAAAAAATATTAATGAACTAAAAATATTCTGGGAATATAACAGAAACATTTGGAATGTAAGCATTTATCAGCAGAAGCAACAAAATTTCAGGCTGAATCGCCAAGAGATTTAAATCCTTTGTGGGGGATGGAGGAAGGAAAAGCAGTCTCATAAAAGACAAAGAATTAGTGTCTAACTTAAACAGTATGTGAACCAACCCAAAAATATAAAAATGAGCATTACTAAACAATTATTTGCAAAACACATCAGTGTTCTCCAATGGATACATGGGTACTGGTTTGAATGAAAAAAAAAAAATCAGGAAAGATTCCTTGCCTTAAGTTCCATTCTCTATGGTATTTTGTTAAAATTGCTTGGTATGGTTCACACAGCAAACTATCTACCAAGAAACACAGTTTAAAACAAAAAAAATCATCTCCAACTGTGACATATTCTTATTTCTAAGAATATGTCACAGTTTCTACTTTTCTTTCACTTATCTGTTGCCTGAAGTCCCTGGAAACTAGTTCTACTTATGATACCGAGGCGCATCTTCTCCATTCAAGAGTCTGGGATCCTTTGGTTACAGATTATATTTGTTTCCTAAGAACATGTCCTGCATCACTTTAAGGAAACAAGCAGGTACATAAAATGTCACCCAAGTTATCTTAAATGTTGAGGAGGCTTTTTGTTTGATTTCAGTTTGGGATTTTTTAAGAAAAAGAGAGAAGAAAGCTGTCATCACGAAAAGAAACAAATATCTATTTTTCTAGTCACTTATCCTAACAGGTTTAGGCAACTAAGTTACCCTCCAAGACAGATGATTCTCTCCTTAACAGCAGAGCAAGCACAGATGGAGACTGAGAGTCTTACACCAGCACCTAACAACAGGATTTGGATGATTCAGTTAAACAAAAAAACAGTAACTTCAACCCATAGTCACTCTAGAGAAGAGCCATTACTTGTATTAGGCAAATTTCAAGATATCTCAAATATATCCAAGCTGGGTATATGCATGCTGCATTAACAGAAAAATATGCATGGCCCTACAACAGTTAAAATTACATACTAAGTCCTTCCAGTAAATTATCTCACCTGCAGCTTCACTTGTTCCAGCTCTTGTGTTTTAGCCAGCAACTGCTCTTGAAAGTCAGCAAGAAGCTGCTGAAATTTGTCATGTACAGTCTGTTTTTCAAGTAACAACCGTTTCAGTTCATCTTGTGACTTGGTATAATCCTCTTGTAATCTGAAAGATAAAATACATACTCACTTTATATTCACCTTTTAAAATTAGACCTTAAAGATCAAAATACTCACACACAGAGGCAAACATCCAAACACCAAATAAGAATTAAGTGATTAATATCCTCTTCCTGTAATATATTGAAAAGTTATCCCATACTTACAAGCATAAGAAGTACTGCAGAAACATCATCTGCAATGTCTTAAGGTACTTTGAATTGTTTATTTTCTAATATGAACAGCACTCAAATCTGTCCTTACACAGAGAAATAGCTAACACACATCTCACATATTCAAATAAATCCCTTCCAACATTTAGCTTCAACTTTTAACAATTCAAAGAGAGAAACTTGTTTATATGGATGTACCTCAGATGTTCTGCCCTTAGAGTTTGATAATTTGCTTTATGATGTTCACTTCGCATCTTTTCATCCATCAAAAGTTTTAGTATTTCTTGTGAGTTAGCTGCATCACCATTTTCACCCAGAGGAGGAAGGAGGTTGCCCAAACCATCCATTTTATGATGACTGTTCACGATGAGTATGGAGAAGACAAAATTAATGTATAACTAATCTACAAGACAATCCACTCCTTCCGCTGACATCTAAGAAGATCAAGACACCTGAACAAATACAAGGACATGTAATTAGCATTCAAGTACATTCACAGTTCAAAGGTTTCACACACTGCTTTTGCTTTAAGTACAGAAGAATCCTGGTTCTGCTATAACACAGGTTCGAAACCTTTACTGAAAGTGCAACTCCTATCTGTTCATGCAGCCTGCCTTGAGAAGTAATAGCCCTTCCGGGGCATAGAATACACGTAAACATGAAGGTCATTTGAGTCAATGCAAAATAAGAACAAACACTACTATCTGAAAAATTATATGAAATGTTATTTTTACTTATGCTATACACTGAGACCCCAACTACAATGCCCTAATTATGCCTTTTTAATCAGAGTTCAAGCAGAGGTCACAGACAGCAGACACACAGCTTTTCTTACTCCTTATTAAAGTGAAAGTCTGTCACGCTGTCCTAACAGGTTGTAATTAATCAATACATCAGTATTTCAGCTGGAATAAAAGCAGATAATTCTCTACTGCATTCCTATCAAGCCATCTCTGGAGAAGAGTTAAGAGTCAGAGACAGTCTGGAAGACACCTGCCCACAGTTCAGTCCTGAAATATGTCACTTCCTCATTTTCAAAGCTTATCTTGTGGTTTCTTGAGACCCTTCCAGAAAGACTTTTGCAAAAGGTGATAACAGATTAGTGTGAGGAAAGCTGAAAATCAAGAGTTCCTGAGAAATAAGGAAGTATTCTAATATGCTTCATTTTGCTTTTTGATATTTGAAGCAATAGGTATTAGCAATCTGATCACTACTGACACTTTTACAGGATCTGGGGGAGGGAGGATTGTAACTGAATTTTAGGGAAGTTAGAAAGCTTTGGAAACAACTACTCTGTCATTTTAGCGTTTTGCATAGCTGGACTGATGCCTTAGAAGTCCATATCTGCAGTGTGCAAAGTGTACCTTTGTACAAAGTAAAACTCAATCAGAAATTATAAATCTCCACCATCGCTACAAATACCTCGCCTCCTTTATAAACACAGTTGCATGTATGTTTTCTACCACTGCAATCTTTCGTGTATGTATCTTAAACACTTACAAACTGATTTTACAAACCCTTGAACTATAAGCAAGATGAAAATCTGTCTTCCATATGGGAAAAAAACACCCATTCCACTAAGACATGATAATGTCAAGAAAACGTAAATAAAAGACTTTCTTTCCTATTTTTTCTTCCTTCATTGCTAAAATGAGAAAAGGTAAGAGAAAAATCTACTTATAGCATTAGTCTAGGCAAAGCAACAACAGCAAGTTTGTATTCTGCTTTACCCAAATTTGCTGAGAGAATGAAGAGAAAGAAATCAGAATAAAGAACATTCTCCTCTGTGCCTGTCCTAAATGCACAGCCAGTTTCAAACATCAATGAAATAGGTTCTGAAGACCCTTCTAATCAATACAATCTCTTTTTCATCCCTGAATTTTGTTGGCTGTTGAGAAACAAAGGACAACAGCAATTTTCAAACTCTATATAAAGACATTTTCAATTGTTAAACCAACAGCTGCATGAGGAGAACAGGTCAGTGATGCTAAAGACAATATATCATGTGAGAAGAAAGCTCTGGGACACAAACAAAATTCAAGGCAGCATGTCCCTAAGAACTTCTAAGCATATCAACAAGATTAACATGATCATTATTAAAAACAAACAGAAACCCCACAGAAACAAAAAGAACAAACCAAACCAACAAACCAAAACAACAACAAAAAGACCCCAACAACCAAGCAATAGTACTTTGCTTTCATACACTATAGATACTAAATGTAACTATCAAACTGTAAGCCAAAGCTCAGAATTAGGAACACAGCATTAAAAGTCAGGTCTGAATCCTGCTGCTTACTTGAGTAAGAAGTATTTCTGAAGTAGCATAATGGAGATAAAGGCAAAGACACCAAGAAAACACTACGTTTTCTGAGAGCACATCAGCCAAAAGATAAGCTGAAACAGCCTTTTGTACTCTATTCCAAGCTGCTGCAGGTGAGAAGTATATTCCCTCCTCACAGCTTTTGCTGCTATCAAAAAGCGCACAAATTACAAAGCAAGCCACACACCTGGCCATGTATTCATATGCATGAAGATTGCATGAAAAAGATAAAAGGAGAAGAGAGAGGGAGATAATTGCAGCTGATAAAACAATGCTCCAGACTGCAAAAACCTGTTATATTTAAGAAAACAAAACTCTTCTGGCTTGCAGGGACATCTAGCGGCAAATGACATGATTTGCATTCCTGGCGACAACTGAAACAGATAAGATTTCATTACTTCGTGCGAGCTCTTTCCTCGAAAACACAGAGAGCAATTTGTAATATTTAACCTATTCACATGAAAAAAGTTTTTTGCTGCTTTGGGGTTCTTTTCCCCACATCACAAAATAATTTCTGGCAGTAAACTGTCAATAGTCAACAACATTTAGGAATGCAAATACTTCAAGTATATTACCAACTAGAATCTCCTCTAATGCTAAGGGCTAAGAGTAGTTGATCACAGTCAGTGAACAGGCCTTAAATAATCTTCAAAATTACACAAAGACTACACCCATAATTTTTGAGAAATACTTTAAAAGAACACTAGGTCCTTCATCTCTTGGAGACGTGTTCAAGAAGTGGAGAAGCATAAAATAGACTTCAAAGAAACTACACCCATCATCACATCTAAACTTAATTCTACATCTATTTACTTGCCAAATTTTATCAAGCTACCAAACTGCAAACTTGTATCAGTCACCCCAAATTCATCCTATGAAATCTTAACATCATTTTCCACAGGTATAAATATAAAGGCATTGGTACAGAGCCCTGAAACCTAGGAAATGCACACTCTATAGGTAAAATGGCAATACTCACTGTAGAATAGCTAAGTGAAGTAAATCAATTACATTTTCAAGAATCACCTTTGTTTTGCCTTTCTTCTGCAATTATTTCTCCTCCTAAAGGGAGAAACACTGCTGAATGACCTACTGTACATCTCTCCTCTTTATAGCTGCACATCGTGAGGGCTTTTCTTTTGCAAGACTTTCCAGCTATATTATTTAAACTTTTCCTTCGCTACAAGCTCTTAAAAGTGAGAATACTTGCATTTAGAGAAAAATATGATACATCAATATGAATTTTTTCTTTACATGAATTTTTATGGCATTTTGTTTACAATGGGAAGGCTTCCTTCTTACTCACCTGGCATAACCAAATGACATGACTGCACCATGTACTGGTAATTCCCCTGAGTGCCATACATAACTCGCTCATGGCTCTCTTTTCTATACCACAGCCACACTTAAAACACTTGTATTTGTTGTGTCTGAACATGGTTTTAAACAGCTAGATGATACAACGAATATAATTTTGCAACTAACAATGAAAAAACTGACAGTATTCAACCTTGTGCCAGGTTTTGCTCAAGCAGTAAAAATCTCAGTAAAATCTGTGGAAGTCAAAGAGCTTCTTCACACAACTCATGGTCTAATTCCTCTGCCTGCTCCTCTCACAACTCCAGACCTCTTTATTTGCTCTTTCTTTTTTTCTAGTTGAATTAGCCAAGATCTTCTGAAACAATGAACAATTTGCCTGAAAGAGTGAAAAACTCAAGGAAAGCACAGCCTCATGAAAGCAACTCTTCAAATACCACCCCCCTCTCATCCCTGCTCAAAACTCTACAGTAAGACCAGATAATGAACTAATGCAAAAGTGTAATCCAAGACAAGAGCTCACTGTCCCCAGGAACGGGAGGGTTCCACTCCTCGTTTCTTTATCCCCAGTCCTGTGTTTGTCATTCATCAGACCCCTTCATGAAGTGTTTTAACTCAAGAAGCCAACACACTCAAACAAGCAGAAGACACTCAATAGTTTTTCTGTGAGGTCAGCGAGTCACATGAGCTCATGGAAAAATCCAGCAAGCGACATCATCAGTGAAAGTGGGCAGCTGGTACGGACTAGGGAAAGGAACAAAGAGCCAAGTAAACAGACAGGAGGAGGAGCAAGCCTTTCTCCTTTCAGGAGCAGAGAGCTGGCACAACACAGAGCTCAGATGTTCACAAAATCACAGCCTTGGACTAGATACCCAGATTTTAGACAGTCACAATTCAGTGAAACAAACCTTATCTTTAACAACATGCAACACACTCATAAGAGATCAGACTTCCCATGAGCATCAGGTGGGTAACAAAAAACCTCAAACTCCCTTCTACGTAATTTGAGAAATGTGGCAACATACCGCATTTTACTTTAAAAGTCCATATTCTACGGAACTGTCATCAGCAACTCACAACAGTCAAAGCAATCACTTTACAAATAAAATCCAGGGAAGCAAAACCAAAGAGAAACAGGAAAATCTTTGTTATAGAGAGTTCCATAACCTAGACACTGCTCAGATGTTACTGCAGAGAATCCAGTGGAAATAAACAACACTTGTGCATCCACATGCAGAAATACTGGAGAGTATCTGTATGACAGCTGCATTACAGAGGACATCAACCTCATGCAAGCTAGTAGCACTCCCTGCACAACTGTTCAAGGTAAAAGTTTCAACAACAATTATATTATATTACATTATATATAATATATACATTATTGCAGTGTCCATCCCTACACACGACACATGTTACAACTCTTTCAGTTTCTGTCTTATACTACAGATCCAATTACTTATTAGGTTCTCTCTTAACTCAGGGTTAAAATTTGTGCTTTAGCCACATACACTACCAAGTCAAACTGACAACAGTTATGGATCAAAATGAATTTTGAATGGGAGCTACAGCTGGTAAATTGAGCTGTACTCAAGAGTAGCCAGTCTACACACGCCATGTATGTTTTCTACTGTTTTTTCATGGCAAGAAACCTTCAAATACACATAAATTCTTGCTCACTAAAATCTCATTCGAAGTTCTACTCAGGCATACAAGGGATGCTTTTTGCAAACACAGCTATAGTCCAGAACCAAAACTCTTCTGAGAAATCACTTCCCTTTAATATTGACTCAAAAATCGAGATGTTCAGGGAGGCCATAGGTTTCACACTGGCATACATATCCCACACCTCCTGTAGGCAGAAACGTGATTTTATGTACACACTACAGTATGTGGATGAAGATCGACTGAGAGGCCAAGCGAGCTGCTTAAGTCATTATGACCTTTTTACTGTTAATTTTTTTGACTTATGGACATAGGAGCTCGGTGAGAGGAACAAAAGTAACACGGCTGACACATATCCAGAAGCACAGAAAAATAATAATTTCGCACACAGCGAACGTGGCTGACGATCGCTGGCGGAAAGCAGAGAAGACAAGCATGTAAACATTTGAAAGCCTGCAGCGAGGAGGCTCCTCCTGCCTCTTAACTGTGCCAGGCGATCCCGAACGCAGCAGGCCACAGAGGCCGCAGCAGGCTGTTCCCGCAGGCGGAGCAGTGGGCACAGCGGAGCGCTGGGCTCTCCCGTCCCGCCTGCGCGGTGAACAGCCCGGGCCCGAGCAGAGGCCAAGGGGCCTCCCCGCCCGTTCGCCAAGAGGTGCATCCCCACGCACGCAGAAGGGCCGCGGTCAGCCCAACCCCCATCACATCCCGACCCCGCTCACAGCCCGGCTCCCCCCTTACATCCTGGTCCTCCGCATACCCTGGCTCCCCCTCGCACAGCGGAACCCCCACCCACAGCCCAGCCAGGCGCGGCTGCCGCCGGGCCGAGCGATTTAAAAATGGCGCCTCTCACCTCCCGCCGGCGGCGCGGCCCGCAGGGGCCCGCGGCGCGCGAGGCACGCTGGGAGCGTTGCCGGGGAGACGGGCGGGCTCCGTAATGGCGGGCGAGCCCTCAGAGCGCCCTGGGCGTAGCGGTGCGCCGCTGCTCTCGCTGGGAGTTCGGCTGTGTTATAAATGCATGACATGTTGTTGGCTCTTTGCAAATATTGGGATAAATGCTATATGTATAGTGTTAAAATAGCATTTCTATATGGATATAGTTTTTATTCTTTTTCTTCTCTCTGCTAATAATAAAAGTCAGACATAAGTTTTTAGAGATATTATGCTTAAACTACCCGCTTAGTTGAAATAACAGCCCGTAAACGTGTAATAAAGACCCTACAGCTGACACAACAATTATCAACACTCACCAACTGCCAAAGGCCGAGACCACCACCCAAATTAAGAGATAAGAGGATTAAAACCACAAGCCAAAAAACACGCATGCTCTAAAAAGGCAAAGCCAAAAAGTGGCCATGCTAAACAGTTCCCAGAAACAGTTGACTATGTATGAAGGTCTATGAATATGTAACAAATTATGTATTGTAAAACGTATTTAAAAGAGTGTTCCCGAAGCTCCCGGGTGCTCTTGGCAGCATGCCAAGCACCCGGCCATTTTAACCCTTTGCTTTATGTTTATCTCCTATTGTCTTTTTTATTGAACCTTATTTTTCACAGCTGCTACGAACAGCTGAAATGCTAACACCATCTTCTCGTAAACATCCTCATTTTCCCTGTAAAATCTCTTTGAATGAAGCAAGAGGTATTGGTATTCCTCTAATAAAGCTAACAGCGCTTTAATAAGGATTAAAATAGTTTTCAATTAGTGTATTAGAAGGTGGATATTGGTGATGACACACACACCTACCCAAAGTGACAATCCCCCTCAAGCCAAATGTCACATTTGCCAGCAGCTGGAGATTCCAGCTTGCAGAGGTGGCTGCAAGCTCATTAAGTTCTAACTCCGTGATTTCCACAGCTGCCATGGCGAGAGCTTAGCGCTCCTCTGTCAGCCTGACTGTGCACACTCATGTCACTGAGCAGGTTTACATGGATGCTGCACTTGTTGCAATGTTAGAAGTGAAATAGCAACAGTGTTCCATCTATACCAATGTACACCTATAGGGAAATAAGTGACACCACAAGACTCTGCAATGAATTAAAAATTAATTTTTATTCAAAACAAATTTTGATGAAAAATATGAATTTTAAAAGCCACAGATCTAAACAGTTTTACACTGCAAAGAAATCTTTCTAGAAAGTGTTAGGAAGTTGCACTCTCATTTTCATTGCTCTTTTTTTTTTTTTAACTATCAGCTCTACTAGTATTAACTAAGACCAAACAGAAGTCTTTCTCCTTTTTACAGCTGCATTAACAAGAATGGTAGAATGGCACGGATTCTTTCTTTGGTTCTATTAGTGTCTGTTCATAGCAGGATTACACAGCTATAATCTACTGGAAAACAATTCATTTACATGAGAAACATGACACCAAAAATCTAGATCACTCAGTGTGAGCTCTGCAGAGGACATAGCAAAAAAGCTACAAAATCTAAAATTATTTAAGTAACTAAAATCAATAGACAGGGTTGGGTGTCTCGTCCCAGCTCATTTACAGAATAATTATTGTGTAAGTATTTCCAGTTTGTAATCCTTTTCTAAGAGGATGACTCAAGATGGTGGAAATTGCATTACTTTATTTTGGCTCCATGTTTTTCACATTGATCAGAGAAGGGTACTTGTTTCCTTCCGAGAGCCGCTGAGTCAGATAATTCCAGGTTCTCCCTGATGGCCAGTGGTTCTGATGTGTGGGTGGTAATGGGACTCTTCTTCGTCACAGTGACCATCCTACCTCTGCTGGCTTAAAAGGAGAGCTGTTCTAATGACTCAGATGGGAATCTTGCAGAGTACCAGGAAAGAGAAAAAAAGCAAGAATCGAGATGGAGTTCAAGGGCACAAGGAGGAAATGGCTGAAGGAAAGAGGAATAGAAAGCAGAGCTTTGAGGAGTAGAAGTGGGGCTAATGTATACAGCAAAGAGAGAAAAGAGAGTCAGTCAAGAGATGGATCTGAAAAGCAAGAGGCAGAAACAGCTAGAAAATTAGGACTTTAAATATTACTAGATAAATAAGGGGGGAAAATGAGGGAGAAGTAAATATGAAGCCATCCTGTTGGGGAGAGAGGGGAACCACATATGGGGGTTGGTTTGTTTGATTTCTCTTCTAATTCAGTATGTAAAGGAAACATATATAACACCTTTATATTAAAAAAGGATTATTCCAACAGTGGCAAACTCCCCTTTTTGAAACATCTCCCACAACACTGGCAGGGTTTTTTGGTAAAAATAGAAAATTATGCAGCTACAGATCTCAGTAGTTTTTTAAAAGAGAGAAAAAAAGAAGTAAAATCTCTTTAAGGGATACTTGAAGTTCACTGTGGCCTGAGTAAAAGTAAAGAGATTTCATTTAGAGATCTTACAGTATTAGAGACTGTGACTCCTTAAATGTCTATTATATTTGTTCTGGGTAGATCAACATATCACTAAACAGCAAGGCTCATTCTCACACAAAGAAAGCAATGTATAAAGAGCTGTAAAATATGTAGAGAAGCCCAGGAAAATATTTCAATGCATTTTGCAGATACAGTCTTTGGAGAGGTATACTGAGAAAGTATTGTCAGAAAAAGTCTTGAGTTTGAAAGCTCATTTAGACTTCCTTGTTGCCTTAGTTGAGAAAGCTGAAAATAGTTGCTAGATTAGATAAATCCTCAAGCTCCTATAGCCCAGTGGCATAACTTTAGAGAAGGTTTTGTTGTTATGTACACATGCTGCTGGTTGTACCTGTAGTTTAATCCCTGCTTAGTCTATGTCACCTTGACCTGAATCCAGCCCGGCAGGATAAGAGGCCAAGTGGGGAATTAGTGTTGGGAGTGCAAGCTCTGTTCAGCATCTGATTCAGCAGATCCAGAAAGCATCCAAATAGTTTCACCATCCCATACAATTGTGGCAGATATGTCTGTGACTAAGTAGTGTGCTATTTGTGGTAGAGACTTAAAACCATACATTGTGGTGGGTAGATTTTATGAGAAAATTAATATTTTTGGCATTACAAAGTCAAAAGAGAATTGTTTTTAAGCACCATAGATAAGTGCCTAGATAAGTCTTGCCCAGTTAAACTCAGAGGGGTTTCTACCAGTAAGCTCAGTAGGGCCAGAGTACAGTTTTTAGCATAGAGGACATTAGTGGATATAAAGCCTAAGGCAGTTTATTAAGCTATTACCCTGACAGATGAGTTGTATGGAACTGCTGACCACACAGGCATTCTTTTCTGTTCAGCCTGGATGTCCAGTATGTCATGCTGTTCTTCTGTCTTTACCCAAAGTGTCTATGACTACAGAGGAAAAGGATGTTCTCCTGACCAGTACCAACGCATTAAAATTATATTCAACAGAAGAATGTAAAGGGAATTTTTTAGGCTACAAGGGGTTTTTCCTCATGTATATTGTTTTCATGTATTACAGGCTTCAGTCCTGACTGTGCTTCCATTTCCATTAGATTGATTGCATTCTAGCCACAATGATTGAAGAGTTTTTCCAAATTTACACACACAGGTTGATAGAGCCACACACTCAGCAGCTGAAGGCATCATGACTACATGAAATGCAAGCTCAATTCCAAAAGTTTCTGTCAAAAGCATGTGTGTGCTTCTTTCAGAAGAAGGTGTAGTGTATCATAGAATCAGATCATTGAGTCCTACTCCTGGCCTGCACAGGACACCCTGAGTCACACCATGTCTCCGAGAGGGTTTTCCAAACCCTTCTTGAGCTCTGCCAGGCTTGGTGCTGTGACCACTTCCCTGAAGAACCCCTTCCAGTCCCCAGCCTTCCTCTGAGTAAAAAAATGTTTTCTCATATCCAACGTAAACCTGCCCTGACTCAGTTTCATGCCATTTCCTCAAGTCCTGTCGCTAGTCATGAGAGTGAAGAGATCAGTGTCTGCCCCTCCACTTCCCCTCACAAGGAAGCTGCAGACTGTGATGAGGTCTCTCCTCAGTCTCCTCCAGGGTGAACAGACCAAGTCTCCTCAGCCAATCCTTGTAAGGTTGCCCATCCAGCCCCTTCACCATCCTAGTGGCCCTTCTTTGGATGCTCTCTATTAGTTGAATGTCTGTTTTATATTGTGCCACCCAAATCTGCCCCCAGCACTCGAGGTGAGGCTGCCCCAGTGCAGAGCAGAGGAGACAATCCCCTCCCTTGCCTGGCTGGTGATGCTGTGCCTGATGCACCCCAGGACACCCCAGGCTGTCTGGTGCCTCCTGGCTGCCAGGGCACTGCTGGCTCATGTTCAATTTGCCATTGACCAGAAGCCCCAAGTCCCTCTCTGAGGTGCTGCCTCTCATTCCCCATTCTACACACACAACCAGGATTTCCCTGTCCCAGGTGCACAATCTGGCACTTTTCCCTTGTTAAGCTTGGTGATTGCCCATCTCTAATTTATTGCGATCTCTCTGCAGGACCTCTCTGCCCTCGAAGGAGTTGACAGCTCCTCCCAATTTAGTGTAATTGGCCAACTTATTTAGTATTCCTTTGCATCCTGCATCCAAGTTGTTAATTAGATTGAAGAAAAGTGGGCAGGGGATGGAGTCCTTCAGAACCCCACACGTGACTAGCACCAGCCTGTCCAGTAGTTCAGTCTCTCCTCTTAGCTTCTGTCTGAATCTGGTAGGCTACACATAAAAGGTGACATAGCATCGATCCACTAGGCAACTTCACAAAACTAATGAGTTGTCACCTAAGTCATAGTCCAAAGAGGAATTGAGGAGGATACAGTGTGGAAATTTCTCCTTTCAATTACATCAGTGCAGTGCTAGTTGCCAGGGGAGGCAGAACCTGCTGTTTGACTGCTGCACCTTCTGTAGAAGAGAAATAAGCACACACATTCAGGAAGAGTTTATCTCTAAATTTATAAACTGCTCTGCTAGCACTGCCTCAAACAGCTAGTTCAGAGCAGTTCTGGGTGTTGCAAAATGAGTTGCACCATAACAGCAGATGAAGTCTTGGGTGCCTTCAGCTTGTTTCTGGCACAGTCACACAGCTTTGGTTCCTGGAGTTATTTGGGGCATCAACATGAAGTATTTTCAGAGTACACTGCTGGTAAGGGTTATTTTTCATCCAGTGATCGTTAACACTGCATAGTGGCTGCTTCTTGGCAACAAGTGACACTTCTCTTTCTGTGCTATTAAACAGAACTGTGTTTTGTTCTCTGCCTTTCTAATTTTGGGTGTTAAAGCCGTTACCAGGGTGTGCTATGCACTCTCCAAAGCCAGAGTTTTGAGCAACTGAGAAAACTGATGATGAGTGAGGAGCATTTTTTTAATGTCTGGTTTGCCTGATTAGCAGGGGTTATTCAGACCATGTGAGAAATGGGCAAAATCATTAGTGGTTGTGAGAGAAGCTGCTGTTTGTGAATGGAGTTAGCCTTGCTACAGAACAAGTTCCAAGAACCTATGTGAAACTCAGCATGACAAGACCTTGGAAAGTCTGCAGGTGACACAGCAGCCCCTGTGCCATTTTGTCAAATAGGAGAAAATAGGAAGTACAGTGTGATTGCAAAGCAATCTGTTATGACATTGTTTCTTCTCTGTTCTTGGAATAAAAATAACATCATTCCCAATGGCTGCCAGTGCCAGCTGACAAGACCTCTGCTTTATGAATAATAAATGCAAATGCTTTGCTTTATGCCAGCTATGGGTTTTTTCTGGCACATGTGACCGAGGTTTCTGACAGTAACATAAAAATACTTCTTAAGTTTCTAATTCTAAGTTGAAAAAAAAGAAAAATCCCAAGTGAGTCCAGCTGCTTGGCACAATAGCACAGAATTTGCACAGCAAATTTCACACAAGCTATGGATAAAAGCAATGATGATACGTAGTTTGATGTTTGCAGTTTTGTCATGTCACGACTGTAAATGAAACTCAACAGGTTTTGGTCAAAATTGCAGCAGAGCAGAATGCTCAGATTTGTCAGTATATTAAAACTGGGCCTTGTGCTCAATGGATTAACTTTATCACTGTCAATTGAATAATGTGTTACTGAGAAAGGAAAACTGATAGGGGTTTGAATGTTCAGACAAAGTTTAGGAGACAATATTCATCAGCAAATAAATGTAAATATTTTTATTTTAAAAAATGTTAATGGCACCTTAGAGGCAGTCATGACTACACAACCAGATATACAAAAATTACATTTTCATAGTTGAATCTTTCCACAGTGCTGCACAAAATGGAAATAGTATGAGAAACATTGCAGGTCACACACCAAGACAATCAACTTTAGTCAATAAAAGCAGACAATTTCTGGTACACCTTGATACTACCAGACCCAGGTTCCCTGGGTAAAAAGGAAAGGTGGCTTTGTGCAAAACTTTCCAACAACAGTACAACTTAATATGCTAAACATACAGCAAATCAACCATACAAGACAGTTTGACTTGGCCTCATGCAGTCCTTATTTACAGCATCATCTCAGTTGGCTTTTTCAGGGAAAATAAGCAATTTCATTGACGAATATAAAACTTTCACTGTTGCAATGTAAAATTGTCTGATACTTTGTGCAGGATTAGCATCAGAGAGATCATTCCAACTTTATCTGAAAACAAGCCCTTTATAATCTCCTGTGCTTAAAGGCCATGTTCTGGCATGATGGTGAATGAAGAAAGCAGATATATATTTGGTTAATTAAAAATAGTGGAGAATAAACTTTCCTGATTGCTAGTCCTAGATGGACTTTCAGAAAGGATTAAATTCTGCTATTGAAATTAAAGTGTTTAATTACATTAATCTCTGTTTATCTTCTGTTGTATGGTTGAATCCAGCAGTAAAATGTCTCTATCACAGTGGAAAGGGACATGGTTTCCCAAAACAAAAACAACCAAACAAGAAAATTTGCTTTCATACCTTCTAAATAAACTACAAGCTTCTGTGTCTTCTTGTTTCTTGTATGAATTTCTTGTTCAATAATTTTGATTTTGGAAAGCACTAGATGTTATTATGCATTTAACTTTGTATCAAACATAAGCCTGAACTAATTCAAATGTTGGAGTCCTTGTTTATTATGTCATTCAGTAGCTAATAATTTGCTGGATATCCTTATGATTGCAAAACTGAACCTTATGCTTACATTGGATTTGTCTAGCTTCAACTTCTGGTAAGTGGATCATGTATCTTTCCTACAGCAAATTGTCTTCACCTTTTACATTGCTATTCCCCAGATAAGCAGTCATGATTTGTTCAAAGAAAACCATTGGCTTTTACATATCCTTCCTGGAGAGCAGATATCAGATCTATACTGACAGATGTCCTGCAGCAGAGGCACTGCATAACACAAACATTTTGATATTAAACTGAAATGCAGTGAAATTTTTTTGGTGCCTTTAAGAATTCAGAGCAAACAGACATCACAGGAGTGGAATAAAATGAGAAGTTGCATAAATGTATATACTGTAAAGCAGAAAGAAGATGGAATTTAAACTGGGCCTTGATCAGTCCTGCCAATCACTAATTGGGCTTTCAACAATAATGGAATTATAGTTGAAGCTAGCAGAGGGATCCCTTTGACAATTTTTAGAGGAAACCTCACTTAGTCCTGAACGCCGAAATAGGAGAAATCAGGAAAACTGTGCAAACTTTCACAAGAAACTGAATCTCCAGAAACCTCCAAGCAAAAGCTGCCAAAAGCCTACAGAACAGGTATTAACAACTTATTGAAGGGCTTTTCCATCAGAGAACTACTACCGAAGTGAAGGGAAATACTTGCCTAGCAGGCAACACCAAGCAGAAAAGACAGTCTGGCAACCTTTTGTTGAGTGGGAGTGTTTTAGAGGCTCATGATGAGTAGGTGTAAGGAGTATCCTAAGAATGCCTGATGAGAATATAAAAGCAAATGGTATCCTGACATAACACGGTTAATTGATTGAGAAGCTGAACAGAGTTCTCATTAGGAGGACTGCAATTCTTTGGGTTGGCTTAGGCATGCTTTCACAGGAAGCAGAGCTCAGACTGCAGGCCAGATATACACACTAATATATAAAACACATAATCCCAGCCTGAAGGGGGGAAATGATGCCCATACTGAAGCTAATGGCAGAGGCATCAGCCCTGGCTAGCTCAGGCACCAGCCCTCTCTTGATCCCCAGTATAGACACAGCTGGCTAGCCTGTCCCACCACATGGGGCTGTTTGTATCTGTTCCCTGTAGGAAAAAGCTAGGGAGAACTTTTCTACACTGAAGCTGCCCGAACAATCTGCAGAGAGTCTGCCTGGAGCCCAGTTTTAGGGACAGCTAATGATTCACTGCAACAAGAAGATAAAGGCTCATCTCCCTTAAAATCCCAGCTTCATACTCATGAGACACCTTTTTACCAGCCCTTTAAGTCTCCAGATGTGGAGAACAATCTACCTCTTTCACCAGGTTTTTCTTCCTGTCTAGTGATCTAGCATGGCATATGGAAGACTTCACCACATACCAGTGTTAGCACAAGACAGGAAATGGGAGGACAAAGGCAGGATGGGAAACCTTCCTCCTTGGGAGGCCTTCCACATGGCAGAGCTCCTGGCACTCGTGTCTCACTCTGTGCACAACTGCAACAGTTTCACTCAGAAGCAGGCTTTTGTCCTTCACTTTACATTTTTTATTATTTTCTTGATGTGTGTCATATCCTCCAGTGATTTAAACCCAGCAGAGAAAATAACCCAGAGAAGCGATGCACTCATTCACCAATAGGTTGTTTTAATTTACATAACATTATGAAGCCTTTATGGTTTTTTCTGTGTCCTCTGCCAGGTGTAAAGCCAATATGGAAATGCAAGACCTTCCTGTTTCCAATTTAGAATTTAGGTTCAGTCAGATTCTATCACGACAGTGAGCAATCTTTTGTAGAGCCATCAATTTTAGATTCTACCCTCATTTTACACTGAGGCCATCTTCCAGAATGGTAATAATATGCCCTTGGAGCAGAAGCCTTCACAATCCCAGGCTGTACCAGACCAATAATTCCTTTGTTATAAGAAAAATACTAACATTTTTCCTCCCTGTTCTTGAGGCTACCTGATGTAACATTTCAACTACATGAAATAGCACGGGGAGGATTATATACATTTATAATCATGCAACAGACAAAGAAGTTTTTCTTATGTAAACACATGGCATTCCTTACTTGCACATCTACCCTTCTTAACCCATTTAACAAAATGCTAAACTATTTTCTCAAGAGGCCAATGCAGAAGTTGGCTGTGCAAGCTGAAGAGAAGAATGGAGATAATAATAGAGATGGCAAGAAAACACCATGAAGAGTCACAGCATTCTTAGGATGGGAACCAGTTGTTAGTCTTGTTTGGGCTCCTGTTTGTTGGTTTTTGGTTTCCACTCCACTTCCCTCTTGAGATGAGGTAGGGCTGGGTTAGGATAACATGGGCGTGTCTGATCTGATCCAAACCAGCACAGTTCTTCCTGATTCTCAGTTCAAAGACTTAGCACATATAAAGAATTCTTTAAATATTTGTAAATATTTTAATTGCATTTTCTAAATGCTGAGTTATATCATTATTTATTAAGTTAATTCTGTCCTTTCTTCAGTTCCTGAAGCCACAAAGAGTAACAATTCACTGTTTATCCGACTGTGGTAAAATGTCAAAGTTCTTCCTTGACTTCCCCTCACCCACTCCCTTTCCTCAGAATAAGGTCTTCACAACTTCTATACCTACTATTGCACTTGATTAAAAAGAAATATACACATCCAACTATGCCCTCCCTCCCATAATACCAGCATAAAAAATACTGCAACTGAAAAGAAAATATGTCATGACAATTATTTTCACAGTTACTAACACTGAACATCAAATAATTGGAAACACTGTATTTTTACTTAATAGAGACTAGAGAAGAATTCTGGTTGTGATGGTTTGTTTTGTGGGATTTTTTGTTTGTTTGTTTGTTTATTTGTAATAAAGATCTTGTTCTATGTCATGGCTGAAAGCCAAGCTGATTTCAGGGAAATTTTTTTGCAGTTCTTAAATCAAGCAAAATCTATTCCAGTGGGAAAACAAACCCAACCCTGTCTCCTAGTAGTGGTACTGCATGTTAATACATTATTTTCAGGAATGTCTGTTGAGTGTCTACAGTTCCTATATTTACAGAAGTTAAACTCCCTGCTCCTCTTAAGAAGCTGTTCCCTCATGCTTCTGCCACATTCTTTAATCTGACAGAAGAAAGAAATCCACTGTACCCAGGGTCCCACCACCTGTATGCTTTGCATTCAGTTAGAACACCCCAATAATTCAGTGCTAACAGAGGCTAACCTCGATGTTGCCTTTCTGTGTACTTCTTTCCCCTTGCAGGTTGCAGGGCTTGAACAAGTGAGTGCTTTGGTGTGGATGACAACTTACCTACCAGTTACTTGCTTCTTTACTCCTTTACAAAGTTGCCTGGGGATCTTATAATTCAATTCCATCAATCTTTGGAAATCTTATGCCATATGAATGTGTTTCCCAAATGTGATAAGGAACAGTGCTGGGACAGAACAACTGCTAACTGTGGTCAATAGTCATCACTGGTCTCGTTTACAAACAATAAACTCTGTGCAAAAAATTACTAGCAGAAGCATCAAGTTTTGTTAGTCTTGAAAACTCAAAATCCCATGTAATGATACCTATTAATTTAGAATCTAGAACTATCAATACACATGACTGCATAGTTTGGCTTATCACTCTAGCTGGATTCAGAGAGAAAATTAACTATCAGTCTAATAGAGCTGATAAACATTATGGCACTCCCTCCTGATCACACTCTTTGCACTTCAGCCTAGTAAAAAGCACACCTGACACTTGCAGTTGCTGGGATCCCTCCCAGATGATCATACCATCTTTTGTGGGTATGGGTTGGGAAAGTGGAAAACCTTTTGGATTAAGGCAGAAGACTTAAGTGAGCAGTTCATCACAGATACAGCCAGTTAGACAAAATCAGATTTAACAGGCAACTGACTGCCAACAAGTATACTTTATATATTTACACCAGAATTGGTATACACACAGTGTTTAAAAAACAGGGAGGGGAAGAAAGAGGGAAGAGGAGAAAAAAATAAGAAATAATAATAATAAAAAAAAGAAACAGCCAGTCCAACAGCTTCATCTTGGTATAATCATCCTTTCTATAGCACAAATGATATGATCCCAGTTTTTACAAAATATTGCCAGCAGCGTCACTGCAAAAAAAGTGCAGATGATATGAAAACGGCTTTTCATCATAGGAGCAATGAACTTCGCAATAGTAGAAACGCACACTAAGATGACAGTCATGAAGGCCAGGATAACATTTATACACTTCCCCAGGAGCACTTTGGCATTAACTGTTTCAGACTGCTGTGCTTGCTGCTCTTGCTGATGGAGCTCCAGTTTGGAAACTCGGGTCTGGCACGATTCCAAGGCTTCCTGAAGACAGAAAACAAGAATTAGGGCAGCCATATTTCCCTTCAATGTTTCTTCACATTTTAGCTGCAGAGCCATCCATCAGTTAGATTAGAAGTGTAATTTATTATAGACTGCTAAAATTTCAATGAACCACCAACTTTAAAAAAAATAAATGCACATTTTATATGTCTGAATGAGTGTGGCACTGTTTGCTCAGGCATAATCAAGTCTAACAACACTGTCCAAAATGTAGGTTTGTTCTTTTTTCATGCTCAAGAAAAAGCATCATAACTTTAATGTTGGTGATAGTCGTTTTCTATATATACTATTGATATAAAGTACTAGTAAAGCTGTTGCCACAGCAACTATAACTGCATCAAAACAGCAAGAAAATTAGTTTCTTTGTATATTCAATAGAAAACATTAGGGTGGGCTTGCTGTGATAGTAATTAAAAGTACTTTGCAACATGTAGCACTTGGTTTACACTGCCTATATGTTCTACATTAATTTTGCTCTCAAAGCTACCCATCCCACAATGTTGGGCTTGAGTCCTTTGTGAGATCTGGACTTCTCCCTCTGTCACTGTGAAGACAGTGGAACAACTGTGGAGATGCTTTTATGGGATTCTCTCACATGATCTATTCTGCTTCACTATTTATTCTAAAGAAAGCAGACCTTTCTCTTCTGCTTGAGAACAGACTAAAAGTGGTCTTAGAGTAAAATGCTTCCTAAAGACACTACTCCCATGCTTAAGCCCTCCCAAAGCCAAACATAGAAAAACTTCCAACTGCTTCACTTATTTACCAAAATGCCAGCTTTTTGCTGGAGTTGGGATTTGGGACCATTGCATAACATGGTGCAAAGCTGTAATTTCATGAGATTGATCAACTTGACATCTTTTACCACTGTATGACAAAGAAAACCAACACTCCAGCCTCCCTACTTTCTTCTCCATTCTCAAACTCCAGATATTTTCCTTGCA
Source organism: Toxostoma redivivum (assembly GCA_013397375.1). Taxonomy (NCBI): domain Eukaryota; kingdom Metazoa; phylum Chordata; class Aves; order Passeriformes; family Mimidae; genus Toxostoma; species Toxostoma redivivum. The sequence goes on along the minus strand of VXBI01010144.1, from coordinate 529,790 downwards.
GTAGCAAGGTTGTTCACCTGACCACCCAATAAGCTGCTTCAAACTTCTGTGTATGAACATCCAGAGAGTTATCAGCTTTCCCTTGCTGGGTCAGTTCTTCTTTGTTTCAGCAAGTTGAACTGGCTTACCAAGGACTGACAAGACATCAAGGTCATCACAGAGAGTGCGGCACAGTGACTTACACAAGACTGCTTCCTTTCACTGCTCTAAGAATTACTAACAATATAGAAGACAGTTCTTAATGGGTGGCACAAAATCTGTTATGGTTCAGGCATGTTCTCCACTACACACTAATGAACTTCCCTGGTCTTTCTTCCACTCTGAGTGTAAGTTATCCTCAAATTGTCTTGTGCTGCTTTGGAGAAAGTGCAGCTGCAAAAGTCTGATACCTGCAGCTCTACATTGAGAGGTTGAAAAAGTATTTAGAACTATCTGCACATCCTTTAGCGACAGAGTTAGGCTGTTACTCAAAATATCCAGAGCTTAAATCCTTTTAGTCTATTTTAGCTGATTTTCCAAAGCCCCAAAGACATAGGTTTAAACGGGCCCAACTGTACAGAGATAAAAGAAACAAGGTTGTATCAACATAGCACTTCAATTAGGAGTCTCTGACACCCCTCCAGGATTCTGCTAATGAGTTAGGAAATATTTCACAGCCCTTCTGCTGGACAACTCAAGTTTCATTACGTTTTTACATCTTCAAGATGCCTTCACAGAAAGGAGCCCTCTTTTCTTTAAATCTCTGAGACCTCTTGTTTAAACCTACAATGAAACCTATGATATGCTTAGATTCAGTATCATCCCTTTCCCCCTCTGTTCCCAGGAGGTTAACTCAGGAAACTGTGATCATCCTGCTGCCTGCACTCTCTCTGTTTAGAAATGTGAGCACAGGTGTATACAGGTCAGGTTTTAGGTTCTTTTACCATCTGTGCCAATATGAAGACAGTCTTTGAGCATTCCTCAGTTGTTCATGAATAGGTAAGGCATAACTGTGTTGTCACCATTTTTCACTACTTCCTCAGACTTTGAGTGGAAATATTACGCATTATGTAAGTGCTTGTATTGCATATAAATATTCAAGTACATACGTAACTACGTGCTGTCAGGACATATTTGTAGACATTATTACTGGCTTTTGATTGAAGTCAGACATGACTACAACTGATCACTAAGGTGAAGACACCCCACAGCTTTGATTATAGAGGTTGTTGTGAACATGATTTAAAACTAATTATAACTGGCAAATCTACAAGTCTATTTATAAATCAGCTCTCTTAGTTTTTACCCTAAGCTAAATTTATAATAAACCATGCCAGCAATGCAACTACATATTAGAGAAAGTCTGAGCAAGAAGTTTGTGTCAGGACATTGTTAGAAGTGTTAAGTCACACAATACAATGAGACTCAATTCCTTCCTCCTCTGTGAAAGAAATTAAAACAGGCCATTCTTTAACTGCAAGTCTGCCTAGGCCATATCATCAGTTCCAGCAGAAAAAATCCTGAATCCAGAGAAAGAAATGGAGACTGTCACTGATTCAATGTGCTGGGTTTTCACCTTAAAACAGAGAAAACATGGGCTTAAATCTCTCCCCATATTCCTTATTTTAAAAGATGTAGAAAAATGTGAGTGTTTCATGGTACAAGACTTCTACAAAATGTTAGAAAATTATGATAAGGAAAATAAGTACCTGAACATCTCGTGATCGCTCGTAGGCCTGATACGCCACCTTCTCCTCTATGCTGGCTAGCTCTTGTTTCAAGTTTGCTGTCTCATGTTGATGAAGGTCAGTGAGGTCATTTAACTGGTCTTCCAGTCTTTCGTATCTTATTAGGAAAAGAGGTCTAAATTTAGTGCCTTCTATTCAAGTAATGCCAAATCATGAAAACAATTGCACATTTTAAAAGGTAATTTCTCAGTATATGATGAATTCATCTGACTGGCATTACAAAGCACATATAGAAATCAGTAAAAACTTTGCAAACTTTCCACAAACATTTATCAGTAATCTGAAAGCCTTTTTTGAGTGCTTCTTGCTGGCACTAGGTGCTGAAAAGCAAATATTTGTACATCATTGGCAAATTAGATTGCCCAAGGATATTCAATTCATATTTTTCAGTCTTCATTTAGCCCAGAAGATATGGTTTCATAAGTAAGTTTGAGCCAGTTAATAGCTCACCAGTAATGACAGGAAAAATATGTTCTCTCTCATACGCAACTGCAGGGTTCTGTCATTTACGTACAGTCTGTTTTGGCATGCTTCTACATGGTAAAACAGTTCAAGTAAATCACCAGCAAACTAGAATTTTTTTTGTGAGTTTGTCACTTGATTTAACACACAAAAAGGCAAACACTGCAGTCTGCACAAAAATGAGGGATGCAAAATTGTCTAGAAATGGGCAGCAGGAGGCTTGAGATTTTATTGGCAGAGAGCTGTCAGAAAAGGTCACTCTGCCTTTTCCTGAAACCAAGTCATGAGTTCAGTAGGCCAATTTAATTGTTCTTTCCTCCCTATATTACCACACGGTATCAAGCCTTTCATTGTATTTCAAGAACTATAAGCAAGAGAAACATGAAATATTTCCCTTTACACCAAGATTTTGCTCACTGGTGTAGCAAAGACTTCAAGAATCGACTGTCACTTTAACAAGCCATGGGAAAAATGGGATATAGGTACAGCAGGTGAAAGCCCTCTGTGGAACATATCATCCACTTCTCATAGAGGATGATAAAGGAATTAATTGTCAAGTAACAAATGCAAGACAAAGTTGTGCTACAGCACATAAAACTACATCTCCCAGCTGTATGCTACACCAGGGTACAGGGTGACATTGCATCCACAACATAGCAACATGTGTGAGAAGTATTCGGCCAAGGTACTCAGGAGTCAAGGGTATGCTTATCAGCTGTCTGTCAGTCCTGCTACACCACAGACTGATTAGCTTTTTTGAGTCACATTAGATGAGAATCCTTCCACCAGCTACAAAACCACTGGCATCTCCTCTATGCAGTACTCACATAATTCACATGAAAACTATGACAGAGGAGAGAGTTTTCTGATCAGCCTTTGACAAAAGGCAAAGGGCACTACACCACTTGATAGGAAATATAAATATTCTATGTGTATTTTAAGTTGCTGGAAGGAATTAAACATGTTGGTACCAGATATTTATTGGAATTATTTTTCTCTCTTGCTTCTGAAATTTCTCTCTCACACACACACACTTTCCAAATAGTTTCTATACTTGTGCAAAAGTCATTTCAAGAGAACAGTTTAAAAAAAATACCTATATCTTTCCTCTTGTAGCATCTGAGAAATAAAGCCATAGTCTCTTTTAAATTGGGTTTTTAAATTCTCAATATCATCAGCTAATTGGGACTGTGTCTCCTTGATTTCCCTTAGTTCCTCCAAAATCATGGAAAGTTTTCCTTGGCTGTCCAGGGTACTTGCCACAGCAGGACTAAAGGAAGTATTCCCGTTGCTATCTGCTGATCCAGAGGTCCCACTTGAGCATTCATCATCACTAACATATTTTGGTTTGGCAACAATGGTGGCACTGCCCCCATAGGTTCTAGAACTTGTTTCTGGCCGAAATTCATCCAGGGTATTTTTGAGATGAGCAATGTTGTCTGCACTACCAAATTTGTTTCGGATCAGGTTGGCAAACTCTCTAGACTTGCTGAAAACAAAGACAGGTGGTGTCAAAGATACACCCGGCACACCTGACTTGCTGCTCTCTGTTCCATGCCCACTGCTACGAGACTTTCCATGTTGAACATCTTTCAAGTTATCTTTGGAAGTATCCTTGGTAGCTTTGGAAGATCCATTTTGTTCAATATCCTTGAGCTTTTTGTGATACTGTTCCAATTTCTTCTGCAGCTGGGCAATGGAGTGGGCAGATTTCTGGTTCTTTTTCTCAAAGACTTGCTTAATGCGCCCAGCCTGTTGCTTGTCTGCACTGTTTACCAGTTTCAAATACTCAGCCACGTTTCCATCTCGAGCTGTTTGTTCAACCTTGATTTGCTCTGTAACCTTGAGGATTTTCTGTTTCAAGCTATCTGCACTGAGTTTGACTTTGTGAAATTCTAGGACTCCATCTGGTACATCAAAGTTCAGATTGGTATCAGAACCTCCACGGCGGATGTTAAGTGGTAAACTCAGGGTATTCATGTCATGTCTTTCCACCTGAGAGAAAAGAAAAGGAGGTAAATGGAATTTGAATTCTGGTTTTAAAAATCCAAGAACCAGTTTATTTTTCCACATATATCAAGTACACAGTATAAAGTAGCTTATACGAACAAAGTATAATAAACTTTTCTTTGAAATTAAGCAGCATTTTTCTCAACTTCTACAGGTTAATAAATAGTCCAAGGAACTGCTTGTCTCTCTTAAAATAAGGACGAATTAAGAGAGAAAATTATTCAGAATAGCTTACAGAATTACTTACATTTTTTCCACAGAAGGAGAATAACACCTAGTTAGAAAAGGTTCCTAAATATATTGTTTATTATTAAGACTTTCAAAGAGACCATGGCTGATAATCATTCCGTTTTTTCTCTTAGAAGTGGTCAAACATCAATGGGAGATGTAACCAGATTTTTCCCTCTACAGCAGTGCTATACTGTTCAGTATATTTTCCCAGGTTTAATGCCTTTTTTGATACATCCCACTCAAATTCCTCTCACAATTTAAAGTTTTTGCCAAACTAGCTGAAAGAAAGCTCTTGAAAATTTAGTGTATGCTGCAAGCTGGGAGTAACTGCTGTTTTTTAAAGCAGAGAGCATAGGGAAGGACTTGCCCTGTATTTGAATTTTCAGCTTGATGAAGGTGCTCAACAACTTTATCCTACTGTTCTAATTCTGTTTTAATAGAAGGATGACTGAGTGGGATTTACAGGAAGAAACTCAGGAAAGAAAACTGCATTCAGTCACATATAGGATCTGTACACCTTAAATGCTCTCTGGAAGCACAAGAAAAACAATTAGGCAACTCAGTCACAACACTGACCACAACAGATGATTTTATCTATTCTCAACAGCAAGGCAAGATAGTCAGATACAAAACATTCAAAGTGTTTCCTTATATAAAGTCAAAGTGATGGGAGAGGCATGAGAAGAATGACCTAAACAAAACAGCTTCATCCCTATTGCCATCTTGGTTTAGCCTGTGTGAAAAAGAAAGTGCATTTCATTGCAGCTGCCATAGTGTCATGTCTGTAGAGATTGCTTAACAAATGCTCTAGCCATAATGGGTTTTCAGAGTTTTAATACCAGAGAAACCAACAGAGTTCCTCTGGCAAGACCACTGCAGAGACAAGGCAGAAGCTATACTAGAGTATCTCCTAAAGATGCATTTGTGAAATGCTTTAACTACTCTTTGCTTCAAAATGTCTGAGATACTATATTAAAAGTTTGATTTCCAATTACAGAGTTTATTATTATGTGTAATACTGAAGACCATGCAGCCAGGCCTATGTGTACGTGTCCAGTGATCACCACTCAATCTTTTCTTGAGTAAAAAACCATAAATCCATCATAAAGTATTGTTGTAAGGTTTGTTTTCCCATCCTTGTACAGTTTTGGCAAGTTTCTTGGAAATTCACTCAAGGATTCTTGTATTGTTCTTAAAATACAAGCTCAGTAACCAGATAACGTGTCCTACTGTTAATATCATGCATCGTGCACAGCTTGATCAGAACTACTCTGTCTCTACCACGCTGGGGTACAGACACAGAGGGGGTGATGCACCTATAAATCTGGATCCAACCATCTCACAGACAAGATCATCTCTACTACTTTATATTATTTTCCTTACAGATTACCAAGGATTACAGTGGGGATTTATCTTGATTTGTCTTTTGCTACTGCACCACTCAGAGCACAATCCAGGTAACATAAAAATTCACATTCACCAATACCTAAAAAAAAAAGGCCCTTGAAAAATGCATACTGAAAGAGTTCTGGAGTTGGCAATTTGTTTTGGAGAATATTGGTTAGTGATGACTCTTAAGACTCTGTCCCAGGGATTAAATCAGTGCTGGGGTCTAATAGATAAACTTTACCAGTTTGTTAAAAAAATTGGTATGGATCCAAATGCTCAGTATAAAACAAGAATTTTTTGAAACAACCTATAACATTTTTTAATGAGCTTTGGCACAAAATGATACTGTAATTAGTCACAGAATTGTACATACAAAACAGATCCATCACTGATGTCACTCAGGACAAGCTGTACATAACTTCCAGGAATGGGTGGGTCTATATCTAACCTTTACACAGCAGTGTTTACTTCCTCAGTAAAAAATAGTCTAGAAATGTATTGTAATAATTGGATACAAGCCCAAACCAGATCCCTTCTCCCTTATGTCCTCTCCCTTACTGGGCTCTCTATTGGTCAGCCTTCTCTGCCTTACTGAAACTTCAAGGTCTCAAAAGCAATACAGATAAAAAGAACAATAGCATTGAAGGAATACATCTGCTGAATGCTGCCGTGCTTTTGGACATGAGGAAATCTGTTAGCATGGGGCAAATCTGCTCCTGAAAAAAACCAATCAAAGGGTCAGTTCAAATTCAGTAGAGTTTAGAAAAGAATTGTGTTTAAATTCCCAAAGCACTGCTAGCAGTAGGATTTTTTTACTTACTGGATTGAGAGCTCACTAAGGGTACAAAAGTCATACCCAACATATTTTTATGTCTGATTGTATTTGGACAAAATGGCAAGTGTCCTCTGCCATCATGTTGCAAGGCTGGGTCAAGCAACAGAGGCTGTTGAAATCCTCTGGTGATGTAATACACCTTTTTTGGGGGAGGAGATGTGGTGTGGGATGGAGTTATTTCTCTTTTAGGTGGGGGGCTGGTTGGTTGGGTTTTGTGGGAGTTAGGGTTTTTGGGGGGTTTTGGTTTCATTATTTTACATCAGAAGCAAGCAGACAGTGGGGAAGTCAGGTATGTCTAGACAAGTGGCCTACCACCTTTCTTCTACTTTGATGATCCATTTGTGATTGTTTTATAGCTTGTCACTAATGCTACCCCAAGACATCAGATTTCCACCTTCAAATCCTATCCAAAATCCTTCTTCTGCAAGTCTCATCCTGTGATGAGAAGAATTAGCTTCACTTCCTGCTGTATCGAATGCCTCATTCTTTATACTGAGCACAAGACTGCCAATAGGAGTCTGAGATGCTTCCTCATCCCTGCAGGGACTAGTGCCCTCTCCTGGGATACAGTCTGAAATCCTCCCAGTGCAGGAGAGGGAATGCACATCTCCTTCAAACTGTGTGAGTGCTCTTCCAGCTATGCTATGGGAAGAAATGAGGAATGCCATCCTTGCTGTTGTTCCTTCTGGGACTCCTGGGTCCCTAGCATCTCACAGGGCCACCAAGCTTTTAATAATAAAGAAATTGTTGAGAGACTGTTTTTTTATTTTATTTTTAAAAGATTTTCATTGTGGTTGTCAAGAGGAAAATGCATTTCCATAGAGTAGCAACCCCAACAGTTAAAATGGATGAGCCATCCTTTTGGAAGTGAGAAGCACTTTAAGATAAAAGAATCATCATACACATCTCATATTACGGTAATTGATAGGGAGCTGGGCATTAGCAGTAGATAAGAAGCAGCAGTCCTGAGACATGTGGTACCACCAGGTAGACAGGAAGTCAAAGCCCATAGTCTGAGGAAATACCAGAGACATGCCGTCAATCTCTCTTCTAGGAAAAGCAGGGAAAAGAACAATTTGCATATGGTCCTGGGATAGCCATAGCTGATGCTAGCCTCAAAAAAGAAATCTGGGCCTTGGAGAGAGACCACTGCACTTTATGGAGCAGTTCACATACACACTTGGCTACAACTCAGTTGAGAACTAATAGCAATATTTGTGCTGCTGAAATACGAGCTTTTAAGAACAGCTCCCTGCCTGCATCAGAGCCTGGCACCACAGATGACTAGACAGGTAACTCTCTGAGATAAAGCCCCAGTCCCGCTTTTTCCATGGAGCCAAGCAGATCTCCAGCTGCCTGACCATGCTATCCATGTGACCCATCCCAAGCCAAAGGCCAGAGCTTCAGAAGAGACAGCAAAATCACTGCTTGGTGCAATGAACACAGATGCACTGCAAGGAACCCTTCACTGCACATGTTGTCAGGTTTACTTTCTGTCTTAAATGTGAAGTGGAGGGCTGGGAAATAGGCAGCCTGCCATTCAAAAACAACTATTCAGAGCGCAATAGTGATTTGAAAACCCAGTCATGGAAGCAAGGATAAGGATTTCATTGGCATCATAATGATGCATATGTTTCTTCACTTACTGTCTGCAAAAGCAGCACAAAGGTCAGACTTGCAGCCCATACTATCAATGAGCCCAGAGCACAGTAGGACCCATGTTCCCCAATGCCAAAGGCAAGACTGTTGGAAAGGGATTCCACATGGACAGGATCTGCTAAACAGGTGAAAATATCATATATAATGGTCTACTGTATTGGTCATTGGAAAATATAAAGAAGACCTAGAAGACCTTATTACTTCCCCAAAGATCCTGGCTGAGGTCCATCTGGGAGAAAAAAAATCTACACTGAATAGAGCACAAAGAACAATGCAGCCCACCCTATTGCAACCCACATCCCACAGCTGCTCAGATGAATCACATCTTGTGTTCCACTCACTGTGCCAATGGCTCTCCACTAACAAGTGAGAGATAAGCCCCCTATGTTTAAGGTATCAAACTGAACTCTACTCTTTATTTCATAGATTTATTTTATGCTCTTTTAAAAAGTACCTTTAAAAAGCATAGAGAAAAAAAAGCACTAAGAAGACAGATGCATATATGCATCAGGCTCCAGAAAGCTCACATCTTTGGGTTGCCTCACTAACAGAAACAAATCATGAAGACATAAAATGATCTACTTATTTAAATAGGCTCAGTTTACAGGTGTTTTCTTCTTTTTCTTTCTCTGAACAACCTCATTGCCATCACCAGTCATAGCTGTGCAAGCTAAACAAAAGCTTATGATGACAATTGAAGTCTATCTTGAAAGAGTTTCTGATGAATGCTTAGAAACAGAATCCCATAAGGAGCATACAAAATAGGATTATGGCAGCTTCAAAGCTCTTAGAGTTTGGTAATAGCAACGAAGATCATCAGAACAATTGTCTTTTTATCAGAAATAGGCATATGGCAGAAGCACAGGTGTTCCAATGGGTAAAATAACATGCAGAGGGGGTTTTAATAAGTTTTCAGTATATTCCAAAGCAGAAATGTATTTGGAGAGAAACTTTTACCACCTCTTTCACTGTTCCTTCTAAAATCCATGAGACTCCTTCATGGAAGTCCTAAAATAGAGCTAAATCATCATAAAACATTTTAAATTACGTAAAATCAGCCCCCAATATTTTTGTACAGTATGTTACAGCAAAACACCTTCTGCTTGTGTTTTTTTACAGAGCTACTTAATAGTAATATCTAGAAGTAGCTACACTCAGAATACCATGCTAATAATCATGCAGAGGGTTGAGAGTATATGGGAATGGAGGGAGTCAGCAAAACTTGTTTCTACTTTTTACTGGGTTAATGGAAGTTCCTGGGTGATAGGTCTGAGACCACCCAGCAAATGCTAATGGAGGCAAATAACTGAAGGTGTTTCTTTCATAATCAACAATTCCTCTATTACCTATAAACTCCCCACCTCCCCTCAAAAAAAACATTGAAGCTGTAAGGCATCTCACTAACACACATTAGGAGTTTATTCCAGGTATGAGTCAAAGGTAATCCCAGATGCCCTTTGGCAAGTATCTGCTCTTCAATGTTCAAAGGCTGGGAAACTTCAAGGCCATTCCATGAGTAAGGCATCATACAGGGGCAGAATAGGCTGTAGAAATTTGAATCTTGAAAATTTTCTGCACTATGCCAACATGTCTGGTAATTATAAAAGGTTAGTTGTTCTACTAAGCAACTGCAGCAAGACCTCAGATACAGACTAAACTACTAAGAATACTAGGCAAGACGTCAGATGTTGAATCCAGTCCTCAGTGTCAATTTGATCACCTATCTTTCCCTCCATTTTAATTCATTAGCAACACAGATTTGTAAGCACAGGCACCTCAAGAAAGATATACACGTAGTTGCAATTTTAGTTTAAGTGAAAAAAAGCCTCCCAAAATTAAAAAAAAACATACTAAGTTGAAAATGCTATAAAACAAACTCTGTAGAAAGCAACTGCAAGAAAGCACATGCACTGAAGTTCTGGTGTGACTAGTAATACAGCTTTTACTCTCTTGATCTAATCTGGTCAAGACTGAATACTCATGCCTAACCTGTGACCCAAACAATCAACCTCACACCAAAGTTGCTTTGTCTCAGATCCTACAGGCATGCCAGAAATACCTACATGAATCCTACAGTTCAAGCCAGCAATACCCCAGAAAGAACCTTTTCTCTAATTTCTATTTAAAGGACTGAGCTAAAGCCAAATTTTCTAGGTCACAGCTTGGGTTTAAATAAGTACTTAGACATGGTACTATTTCTAATTAGACCAATGGGAGAAGAGAACAATGGGGGGAAGAGGCAGTTTTCTCCTTCACTGGTAACACCTGTTAAGCTAAGCTCCTTCAGAACCCAAGGATATCCACTGAAAAGTCCCCAGTATCATAACTCAGTCCAGTTCCAGGTCTTTTGGCAGCACAAAACTGACATAAGCAAACTGCTCCAATACAAATAATTTCTGTGCCTAGACACTGAAATCTGAAAACAACATGCCTCTATAAAAGTAAGCAAATTACTTTCCATTTACTGTTCAGTGGTCATGTAAAGAAAAAAAAGAATAAAAATCACTGTCCTGTCTAGAGAAGAAATACAGGGATGAACCAATACTCACATTTACTAAGCTTGAGTTACTTAAGCAGGCAAAAGGTAGATTCCACACCCCTTGGTTAACTATTTTGCTTAAGATCAGTCTTCCTTTTTAGATAAGCACCAATTAAAAACAAGTAAATAAAATACCTTCTCCTAACTCAGACCAAAATAAATGTAACTCACGTGCATGTTCCTTCTGTCTCAGGTTTACACAGCAACATAAGGAATTGCTTGGACGCTCCAGGTGGTAAATGGGTGGGTCCATCAAGCAGTGGTTATAAGAAGCCTGCACATCTATTCCTCAAGGAGAGTGCCTTTCCCATGACACAAGTCCCTCAAAGTACTACCACTATGAAACAGTGTGGGGGTGACATGGTTTTGAAGAGTGATGCCAGACATTTTGTATCCTTTCTAGATTAATTGTGCAACTTACTTTTAGTGTTTCTAATAAGTGCTCTCCCTTCCCCTTTCCCAGCTTTTATGGATTTTTCTTCTCCTCCCATTCAGTATTATGCTTTCATTTTCTAAAGATGTCCAAAAAGATGGCAATAATGAAATTTTCCAGACTGCTGTGAAACATTCTGTGAAAAGTCAGCCTGCTACACATTTTCAATTACTATATCCCTTTCCATGAATGAGAATTTGATAAAAAGCCAGCTGCATACCTGCTATGACTAATCACTTCTCATAGTTACAGCATATGCTTCTGATCTCTCACCACTTGTGATTTACTTTCCTTCATATCACTGCATTGTCTAACTTCTCATCACAAACTATTCCATACTGATAAAGTTGCAGCAGGTCACCTTTTCCCTCCACCTGGTTCTTTCTGTTTCACAGTCAACTCTTAATTTCATTGCTATTCAGATAGTCTAAGCATTTTCTGAAATCCCAGCTCCTGGAACTGTAAAATCATACAAGAGAATTCCAGGAAATACTATGAAGTTTCTTGCCTTCAGTTACAGAGAAATAACTCTCTCATCTAAGTTCATAGTCAACCACCAACCAAGTCTTCCTTGCCCCAAAACAAAGACTACTTTAAGGAAATTTTAAATATGCAATTTACAGAGCTACAAAACTCAACCCCACAGCTCAATGCTGATTTTAGTCTAATTCATGACTTTTATTGCTTTGAGCAGTCAACATTATATAAAACCTATTTTGTAACAGGAACATTAAGGCTTTACAGTACCAGAGAATTATGGAAGTATAACCACTGAGAGACAAAACACTCTAAATCCACATAGACTGGCCATCACAGGCAAAAGACTCAAGACATGGGGATTTTGTTTGTTTAAACCATGGCAAAACTTCCGTTTATAAACAAGAGAACAATAGCTCCGTCAGGCATAGGATCTTTCCATTTGCGTTAATGCTGCAGCAGCACATCCTGAGCATATAAACAATCACATCTTGTCCTGTACGTGAACTGAGTTGCTTATTTAAAAGAGCCTGCCTGCTTCTTCCTTTCCCCCTGCCCTGAATCTCTCCATGCTGGGCTGATAAAGTCAAATCTCAAAAATAAATATGTGTTACATCAGCAGTTAGGAGTTTAGGTTATTTTTCTTTTTTTTTAAAGGTTTAATTAAAATACAGAGCCTGCTTTAGTACATTACATGACTTAGCAGCTTATTTACCTCTCCACAACACCTAGTACATCTCTTGAACAAGGAACTGTATTTTATCAAACCTTCATTACCTACATGTACAAGTACACTTTCACTATTTGGCACATTACACATATGAGTGCATGCTTTGGCTCCACACCTGATACCCAACGCTTGTATTTGTACCAAACCACAAATAACCCCAAAGGCAGAGAACTGCATGAAGATTGAGCCACCAAAAATCAAAAACTTTGGCCGTACTCAATGATCTACAAAACCTGAAAGAAACAAAACAAAACAAAACAAAATCACAAAAAAACCCCACAAACCAACCAACCAACCCCCCCCTAAAAAAAAAAAAAACAAAGAAAAAGCCCAGAAAAGAAAGAAAAGAGAGAAGAAAATTTTATTTAAAAGACTACTTTAAAAAATTCCTTATTTCATTGGGTAAAATAAAGACAATTAAAATTTGAATCACACAGATGCACATTATGCAGGTCATTTGTTATTCAATACCACTGCTGCAATAATGGTATTTTAAGCCACTATACACAACTGATTAATACTCCTCTGACTTAACTCTGGAGAAAACAGCCTAATTGCAGTGCATTAAAAACCAAAATTCTCTTCAGAGTCAATGGATTTAAACTCCTGAGGATGACAACAACACAACTTTAAAGCATTTTGTTATTTAAATTTATTTTTTAAATAGCAAAAATATTTTCCTTTTTTTCACTGAAGGGGCAACATAAAGCATTAGGCAATAGAACCACAGTTTTCTGCTCTTTGCATATCTTCATTCTGGAAGAAAATGAAATGTTGTCCCCTAAGTTAATATAAATAATATTGTTTTGAAAAGTAGAAAGTATGCTATGACTATGCTGTTAAAGTGTGAGGTATTTATTAATAGATCTACAATTGCCCTCATTGTAGAGAAAGCCTTCAAATATTATTTGTATGTTTACTATCTTGTTATTTATATAAATATACATGTGTAAAGATATGCTTTTGAAAACATGTAAAATATACATAAAAGTACTGTTATTGTGAGTACTAGCCCACAGAAAATCTCATATCCATGTAGTTTTCAGCTGCTGTGCACCTTCTGGAGAACGTGTTCTTGACATGGTATTTTAAGGTTACACCCTAACAATCAACTCATAGTAACAATCAAATCTGAATTCACAAAGAAAGGTAACTTTTCCAGTAAAAAGACCCAAACAGAACACTTTATGAAGATGAGTGTGCCTCTACAAGCAGATGTCCCCGAATCCTCTTCTTTAAAGAGACTCCATGTGCACATTATAACAATACATCAAAGTAGTACTTCAGCCAGTGCCTTGTGCAACATGTTCTCTTGTGCACATAATGCTGAGGTTTTTCATATAATCTTTTTAAATGTTTATGAGCTGGTATTAGCATGAATGACTCCCATAAGAGGTTGGAAGAATGTCTTCTAAAAATAAAAGAAACTTCTCTGTCAGTCTATTCTCTCTGAACAAAATTCAGCTAAGACTGTTGTATCAATTTTATAGAATTAATCCACTATTTGTACATAGTCATCTTTATACTCCATTTTTCCTTTAAATTTTTTGCATACTCAGTACACTTCATATACTAATATACATCACACAAATATCTCAACCCATACAAGAAATTCTATTGTAGAGAAGTTCCGTAAGTAACATAACCTCTATTAATCAAAACCCCAGAATTCAAAAGACTTGTCTAACTGAAAAGAACATCAATGAGATTCACCCAACTAGTGAGGAAGAAAACCCACCAGTAAAAATTTTATCTAGTCTTAAAAGTATTCCTATTCTAAGAACACACTTCCCCAATTAGTGAGTTTTATTAAACTGAATGACTTAGAGAAACCAATTCAGATGATTTTGGAAGATAAACTAGGTTAAATTATTATTCTTATGTCGCTATATTACTTACAATGAGAGTGTTAAATCACAGTTTTTAGACGATTTATGGATAAAGAAAAAAACTATTTTTAAACAACTGCCTTTAATGAGGATTCACTAAATTTTTTCTGTATGGTACAAATCCTCTGATGTAATTTTGAAGATTCCTGTTTATCAACCATTATGTTTTGCCATGGTAGTACTAGCAAGTGAAAGCCGACTTCTCCCCTAAGAGATGTTTGAAAATTGAAAATACATTTCTTTCTGTTTTGCCAGAACTAAAATGTCAAGGGTAGAATGAACTGCTGCAGAAGGAAGTCCTGCTGATTCTAAAAGCTCATTACAAAGCTCACTGCCCTCTATTCTTAGCTACAGGACATATTTGGTGACCATCTCCTCATGTAGTGTAAATATACAGGATAATGTGTATTATGCATAAAAATTTTAACATAATTTCAGTGTTTATAAACTGAATAAATAAACAAACCAACCCAAAACCAAACAAAACCCTCACTCCTATTTCTCTGCCATCCAACACAAAAACCATTCTCAAAGCCAGGACTGCAAGATGAGAAGGCACAGGCAAGAAACAGTAGTGACTTTGTTTAGCAGGCTAATGGAAAGTGCTCAGAAACTGTACAGTTGCATAGCACATTAAATTCCTTAAAATAGAATAGATTCAGTAGCAAAAATTGTTCTCAATTTGATATTTCTTTATCTGTTAAAATCATGTTGCTAATATAAAAGTAATTCAATGCAGGGAAATTAAACCTGCTTATCTTACCTCCTATCTGCTCTAATTGAGACGATATATAAAATATTATAAACGAACTTCATGTAACTCATGTAACTTCTTTGCTTCATTAATATGTTTATGCAAAATTGAATTCAACTTGGCACAGATATAGTAAAGACCTATGTCAGGAGATAGCAGGGCTGAAAAGGCAACACCAACAATGCACCAGCAACAGTAAGACTCACATAAGAAAGTGGCAAGCAAACATGGCTTTGCAGCCGTATTGCTCCTGCTGCATTTTCTTGACTTTGGCTAAGTGTTTTGGACTCATATCCTTCATATTCAAGGCTCTTAGGTTTCTTGATTTTGTTCAAACTCTCCCTAGGAGGACAGAGGGGATTAAAACCTTTATAATGCTTTCAGAGTCACGATTTAATTTAGATCTCAACATCATTATCTTAGGTGTTTCATTCCAGCACTACAAAGGATATGATGCTGTCACATGGATTATTTATTTAACTGAATACGGCAATACAAAAATGTTTCATGGGGATAATGTCTCTCAGGAAATTATAAAATTATTCATCAAATAACATTTGTAGAAACATGATTGAAGTTCAGAGTGATTTAGTTGACCAAGATATTTATATGGCCTGATGCCACAATTTAGACTAAAGACAAAACTTGTCAATTCTTCTAATTGAGAACCACCTAAGATTTTTTGGAAGAGGAAACCTTAATATTGTCATCAGAATATTGTAGTACAGTTATCTTTACACAAATAAAAACAAGTATAGCTTGCTATAGAAATAGTGTCTACATTAACAACTATGTGCTCATTCATACTCCTAGTTTGTACTTTCTTCTTTCTTGTATCTTTCCTCTTTTTGCATTTGCTCAAGTAACAGTAGCAACCGCATCTTTTAATCTTAAATCAGTTTGATCATGTTTTTTTATCAGTGATATATTTTACTTGGTAGAATACTTGCCAAGATTTACAGAAATTGCCTATCTTTGCATCAATACAACTTAATTTTATGTATCTCCTTCTATAAGACTCTTAAGACTATCCCAGAACAATTTTTCTTTTTAAATAGTAGTGGTAATTTATATTATATGACACAAACAATGAACGTTTAATCTGAATACTGTGAACTCTAAAGCACATGATTTTATGGAATCCATACATTTCAGTTTACATGGATACATGACATAACGACTGATATTGCTTAATTATTAAATACAATCTTAAAATAGAATTACTACATCTTCAGTAACATCCATTATTAAATCCATAATGATAGGTTAGTCAACTGCTATAAACACATAAGATAAACCCCACCATCTTCAAGGTAGGTACTAATACACACCTCTCTTTTACTCAGGAATCTCTTTCAGCACTGCTGGCAAGCTTCATGTGCTATGAAGAAACATAAAGTTTCTTCAAAACTACTTATATGGTCTAAGCACAAATGGTAACGGAAGTTATTCGTATATCTTAAGAAAAACTTCATTAAGTACATAGGTACTTCAGATTTTATACAGCTGTAATCCATAATAGCTAGACCAGGGCAGCATTTCTAAAACAGAAGCTCAGGCTATTGCTTTTCTGCTTGCCCAAGTTGTCACACACTCCCATCCATGACTTACATGTCCCACAAACTGAGTCACAGAGCTCATCCATCAACTTCCATGCCAAGTGTATGAAAACAATAGAAGATGTTTCAGAGCATTTTTAAGAGTTATCTTCAGCTTGTTGAAAGCCATTGCCTCTCTTACCCAGCCACAGGGAATTGGGAGAGCCTCTATCAAGCAATGGTCAAACTGTTGCTCTTATCTCCTTGTAAATGTTTCGTATGAAGCAACAGGCTGCCCAACCTAAGTTAGTTTGTTCATCAAGTTCTTTGGCCATTACAGCACAACAGAACTATTTAAAGCAGGAAACAGAAGTTCCTCATATAATTTTATTACACCATAATACAACAGTATTACAATAATTACAACAATAAACCTGATGGTTTTTTTAAAGCAGTTTGTAATCTTAATTCAGAGTGTTTTAAAAAAATTATCAACAGAAAATGGCATGTGTTGATCTTACATTCAAGGCTAAATGTACAGGGTTTCTTCAGAAGCACAGACATAAATGCTAGTTGCCAATTTTCTCTTAATGCCAGTTCCTACATATTAAATTCATATTAGATTTTTCTATTTTTAGAGTTGTGGTGATGTTAGAGGCCTATTCACCAATATGATTTGATTAGAATGAAACTGAAATCAATATTCCGCTCCTAGTCTGCCTGCCTGCCTCCCTCCCTCTCCTTTGAACTTTTTCAATTGGTTCTTTTTTTTTCCTCTCTTAAGTTTCTATTCAGACAGTCAAGGGGATATGCTTTATCACATGGTTTGGTGCAAAAGATTTATAAACATATTACCATATTGAGACATAGCAACAGCACAGATAAAAAGGAACAAAGCAGAGTTCAGTGGGAAAGGAAGCAGATAAGAGTCATGCTGTCCTTGGAGTCCAACCGTGATTACTGGCTCTGCCCTGAGCCAGAGCTCTGTACCTGAGCAGGGAGCTGTGCTTGGCTACAGGCTCCAGAATCCTGTTGTAAACAGCCTAACATTCAGCATAAGAAATCTCATTCCATGACAGTGGAAAGCAAAGCAAAACCCAAACCACAGTGCTCATTTTGATCAAGGTATTAGAAAATCATCCAAATATTTTTTCCCTTTATCTCTCTCAGTCATATGCTTAGAATATTTTAACTCAAATAAAGTACTATTACTAAATCAAATTTTAGAGGTCTCAACAGACAGATGAAGATCTATATCCATTACTAAACCCTCAAAACCACGGTCTTTGTGAGATTATGCTAAATTATATTAGCCTAATTACATACAGTGAGTTAATATTCTAAACAGTGTTACATGTTGAAAAATAATTTTCCAAACTCTCTTCCTAAAGAAACAGACTGACAAATATTTTCTGCAATCAGTTACTTGACAGGCTTGAGAAACACACAAATCACTTCAAGAAATCATAATGCAAACTGCAAAGAAAGCGACTTCAGCTTAAGTCTGCCAGTTCTTGGTATTTATGTTACAATCAAAGCAGTCTGCCTGCAGGTAAGCAAGTTGAAGAAACGCATACATTTGGGCAGCAATTTATTTTAAAAATTAGCTCCTGTAGACTTAACATTACTTATAATAAAACAGAAGTTTGAGGGGAAAAAAAAAAACAGGCGGTAAACGAAAACAGAAATTACCTAATTTTTCAGCAACTCAAAATGGCCTGAATGTCTTTTATTCTATTTCAGCTAGAGAGGAAGTCTTTAGATATGCACACATTCATTAAATACTCTGGGAAACTTTAATGAATTGCAGTGATTTGCACTGGACAAAAACTTTCCATGCAAATATGACTGTATGGAACTCTGACCTCTCACAATGGAAAGAGCAAATCGCAGCTTTTACTGCTCTGCTCTCCCAATTTAGATTTTACGTCTGTCCCTACATATGCTTCTGGTACTAACCAGGAAACACTGCAACATTTTAACTTTATGGAATAAACTGACATACTTCATTATTCATCCCATTTGGTCTGTAGGCTTTTTATGTGCTTTTTATTATCTTTCTTGTTCATTTACTGCTTTAACAAGAGTGTTATAAAAATAAAGGTCAGTACAGAAATAAATGCACCAGGTGTTATGTTCCTCTGCATAATTTAACAATAATTAGACAATATTAATATAGTCTGAAAGCTATATAAGATATTGAAAAAGCCCATTAGGGCTGTTTGCTAGCTGAAAGCCAAAGATGCACCAAAATAAATCCAGATATATGTTCAAACATTTTCAGATGCTTAGCCACAGGTACTGGGACCACTACAGGGTAGTATATCCATGTAACAACTCATAAGCACATTGAAAAGTTAAAAATACTACTAAAAGTAATTAAAAATAGACTAGTAAAATAGACTAGCAAAATCAATGATTTGTCATTTATTTAGCTTTTCATTGAAGAGCTGGTTTAGGTCCCTTTAGTTTCTGGTACTAACTTCCCAATACAGGTCTTAAAAGATTCATACACAATGCTGTGAGTGCATCCTTGTTTAGAGTGCAGAGCTGGGGTGGGGGTTCGTAGCATATCAATAACTGAAAACACAATGTGGTATAATAAAAAATATATCCCATTTTAACACTGCTTTTTCAGGTTCTCTAGGTGGCTTCTGGGTCACATAAGGTAATAGATAACAGAAGTTCTTACTATGTTTAAAATATCACAATATTGTGATATTCAAATATCTAATGTATAAAACTTTTGTCAGAACTGATCACAAGTTTCATAAAGTTTTACTGTTATCTGTAGGGAAAGGAAAGGAATTTTCCTGGAAGTACTTTTTGTAAAGAGCATTGTTTCAGAAGGTTTATAGTTTCCTTGCACGTAGCAACAGCCAGGGAAATTATATTACTGCCTTGAATGCTGAGACTCAACTACAGGCAGTTATCTTGCTGTCAGACAAAATTTCACAGCATAACTCAAAGACAATGTAAGGGATTCAGGAGATTCACTAACAGACTGGTTTTCTAAGAGACTACTACATATGAATGTACATAAACTCACTCCCACAGACTTGGCAGCCTGCCAGTATTACAGTGAGCAAGTCTAGCAAGGTCAAAATATTTTTAGGGTAATATTTTCAGAGTTGGGGTATTTTGAGTCTATGATCTCCGTTTGAAGAGTTAACATTGTTCCCAGTGGAATTCAAAAGTTACAACTGGTAGTTCTAGATACCTGTTTCTGGCACAACCTGCCACAATGATTTGAGCTGTACTTCTGATCTGCAAAATGGCAAATCCTAGAAAAACTCTACTAGTTGCAAGAGAACCTCCAGTGACAAACTGTATCTCAAAGCCTGCATTGAGATAGTCATGCCAGCTGCATTCAATGATCTGTTCCACAGGAATTTGACTCTTTTCCCACCCCCAAAGCACGTAGACACACTGACAGGCAATACGAGCTAGAGACGAAAATAAAATCTAATCATCATATTGTTAATTCAAACCAATTATGAGTTCTAAGTATTAAAACATGATTTACTTATTTTCTTCTTGGTCAGTGTTTCTTCCTGAGTGTGCTTTAGGGGTGGAGAGAGAGTCCAAATCAGCAAAAATTCTTAAGATGAAGACTTTGTGATCACCTGTACACAGAAGAGCAATTTCCACAACTTCTTGCATGCTGAGACATCCAAGGACTCATGATGGGCCAAAAGTAAATAAAGTGTGTCATTAACAACCACAGATACTTGATCTGTGAGATGCCACATAGCTCCTGCAGCCACTTCAGGTGAAATTTCATCCCCAGTCTGATACCACAGGAATCTAACACCTTGCACATAGTGATTCTGCTATCTAAAAATCATAACTTCGGCTCTTATGTCTTCACTGTATCTTATGCATGATATGGCTGGCATCCATGAGTAATGATGGTAGCCACTTCGATAGGTGAAAGCTGAACTAGTCACTATTTTGGGTGAAGCAGGAAGGCCTGGAATTTTTCTAAGTGTTAAGATCAGGGAGGACCCTGCAGAACCTGTTCTACTCCTTCTTGAAGGATGGGAAGACGCCATATATACGGACTTTGCTTCAAATTGCAGCTTATTGGCTAAACAAAAGGTTTTGAATTTTATGCATGTGAGCAGAAGCTCACGTGAGTTTTTGCTTCACATGAGCTCAGGCTTTCCTCTTACCCTTTCCCCTCTTCCTCTATCTCTCTACTTTTTCGTGAACTCTCCAGTTCTCAGTTCCTTCTCGGTAACTGCTTCCTCCCACTTTTCTTTTAACATACATTGTAACAGGGGAGTACCTTCCCCTCACCCAGAACTTCTGTACGATCTACCTACTCCCAAAAATTTCTTGACTCAATTTAGAATTTTCTCACCTCACAGACAAGGGGTTTTGAAGCTAGGATCTAACATTCTAACAGAACCATGTAATTTCTCACTAGTGGTACAACTTCCTGTAAATCATATCAGTATCCATTGACACGGGGAAATTTGAAGAAATTAACCTCCCTATTCTAACACAATCTTTCTAGTAGGTCATTCTTAGACTCTCAAAAGATGCCTTATCAAATGTAAAGATGCTCTTTAGGTTACACAACTTTAAAAGTAAAGGAAGAGCAGTTCTAGGAGTCTAACAGTAAGTTAACTGCAGCAAGGCAATGCAGCTGCAGGAATAGGAGCCAGTGCAAAAGCAGAGTAAGTACCTCCAAAAGCTGTGTAACAAGCTCTGCCACTCAGCAATCCTCACAGGCCTGGAAGAAACTTTCCTCTCTAAGCTCTTGTGTATGTGCCTTTGCTTCTCAGAAACACAAAAAAGAATGAAAGCGATCATATATAAACCAAAACAAACAAAGTGCAAAGAAACATAGACCAGTACTGAAAGCTTAAGCACTAAGTTATCATCAGACACAATCTACTTTTGAGGCGATACAGATTGCCATTTGCCTGTCAAGCAAAAACATCTGCTTTAAGTTACCATTGCACCATGCTATAGGTGCTGTGGGACAGGGACATTATTGCAATTGTTCTACAAAATATACTTGCTTTTTTTTTTTTGGCCAAACTTTTAAATTTTTTTAAAGTCTACAGAAATTAATAGAATACATTAAAGGACTGTGATACCTATATAAAGAAAAAAAAATGCTAACATATTTTTTGTCTCTCTTTTGTGACACTCAAATAACAAAGACTGGAACGATGGTAATACTTCAAAAGCATCTGATTGAAACAAAACCATGATTCTAAACAGCCTACAAGAGAACTACCACAGGTAGTCTGAAGACTTTGTACTAAAATAAATGTCACTTTGCCAAGTGAGATGCATTTAGTAATTTCCTGATTTCTTTTTCCTTTATTTCACATACTTTAAAATGTGCTTTCCTGAATAATTTGTTCCTTTCCTCCAGAGATTCCTTTGCAATGACTCCATAATAGTCCACTAATGAGGGCACTGGTACCACAATCTCTTGCCAGGTGAATCAATTCAGATGCAAAATGTACCATGACTTCACTGCAGAAATCAGTGGAGAAGAAATACTTAATCACAGATGAATTACATGTTCAGTCATATGTGCCTTCAAGCAAAAAGCATGGGGGAAGCAGGTTTACTTATCAGCCAAGATTGTCCATCAAGAAGCAAACAGCTGGATTCTAGGCTCTCTTCAACTTAAGACATGTCCCAACTCACAGCTTTGAGGCAGACATCCCAACCACAAAACTGATAGCGAAGACATTGACATTCCTCTGCCTCTCCAGAAGAATTAGGGCCCCTGGACCCCAAGATTTGTGGAGAGATTACAAAAGATACTAAAACAGCAAGGACATGCCCCAGGAAGAGGGAAAGCTGTCCTCACACCACAGATGTATTTTGAAGAAATGCAGGAGAGCACACCAGCATGTTGCCTTGCATTCTTGGGCTTGCTTTTTTTATTCTTCAGCAGCAAACTTGCTGCCCTGATCCCATACAGTGCTGGGGCCAACCAGCCTCAGGAAGCACAGTCTTCAGTTAGTTTCCACTCTTCAGAAATGCAGGTTCCCAGGGAGCTCAGCAAACAATCTGTTAGGGAATACTCAAGGTCTCCAACAGACTCCTTTCCTTTAGTTCAGCAGCAGCTCACTTATGCTGCAGCACTTCCACGACACATGCTAAGTCTAGTTTTTGCCCTATTCCTGTAAAAAAAATTATTTTGTACCATTTTTTCAGTACATAATTAATCAGCAGTGTCCAAGCCACACATCTCTCCCACTAAAAGAGCAACTGTGCTCTAATGCTCTACCAGCCATGATCTGAATGGAGCTTATCCAAAAATCATCCATAACTACTTAATATTGACAACAATAACCTAGAAAACATGCGAGTCCTGTGTGCAAGCTAGAGCATTTAAATGGACTGCAGCCACAACCAGCTTTCCATACATGGTTCTTACATCTTCAGCACGCACATAACAGAATCAATGCCATCTAGTTACCTCTAAAATCATGGCAGACTGAACTGGCTTATATATCTGAATAATTTAGTACTGAAAAGAGGTGATGGCACTCTAGTTTGAAATCAAGCCATGAGAGCCTGTAACTCAGCTGAGATCCTCTGTGTATATTTACATATTTAAGAACTCGAGCTGTTGGTTACAATTTTAACTGTCCTGGTTGAACACTTCACATTCTTTTGTAACTCTACTGACTTTATTTTTTTCTATTAAATATACTAGTGAAAGAGATTTTCATCAAGTAGACAGAGCACAGCAAGTAATTGCACAAAACAGGTTACATCCTTTGGTACATCCTATTGGACAAGCCTGCTCTGTATCGGTAGAGTTAATAGGAAAATTCTCAAAAAGAATGTTCTTTATTCACCTGAAGCTCCAGTTCTTCTGGTTATAAATCTTAATAGGGATGTCTAAAGTTTGGCAAGCAAAAACCAAACCAGATCTAAAAAATTACCTGCAGTATCCAGCCCTGCATGCAGCAAAGTTCAAAGTCCATATAATGTTGCTTTATTATTATTATTGAAAGTGCACAAAGTATAGGCAAGCCGTTAAAAGACTTAATAATTGGTAAGACACGACACAACAATCCATTCCAAAAAAAGCAAAATTTTACTTTTTTATGAAGGTCATGATTTTCTTGCTTCAGTGGTCATGAAAATGAAGTATGTACAGGAATGAAGCATACTGAAAACTTCAGAGCTCTGTCAAGACTTCTAGATCAAGAGTTTCAGAAGCAGCAGAGTTACTTCAGTAAAAGCCATTCTTCCACACTGTGTGGCAGCTAAGCAGTGCAGAAAGGCATTTCAAATATTTGACCAACATCAATTGCTACTTGTGTCCACAAGCATGGATAAATCCAGATTCTCAAAAACGTTATCAGGAACATCACTATACTGTGCACCTGAAGACACTGAAACACTGTTAAATCCATCTACTGGCAGAAAAAAAGCCCAAATCAAACAAATCACTACACAGCAATGAATACTTTGTATTCTTGGAGAAAGAATTTAAAATATAGATTGACAAGATTTTTACATTTATCCCCCTATAAGATGAAACATATGCCAAAATTTAGTTAACAGTAACTTCTGTGAATCTTAAATTAGCTCATGAAACATGGATAGAAAAAATCAAGACCAACAATTGTTTAAAACTAAAGACTAAGGTTTTAGTTTCAAATAAGAAATGCAACCATGTAAATGGTCAAAAAGACAAAAAATGAAAATAAATAAAATAAAATAACTAATCCAGCTATAATTTCAAATATGCAGTCTGTGTGTATCCACACAAGCACTTCCTACGGCTGTTCTCAATGAAGAGAGCAATGGCTTGGTAAGAAAAGAAGCACAGCAAAATGGAGTGAGTACAGGATTAACGCTGCACATAAATTGTAGCAGGAAGCATTCTGATTAACACCAAGCACCACACCAGAACACAGTGACCCTATCAGGGACTTCAAGGCCAGGCTGCACAGGGCATTGAGCAACCTGGGCTAGTGAAATGTTCCTGCCCACGGCAGGAGGGTTGGAGGTAGGTGATCTGCAAAGTCCCTTCCAAACCAAGCCAGTCTATGATTCTGTGATCAGAGGGCACGTGTTACACCTGAACAGGAACCACTTACAGATCTGAGCCTTAGCTCAGCTTGAAGAGCAGAATAGAACAATTGTATTCCCTCAAACACATGTGAATTGCTAGAGAAGAAGAGCCAGGGATAGTCTGCTGCATAATCCCTCACAATCCCACAGAAAGATTAGTTCAGTGAAAACAACCAAATGTAGTAACATATGGACCTTAGATTTATTTCCTAAAGCAACAACACCAGCAGCACCTTCCCAGATCTCCTCAGCCGACCCCTCATATTCTTTTATGCCCCCAACACACTGTAGAGTATTTTCTGCTTGCTCCAGCGTCCTTAATAATGGCTTCAACTTCAATAGTGTCCCTTACAAAACCTTTCTGGCCCAACAAATGGGCAAGAAAGTATATTCTTTAGATAAACTGTCTGCTGAGGGACTGGCATGGCAGCCAGTGGATAACAGGAAAATTGTCTCTGATTTCCACTCCCTGCAAGAATGGATAGGTGCCTGGTAAGGACACATGAAAATCATTTTCACGACATGTCTGTGCTCATTACCTTTGAAGGCTCTACTCTCCTGTCATATTTTCTAGGCAGACTATAATTCACTTAAACAATCTGAATGATAAAAAAGCCTCAGGAAACATGTAAAATATTTTCCAGGAGAGAAACAAAGGACTTAAAGGAAATTCCTTGCTCCTAATATTAAATTACATTCATAAACTTAATAGGCTTCCTTTCCAAAGAAGTAATGTATTTTTGCTGTTCCTCAAGTTTGGAAAGTAATTCGAAAACTATCACGAATAAAGATTTTATCTTGATTTACTCTCTTTACTTGCAGTTAGATCTTTCTCTTCTACACCCAACAGCTAATCCTTGTTATTGGCACATAGGTGACATACATTACGAGCATATAAAATATTTATACCCTTCCAATACTTTATTTGTATGCAACCTTTCTTTTCCTTTTACAGAAAAATGAGCACAAACAGAACAGAAGGATGAATACTGTATTTATCTTAGAAAATATGACTAATCTTTTCCTCCAATGTTTTGTTTATGAGAAAGAAATATTGCTAAATTACACCATGTGAAATACATGGGATGCTATGATTTTTCTTTTTCTCTGGGACCTACATCTCACACCAGTCCCAGCAGCTTTTTATCTCTGGGGAAACTTGTACGGATATTGCAGTTTATCAACATCATTATGAAAGGACCAATTATGAAAACTGGTAGAACAGAGGTAAGGGCTATGAAGATTAGGGAGTTGCTGTTAGTAACTGTTCATCTGTGAGCTACCACATTGATATAGGCTCAGGACATATCCTCTTTTGGGATTTAATGGCCAGTAAAAGTTACAATAGTAACATGTATTAATTATTTTTATTCAAAACGTTAGCATTTCAGTGGCTAAATGGATTCTACTCTTGCACATAATACCATGATTTTATCCAGAAGTGCCATAAATTGAATTGTGTGTGGTGCTTGTAGTGTTGACAGAAGTAAGCTGAGCATAGTGTTAGCCTAAGGAATACTTCTGAGCATTCACCATTCAAAAAAACACAAGCACATCTGTTGTGAGAATGTCAAGGGGTTTTTGCACTTGGAAATGAGCTGTTGAGTGAACGACACTTTGTACCTTTGTTAACATGACAGTCTCCTAAATCTTACTGCTGTTGCAAAGATAATGGCAACAGATAGACCTGTCTGCTCCAGGAAGAAGAGACATTTAAGAGAAAGATGCAAGTTTATCACAAGTCTCAGAACTGGATCTTGATAATATGTTAATAACAGCACTGAATGGTACAAGACATTACACTCTAAAATTAAAACTTCCCCAAATTTTGCAAAGAGTGATTATTACAGTAATTAAAGACATTGCTTCATGTGCTGGCCAGCAAAATATATGGAAACTTCACCGCTCCTTACATTGGAATTTCAGAAGCTCAGTTCAAATAAAATATTTCTAAGCTGTTCTGCAACCTTAAACCACGCTGGTACAATGGTTCAGTATATTACGACATGAGACTGATCAAAATCATACTGGAAGGAAAATTTCTTCCCTTTTTCAATTCACTAACCCTTCCTTTACTAAAGTAAGTAGTTATCAGTCCATCAGACTGTTAGTCACCAAAACAGCCACATCATAACCAACATATTTGACCTTCATAGAAACACATAGTGATAAATTTTAAATAAGAATTCAGATACAGCTATTAAAATTTTGTCTCACTAAACCATGAGGAATTCACAGCTCTAAAATTAGCAAATTATACTGGATGAAATCAGAGAAAAATTTCCTCTTAAAAACAGAAATTAAGGCACTTATTGCAACATGCAAGGGATAGAAATAAAGTTAATTTAACTCTATGCAACTACACTGGTTTTGGCTGGGGTAGAGTTAATTTTCTTCACAATTGGCTGGTATGGGGCTGTGTTTTGGATTTGTGCTGAACACAGGGCTGATAATATAGAGATGTTTTTGTTATTGCTGAGCAGGGCTTACACAGAGCCAAGGCTTTTTCTCTTTTTGTACTGGCAAGAAGGCTGGAGTTGCAGAAGTTGGAAGGAGACACAGCAAGGACAGCTGTACCCAACTGACCACAGGGATATTCCATTCCACATGGCATCATGCTCAGTATATAAAAGGGGGAAGAAGAGGGGAGACATTCAGAGTGATGGCATTTATCTTCCCAAGTAACTGGTGGGGCTCTGCTCATCTGAAGATGGTCGAACACCTGTCTGTCATTGGAAGCAGTGAATTAAGTCCTTGTTTTGCTTTGCCTGTGCAGCTTTTGCTTTCCCTATTGAACAGTCCTCATCTCAACCCACGAGTTTTCCAGCTTTTATCCTTAAAATTCTCTCCCCAGTCCCACCAGAGGGGGAGTGAACAAGCTGCTGCCTGGGGTTAAACCACAACAGAGACATTTTAAAACCATCTTAACAGGGACTCTACAAAATAATCATAGGCTTTTCTTTTTCTAAAATCAGACATCCTTGCAGTAATAATAAGGTAAATTTAAGAGTCCTCTCCTTTTTTCCAAGTCACATATTGGTATTTTTTCACCTTTCTTCCTTTATATAGAAAAAAGCAATGGGAAAGGAAAGGTAACATCCTGTACTGCCAAATTTCTGAACAATCAGAGACCAACAATTTTTTTGCATAATGGCAAAGCTGGCAAAAAGACAGTGTTGGTTTTTTTAAAGTTTTCCTATAACAATTATGCATAAGTGAAATGAAGAATCAGTAATATTAAGAATGCACTATATAAGAGGGAGAGCCAGAAAATTCTTTTGCTTTTCAGCCTAACAGAAAGAACTTTAAGTCCCGTTCAAGAGTAATTTGGCACAGATGTTTAGATGTTCAGTACATACATCTAGGTCTATAATGCATGAAAAATTGTGAAACTTGCATCTTTTACGCAGTGTTTGCAATATTCACTGTCAAAGCTATTTAGACTAGATTTAGTCTTGCCCAGCTCCAGGTATGCAGCTTTAAGTGATGTAGCATGAGCTTCTCCAAAATCAGAGATCAGACAGATCACTACAAGTACTTTCCCACTTTTGACTACAAAGGGAGCATAACTGCCTTAAGAGAAAATGCCTAATTTCAAACAGTTACACAAGACTTACACATTTTGGAGGGAAGAAGCACCTATGGCAGATAGTCTTAAAAGTTGCCTGATGTAGAAAGCAGGAACATGCATCTACTGTATATTTTTAGAAGCC
Organism: Toxostoma redivivum; assembly: GCA_013397375.1. Classification (NCBI taxonomy): domain Eukaryota; kingdom Metazoa; phylum Chordata; class Aves; order Passeriformes; family Mimidae; genus Toxostoma; species Toxostoma redivivum. The sequence goes on along the minus strand of VXBI01010144.1, from coordinate 501,334 downwards.
CAAAAATAGCAAGAGGTGTTTTTTCCTTGAAGTATCCGCCTGGATGGCTAATGATGCTGAAATATGTATCCTTCACAGGATTTATCCTCTCCCCTGTGCATGCTGGGAGAAACCACACTCTGTTCAGAGAAGTTAAATGACTCCCATCATTACACAAGGGCTGAGAACTGTCACACTAGCCTGAGCCCATGTCACCAGAGCCTTAGGCTAGAGTTGTCATCACTGCTCTAGACTTCATTTCAAAACACAGATTCTCTTCAAAGAAATCACTGAACTTCAGCCTTCTCTGACATTAAATGTCACGCTGCATAATGGGACAGTACACACAAAGATTATTCTAGCTGACTCTCTCAAGTCCAAAAGAGTATCTCTATTAAGGCCTGGGCTATTTGTTCTAAAACACCACAAGTGGGTGTATCTTTATTACAAGAGAAATTCTCCAAAATTAAAGAGCAGTTTGCACATAGGCTACAGGATAATATACATAGTCACTAAAACCCAAGAAATTCTACCTAAAGTATGCATGAAAAGGGACAACTTAGGTCAAAACATCCTTTTAAAGAACAAATTTCTAAGCTCCTGCACGCAAAACCCAGCTTTCCAACCCCCCAAAAATATCATGGCTTCTGGCATCAACAAACACAAACCAAAGCTTGACACCAAGTTTTATGAAGGTCACCAGAGTCTTTCCTCTATCACTTTCAGATTGAGCTTTGTTAGGTCATGTCTTATTCATCCTCCTGAACTCAGCTTCTATTCAGGCCCTTCCAGTTACTTTGTGAAAAAAGAGAAATAGAGTTCCTTTGAGCCAAAAATAAAGCTCATAAAAACTACAGGTGCACATTTTTCTACATTAAATTTATGGTGCAAGACACAATGATGTCCCTCAGGTAGAAAAGCATTGAAACCAGTTTTTTTAAATCAGCAACAGAAGATTTGCTCAATAGGATCTCTCTTTGCACTAGAGAGAGGATACCATAGGAGTTAACACCAGAAAGACACAAAGGAATAACCTGACGATGGCACACTTCCTTTTATGAGTACCAATAAGCATCTAGTTCTTACCGGCAGTAATGCTCCTTGCTGCTTCCCAAGACAAATTACTCATAACCACATCCATACAGTTTATAGGAACAAAACATGCAAGAGCCAACAAGAATAGTCTCAGAATTTCTTCATATAACTACTGGCAACCAGAGGAGAAACTATCACTGATCATCAAACTTTTCATTGTCTTCCCTATTACCCTCTTTCTTAAATCTTCCTCAGGTCTTGTTTATAAATGCTTTGCTCTCTCTCTCTCATCCCCAGCCTTCCTAGGCCTCTGTTACAAAAGCCTGCTAAATCCACACCACTTCCACAGGAGAAGAGGAACATAACTCTTGTACAGATCATAGTCCCTCACCAGAACCAGCCATACCAGCTTGTGATGATGCTGTGTATCACAAGGCCTCTGTCACCCATTACACCAATTCACGTGCGAAGAAAGGGCTCCACTGTAGAGACCTGCACAAAAAGCTGATTAAGACAACAATATAAGAGTATGACAAACTCGCTGTAAACCTTCTGTGGATCCATTTTAGCAGACCAGAAGCCTGGCAGCTTGAATCAGCCTGCTGACATTTACTATCTGGCTTTAAAAAAGACAACTAATAATATCCCTTTAACTCTTATTTTAGGAAAAGGCTGTAATTCTTCTTTTTCTCATCAAGGTGAAACCTTGTAATTTGCTCCAAAAAAAAGGACTGGATACAGGTGACAAGATGTAGACAGATTTCTTCCTTAAGTTATGGCAGGAGAAGGGAATGGAAGAAGATAGCCACTTTCCCTTGACATGGCAGGGGTGAGAGAAGAAATAAATTAGAAACCTGACAAAGTGAAAAGACACCTCGCTGTTATGACAAAACATATCAGGGACAACCATGCCACAGGATTACGTTACTTCTGCCAAAACCTCCAGTAAAACAAAGATTCTTAACATAGTAAGAGCCACGCAATCCCATATTATGTACGTGTATCAGTAGCTGGAGTAATATCAAATACTTTGTTTTGAAGTCATCTTGTGTAGGCTAAAGAAGGGGAAAAAGAAAATTACACCTAGCCTTTGGAGGGGGCTCTGTTCTGGGCAGTGTTTCCATTTTAGGCTAAGCACATGGGATTCCATCTCTATTCCTCTCCTCATCATGTGTCCCTGCTATCTTCTCCATTCCTTGCAATTGCCCCAAACATGTCCAAAGCTGCTGAGAGCTGCCCAGTCACACCCACTCTTCCCCTGCCCCTCAGCCCCAGTACAGAGAGTGTACTGGGCCAGGTGCAGTGTCTGTAAGCACAGCATGACCACAGGGAGGGTGAAGGAGCCCAGGCTGGGTGCCCTTAATGGACCTAGTACAAGCCAGCTCTGAGCAGCTGGAGAAAAGCTATCAGGGTGAAGGCAGCACCCTGCAGTGCTGGAGAAACCATGAATGAGTGAACAGTCAAGTCTTCTTTGGTCTTTCATAGGTAAGAAAGGTACTCACACCTGACCTAGGCGGCTCTTACTAACAAGATCTCTTAATTTAATTTTTCTAACACTAAATGTCTCTTTCAGACTAGTACTGGGTTTGATCCTACTACGTTCCAAAGCTTCCACCTGTCTTTGCAATCTTCAACTAAAGCGTCTTGTCTACAATAATCCAAAACACAGTCAATGGCCACTGGAATCCCACAGCCAGCTCCGATTTAATATGAATTAATTTCCTAGGAAGTGAGGGTGAAGCAGTAAATCTTAGCAAGTTGTCAGCACACTTAAAGTACAGTATGCCACTAAGCCGTACTGCCCCGAATTAGAAAAATGTTAAAGAGTCAGTTGTACTTGGTCTGTCAGTTTGATCTTTGCACATCACTCACCTGTACAGACATGCTGGTATAAAGCAGCACATTTTCTGCATATTTATATCGTTTTGCATTTGAACAATGAGCACTAGCTGAATTCTAATTTCTGTATTACATGTACTGGAATAATCTAGAATAAAGGGAGTGAATGCTGTAAAACCAGAGAAACCTGCTACATCAATTTAGCCTAACAAGGCTTCTCGTAACAGTAATTCTTGTAGTCTAGCAGTTAAAGCTCACTTAAAAATTCTCTTAGATTTAATAATCCCAAGACCCCCAAAACCCTGACTCCTCACATTTCCTGTAAACTGTGTTGCTTGCTTTTTAGGTGGCAATAGGCAATATCAGATTTGGTTTGTTTATTTAAGAACAGAAGTCTTACATTTCCACTAGCTCTAGTTAATGCTTTTTTTAACCTTATAAATCAACACCTCTTGTATACATAAACTAACTCCAGAGCACTGCCATCTTCCCTATCTTTAAAACACCAACTTTCATCATAATGTTTCATCTTCAACTGAAAAAGCTTGCTTTAAACAGGAGAGGCAAGTCAATTAAAAAAAATCTTATTTAGTGCTTGAGAAGCCAATCATGTTGTAGCCTTTTAATAAGCTATATTTCTATTAACTTTAACAAAAACAAAAAAATCACCACATAGATAATTAGAATGTTTAATTGCTGCAGTCCTTAGATGCACACAGAGTGGCTGCTCTTTTTATCACAATCTCTGCTAAGAAACTAAACACGTTTCCATACATTTTTAGCCAAAACCATTACAAGACCATTTATTTACAGAGCAAAAACAAAGTTAGAAACCCACCTATACAATCCTGGTTTGAGCTAAAGGAGACTGTAATATCAATTGGCAGCAGCATCTCCCATCCTGTAAATAACACTTAATATATGGAGAAGTTTCTATAGGTCTGTTCTTATTCATCTCAGATGGCCCCTGATGTCACTCAAAATTAATTCAGCACTACCTAAATCACAGTTTCATTTTAATTCAATAGCTCAGTGTCAATTCTTCGCATCCCCAGCATAACTTCATCCAGAGCTACTGAAACAAGTATTTACAAAGGAAGGCAACTGTTACCTAAACTGTACACAAATAGATAAAGCTAAGGAAAAGATGCCTACTAGAGTAAAGGTTAACTGAGAATTATCAAGAATTGATGCTAAAGACTTTACATCGAAGGTCCATTGAAATATACTGTCCAATACAGAAGTAAGTAAGAAAATATTACTACCACTGGTTTCTAAAACTTCCACCCTCTGGAATTTTATCCAGTCCCTAAACAGAATAATAATGAAGCGAGCAAGCTCTCAATATTAAGCTTTTCTGTAATTTTTTTGAAAACAAAAAGCTTCATTTCAGCTTTCTACAGTAACAGTATCACGGTTCACAATTTGTAGGTATTCTTTATGCCTCATCCAGTAGAGAAATCCCTCTATTCTTCTCCTTCTCCCTAAATTAAAGCTCAGATGCTTTAGAGGAGTTCTCACTTGCTGAGTGTCTGGTAAGGTTCAAGACATTCCAGTACATACTTGGTCCCACATGTGAAGGGTTAATTTTTGGCTTTGCATATTAATCCTCCCTCTTTCAGACTAAGAGAAGAACAGAAAACTTTCAGTAGTAAATACTGCAATGCTTTTGTGTAAAGTTTCTCCACCTGGATACCTAAGTGAAAAGGGAGAATTATGTTCCACTATTTCCCAGCACTACAAAGAAATTAATCTCCCATACAAGTCTTTCCCAAAATCATACTTACTATGGGGGTGAAGATGAAAGCTGCACACTTCTTAATGTTCCAAAAGAACCAAAATGGGACAATGTGCAGTGGGAAGCTTTTTAGCTTGGACAAGATTAGATGTCAAATCCACCAAAACCTTGGAGGTTCAGCCTCTGTGCAGACCTTGCAACGGGTTGTGCCTAGTGAAAGCCTTACCTATAGAGAGGATGACAATTCACAAGGCAGGGATTTAGAGCTCTTGCCAATCCCCAGCATCACTGCTGGCAACTTGACAGAAGAACAATTACATGTCCTTCAAAAAGAAAGCAAATCAGAAGGCTGGCAATTTTCCCCCAGTGACATTTTTAAAATACATATACCTAATATTTAAAGGTGATAAGAATTCCCCAGTCCTGTAAGCAATACTATCCACTGCAGTGAGGATGGATCAACAGCACAGCAAAGAAAAGAAGACTACAGTCTTCAGAGATGTGAACTTTCCTGGTGAAAACCAAAAATTATGAAAGGTCTAAGTATAAAAATTCCAAACTTAAAATTAGTTTAAACCTTAAAAAGAAGATGTATCCCCCTTCTACTTACTGTTTAGAACTGTCTTCTTGGGTGAGGGAAAAGATGAATTGGGTGAGAACACAACCTTTATAGCCTATAAGTATACCAAAGAGGTTCACCTTGCAAGATGGGGGGAGCACAGTAATACTAAACTAAACTGTACAAAAACAACTTCCCCTTTCGTTTCATCTGACCTAACATCGCCTTTTAGCTTTTAGGTGTATTTAATCCCAAAACTCAAAAAAAAAAATAAAAAAAAAAAAAAGATACCAACTTTGGAAACTTCTTTTCTGGCACTTGGGAATAAAAAAGTAAGAAGTTTTTTAAACAGTTCTGAATGGACAAAATAATCAATAGTTTACTGTCTTAAATAAACAAACCAGGCTTTTCTTCAGTTCTAACAAACTAGTCAGTCTCTTTGGGTTCATTTTATAATTATGGCTTCTCTCCTTTATTTCCAGTACCCCTGATCACACAGGCTACCCTTTGCCAGGTTTCACACATTTCTAAGTACACCATGGATTTAAAAGCAAAGCTTGGAGGTCCTAGCAAAATTGTCTCATCAAATTTTTTTTGTCTTATGTCCAAACCTGAGGGAACTGTGGAAAAAAAGTGTGTGTAAGGTCTTAGAGCACAAAATATTGGGAGGTTTGGTTACAAGAGCCCAAACAGGCATGTCTTCCACAGTGATCTTTGTATTTAGAAGAATATCAGGAGATTAAATCACCCTGTCTCCTCAAACTGTGGGTGGGGTGGTTTTTTGTTTCAGTTAGACTTGGTGGGGTTTTGTTGTTTAATTTGTTTGCTTTGGTGGGGTATTCTGTTAGGGGGTTTTATTTGTTTGTTTTTAATCCTTTTAGGTTGGTTTATGTCATTTCCTCAAAACCTACTGAAGATTTTAAGAAATAAAGGGAATTCAAGGACAGATGATGAAAGTGATTAGAGGCTTAGAAAGACACACATATGAGGAGGGATTATTAAAGTCTGCCTTGCCTGTAGACAAGATGAATGGGAGGGATCATAGGAGAGACATGGAAAATGAGAAGAGACATTTCATAGAATGTTTTTTCATTGGTAGAAAGCAAGTAAATTTCTGTTTGTTTGTTGTTTTTTAAAATAGCATAAGCCTTTTATATGTGTGATCACATAAGAATCAAATCATCCAAAAAACCACTGATTCTGCTGCTAGTCTCACTAAGACGGAAAGAAAAAGAAGATTGAAATTAAGCTTCTCTATTCATTCGTGAATAAACCACACCTGTTTCAGGTAAGTTCTAAGTATGTATTCTACTAATAAAGAGAAAGTTCTGAATAGGCTCCAGTGTGCAAGAATCAACTGGGACTTCCTGTGTCTCTCTCTAAAGCATCTGGTACTTGTCAAAAGCAAGCAGACTTCTACATAGACTTCTGATGGGATGCAGTAAAGGAATTTACACGTTTTAGTTTTACTGAAAAAGGATTTTTCTCCTCCAAGGCCATACATGTAAATTTACAGTCCTGATGAAATGTGGAGGATTCTTGTTCAGTAATGGGTAAGACAAGACATCAAGAGTGAAGAGCAATGTCCAGATCAGCAGATTAAAAAAAAAAAAAAAGATAGCTTTAATAGACCCTTATAGAGCCTTGAAAGTCAGTCCTGACACAGTGCTCTTGAAGAAAAAGGTAGCACAGTGAGGCATGAGTTAGCACAGTCAGGCTACTTTGAGCATGAGGTATGTTAACTATTGTAATTGCACAGACCTCTGCATGGATTTACTGAGCAAGAAATACAGTGTAGCCAGAATCTGAACACCCTAGTCTTCCACAATGCTTACTGCAAAATCAAGTCCCTGAAGAAAGCACTATGACACTTCTTACACCATCCCACAAGCTACATTCCAGGAAGAGCAGTATTTTGTTCATGACAAGTAAAATTGCAATTCCTGTTCCCAAATCTTGTTCTGCTTCATATCTTACATCCTGATTTTGATTTTCAAAGATTTGCATTTGAAGTGTTCCAGTAATCAGCTATGTTCAGGATGATATGCACAGTGATAGCAGAAAGGACCGCAAACATTTTACACGGCTGCATTGTCCACGGATTCCACCAGCATCACTGGAGTAATCTGCAATAATCCAGATTATAGTGACCAGGTACTATTGGTAAGGAGAGGCAGGCAAAGTCTCTTGGAAGGGCAGCCTTTTTAAAGGGATGGTTTTCCAGAACTAGGGCAACCACATGGATATAAATCTATACTCACCGCGTAAAAGCAGAATTGTAAGGCACTCACTATTCCATTACACTTCAAGTAATAGTGGCCCCACTCAGTACTGCCATACACAGCATAGCTAGACTCTTTTGTGATTCATCCAAGGAAGAGAACATTCATGAAGAGAGAACAGACTCTCCTTCAAAATATTTGGCCTTCAGCAACAGCAGTGACTCTTCTAAGTTAAGAATGACCCAACTGTACTTCAATAAAGTATTTTCTTTCTTTCAGTCACTTGGAACTTCACACAAAAGGTGACATATGGAGAGTTATTAGCAGAACACACAATATCTTATACTTCAAATGGCCTCAAAGGAGAAGGTATTGAACAGACCTGTTGCTATACACTGAAGAAGATTTGCGGCTGCAGCAAAAATGTTTCAAGCTCCTCAGACTCTACCATTTACAAACTCTGAAAGTTATATTCACAGTAAATTGTTCTAGCACTTCTGCCAACTGAATTTAATGATGCCTTCCTACAGTATATACAGCAGCAATTTTAGAACTGTCATTTTACCTGTCCAGAGAAAAAGTGTCACTTTCTCATAAAGAAAGTCTTTAGCTGGCCTTAAAAGACACATGCAATAACCTATAGGCTGGAGAATTCCTTTAAAACCCACACACCTAAAAACTGGATTTAGTAGCCTGTGTTACACAGACTAGGAAATCCAGCTTCTACTTTGACACCTCTATTATCCCCAGACTTTATTTAATGGATCTCACCTTACTTACAACATGTCATATCCTGCTACCAAATCCAGCTCCAAGGCATTCTTCACACAACAAGTCTCCCTAGTCTGCTCCAGCTCTTGAGAACCCCCCCACCAGCTCTGTATTGTTGTGTTCATGCACTGCACTGTTCTTTTCCAGCTATATTTGGGAATGGTAGCTTTCACTTCAGCTGCTCTGTTGATTTTCATTCAGTCTCTAAATAAAAAACAGCATTCTAATTTCTTGCTTTTTTCTACATAATACTGCCAAATTCTTGCTACTCCAGTGTGTAACCATTTCTACCCCTACAGCTAAGGCAGTAAGAGAAATGTTGAAGTTATCCAGGCAAATTACGCAGGAAAAATACCAATTTGTCTGGACTAAGCACAAACAGATTTAATACAGGTCTTATCATCATCTGGAACATACAACATGCTGCTACCATACCTAGCAATTATATTACAAGTTCTGTGATATCTGACACAACTTGTAAAGCCCAAACCCTGGAGCATCACAATTGCATACAACTCTAAATGTGTATAGAGTTGCATTTCCATTCCTCATGGTCACAGGAAGGAAAGACGACACCAATTCTGATTAAAAATCAGACAGAAGACCAATGCTTTTATAAAATTGCCTTAAACATGAGATTTATGTTTTTTAGTCAATACACAAGTACAATAAGCAACACAGCATTGGCCACGATGCTTTATATTTTTCAGCAAATCAGCTAGATTACACAGTAGAGTTTAACCCTTAAATATGTCAAAAATTATGAAGATATGCAACTTTTCTCCATGGCCACACTTAGGTAGGTAGTATACTATTCTTACAGCAAGATCAACGAGGAGAAACTAATCAGTTCAACTTTCAACAGAGAAGAATAAAGGAAACAAATAACATTGTTAACTCCAATATGACTAGTATGTGTGTCCACTTTACCGTGTGAAGTGCATTGTAGATTCCAGTAGTAATGCCACAGTGTATAGGGTTACCTATTTTTAAAGCATTTCATTATTCTGAAGTAATCTGAATCATGCTATCTCCTTTTCATCACTATCAATTAAAGGGCTGGAGAATGGAGAATACTGCTAATGCGCAGTTCAGGAAAATAAAACCCCCCAAACCCAAAACCTTTACCCCAGTCACGACTTAGGAAAGATCTTCCCTCACAGTTGATCCTTGCACTTCAAACCATAAAGTTTATTTGTTGTCAGACCCAAGATCTCAGCACAGAAAACAGAATTTCTGCCAATATCTCAAGTCAGCTAGAGCAACCTCGTTTTTCCTTTCATGCAATGCATGGGAAGAAAGGGCCACTTTTTACATGTCTTTGAGCTGAGCATTTAGGTAAGAATTTTAAACTAAAAAACCAAGTACCTTCATCAACAGAACACTAACCATTAAAGCCACTAAATACATAAAAGGATCACAACTTTGCCTAGACATGTTTATGTTTATATATATATTATATGAACAAAACATAGAAATAAAGAAAGATGAACTTGCCAGGAGACTGTAAGAAAAACTATTCCATAAAGCCATTCATCATGGATATATGGTATATTCTTACTTTATCCCTAGAACACACAGGTGCACTTTTTCTGTCAAGTTCCATTCCTGCCACAGCCCTCTTTTAACTTCATAAAAGGAACCATAGTAGTTCTCTGCTGCTAGATACAATCACCTGCTCTAGAGTTTATTAAACAAACCTTGAGAAACAGAACCAAACCCTTGTGTTCACCACTGTGATCGAGACAGTCATGGCATTAAATCACCGGCGCTGTTGACTCTGGTGAGTAAGTTCTCTATTACACACTTGTATCCCTGTAGTTTCGATTGAGGGGATACCTCGAGCATTAGTTTCTATGAGGTCAATATCCAGTTTCATTTCATTTTCCTACACCAAAAAGCGTGCAGAGTATGAGAACATGAAAGAATCACGTAGGAAAAACCTTCCCTTTATATCGTCAGCCTAGCAAACGTGGAGACCTCAGGGGGAACGTGCCGCAGGCTGGCGGCTGCCTGCCAGTGCTCGGCACCCAAATCCCCCGGGCAGCCCTAGCCCGCCTGCTCTCTCTCACACGCCTTACCCTCGTCTTGCGGCGCCGGTGCCGCTCGGGGTCCGAGTACGTCCTGTCCACGGCGAGCGCCGTGTCGCTGCCCGGCATGCTTGTGCTGCTGTTGCTACTGCTCCTGCCCGCTGCCCCGCGCCGTGCTGCCCAGGGCCACCCAAGCACCAGCCCCGCGGCCGCGGGACTCAGCGGGATCGGGAGCGGGATCGGGATCGCGGCCGCCGCGAGGGAGCGCCGGGCACGCCCCGCCCGCACGGCCCCGCCCGCACCGCGGCCGCTCCGCTGCTCCCCGGCCCACACGCACCGGGTCGGCCCCGCGGCCCTGCCGACCCGTCCTTCGGATCCCCCGAGAGGGGATGAAGGTGAGAGAGAGCTTAGCCAGAGCGTCTGCGCCAGAAGTCCCTTCGTTTGTTTAATTTTCAAGGCCGTCGTGTCTGAGGGGACAGCAGGAGCTGGGACACGATGATCCCCCAGAGGAATGGCTGAAGAGAGGGATGACAGTAACTCCTGCTGACCGCCGCTCGTGTGGGTCCGATCCAGGTCTTGCAGGGAGTTACCATCAAGCAATCGACTTCCCTTAAAACAAACCTAAACCCTGTGTCTACAGAATACCCTAAAAGTTCAAAAGTCTAAAGGGGAAAGAAAGGAAGAAACCAGAAGTACTGTGATGTCAGTTTTGGGCAGGCTCACTTGAAAGGTTTTGACTTCGGTAGCCTAAGGTACCCTGGACACAACTGAGCATTGCTGCTTGAAAGCCCTCGATACCTAGAAGTTTTCACAATATAATGGTGTAAACATTCTGTCAAACCAACTAAATAATCAGAGCTTGCATTTTCCAAAGTGGTCAGTGAAGCACAGCAACCAATTCAGCCCCATTTTCTGAACATTCCATATCTGAGATAAATCCTTCAATATCCTGGCACAGGGGATCTTCAAAGGACACTTCTGAATGCTCAGGGAAAACTTGTTTCCAGGGCATGCACGTGCCAATACACTTAAATTCCTAAGAGTTGAGTGGAGTTTCTGACTGATCTTCACATTTATCTTCAGACTTTCTATGCTGAGGAATGCATTTAAGTGACACTTAACACATTTTAACCCACTGAAAAGTGCAAGTAAAATACTGTTTTATAATCAGTAAGTAGTAGGGGAAATGTATTTCTTTTCCTTTCTGAAATAAACAGAATCGTTGAGTTACCACCTCTAATTATGACACACGTAAATCTGGACTTCATTCAGGCCAACTCCCTTGCAGGGGTAGCAGGACTTCACTTTTTAGGTAGAGTTTTTTCATGCTTGTGCACGAGTCACACTGCTTTTTTTCTCTAGTTGGAGACAGCAACAAGGCATGTGGGTATATAAACATACTTAAATATCAACATAGTTAACTATCCTAGGAGGACCTTGCAGCTTCAAAAAAATATTTCCCTGTCACCGTTTGTTTTTTTTATAGGAATCATATGTTCCAACATAACAGTACTTAGTACTATTAGTACTTAGTACAAAGATTAATTACCTGACATGAAGACCTTGATAGTGTTTTCAAATAATGAGGTTTTCATAAATGAAAGACCTGGAATTCTAAAATAAAAAGAAATACCAAGGCCTCACCTTCTTGGCAGGTGTTTCTTCTTCAACTCTAACACCAATTTTAACAAAGTTATCCCAAAGTAAACAATGAGTGGGTTTACTAAAGGAAGCACTATTTTCCTAATGCAGTTTTCAAAGTATCAAACTAACACTAGATACTGCACACGGATGGTGACTTGCCACCCTTCCTATACTTCTTATGAAACTGAACGAGTTGTCTGAAAGTTAAAAGGTTGCTGGGAAAAAACAGAAATAGAAATTGTTTTTTCAATCCTTCAGCTCAGACATGAACATTAATTCATGTGCCAGAGGGTGAGGAACTCTGGAGGTAAAGGTGAGTAAAAAATTAAATAGGCAAATGTTGTGAGGCTCGGAGTTTTCACTGAAGTAATAATTGCACATTTCCAAACAGGAATGTGTTGTTTTCAGCATCTAGGATGAAACACCCTTATTTCCTCAGAAACTTTCAGGGATTTTTTAAAGACTTGCCAGATGTAGTTGATCAAAGCATAGAAAAGGTAAGCAGTTGGAATAGGGACACATAAAACACTGCAACCTCTTGATGTTTTAGTAATAGAAGGCTTATTAAAAATCATACTTTATTCAAAAGTTTAAGAGCTTTATTTACATATCAGCCGTATTTAAATAGTACCAGCAGACTAGCCACAAAAAGGCGAACCTTCTCTTCAGGATAAAAAGAGGCAGGAATATGCAATATATATTTAGATGTAGTATCAACATACATGCTACTAAATTTACAAAGAAAGCTCTGTCCTAATGTAGCCTCTAAAAAGAGAACATAATCCAGCTGGTCTCGTAAGACCCCAGTGCTACATTAGTCACACCTTCCAACCAAGCCAGTGGATCTGTTGCTTGGGCACTGCTCTCAGTGGTGCATACCAGAAACAACAGCTCCCTGGCTGTCACCAGCAGCAAAAGCCCTGGCACTGGGCAGTTCCTGGAGGAGCTGTGACCACAGGACAGCAGGCCAGTCAATTAGAAACAACTGCTGCACACAGCAGCAAGTGGAAGATAAAAATCTGCTTGGGTGGAGGTGTCTGTCCCACAGGTCAGGACAGTCCTTCCACACAAGCTGATTTAGGAACTATTGTCATTTTGACAGTATCTGCAGGTGCCACATCTCAAGAAATGGTTGTTTTCATATGTTGGACTTAAATCATCTGCACCTTCAGAATTTATGTCAAATTGTGGTGCAGTGCAATTCTTTGACCAAAGGCTGCTCTTTTCCTCCTTTATCTTTTCCTTCTCACACGTGGGCACTAGGTCCTTCCTGAGCTGGAGCAGAAGCATGTTCTTATCCTATGGCACATTTGCAGAATGCATTTCGTTTTGGCTTGGCTGAACAAAGACCACCTGCCCTCCTCTTACACACAGCTGGTTTATACAGCTCTCCTTCCTCACTCCAAAACAGAGACATGACGCCCTGAATATGGCAGAATACTGCACAGCACAGTACTACTGAGAGCTTCACTGGGTACTTCTCTCACTGTTATTTTCAAAAGCCCAGAGTTTAAATAAATGTTCTTCCCACACACTGCACCTGCTCTCTACTGAACCTTAACTCCACTAATGCAAATTCTTCCAGATAGCGGCAGGAGCATGAGGCTGGACTCACAGTAACATAGATAGAAATGGTAATCCACATATTCATTCTCTCATCCTTTGTTCTTCTCAGAAAGTATTTAAAAAGCTAATTTCTATGGCTTAAATTAATGGTAAAATATTAAATCATTCTGGCCATCAATTCTGCCAATTTTAAAGTTCAAATACCTCAAAATCCCTCACTGAGTGCCCAGCTGTCAGTACCCATTCTTTTCCAGTCCTTTCCCTCACTTCAGCATGCTGGCATGATCCACAATGCTTAACTCTTGGTATTTACATTATTTTGCCTACCCTTTTAATGTGACCTTTTAAAGAGTGCTGTCTATTAGAAATAGAAGGTCTAGTTAAGACTTATGATCGCTGTACAAGAGTATTCACCATTGTACTTGGTTTTCAGAGGGACAGACATCAATATTGCATTTGCCTGTATTGCCATGTTTTAGGAAAATCAGACCTCTGGAGGTACAGCACTGGAGGGCTGTTAGCTGGAGCCTGAGCTTTCTAGAGATGATTCCTGTCTCAGTCTTCCCTTCAGAAACTGTATCTTTGCCATCCATTTTTTTCCCCATGACCACGTGTAATGCTTGCAGACACATGCTGTGACACTCCCACCTGCAAGCCATAAATTATCTATACTGACTTATGCATAGGCCATAGAGGGAGCAGAAGTGCCAGTGCACTTATGGGATTGCCTAACAAAACCCACACAATGCAATCCCCTAGATGGTGTCATGCACACACACTGGGAAGTAACAAAAAAACCCCAAACAAACCTTTACAGAGGTAGAAAACATGGAAACTCTTCCATTTGGAGCTGCCTCAAGGTTTGGCCCCATTCTCTTTCCAGTTCTATCATGAATCTAAATCTTGGCAATTTACTTTGCTTCTTTGGACTTCTACTACCCTATCTGTAAAAGGAGAAGCACAGCAAATCTTTCTCATGTGGAGAACCTTGAACTCCTCCAGAATTAAAAGTGCTATTATTAAATGTTCATGGGGAGAAATTAAGTATCTGATGTCAAAGGTTTGTTGGCAAAGGTACAATCAGGAAGAAGACAAAGGTCCCTTTTCCCACAATGGCGACATCTGTACTCTAAACAGGATACTGGGGCTTCTTTTGAGAGACTTTTTAACTCGGCCTCCAAATCTTTCTTCCAAAAGGTTTCATCAACCAGCCTCCAGGGAAAGGGTCTACGTGAAAAGAGACTGTTAGTCATTTCCAAGTGTGAGAGCAAGTGGGATAGTGCTGAGTGGCATTGGTCTTGCAGTTAACCCTGAGTGCACTGTCATGGTTCTCAGTTCCTCTGCCAAAGCATGAGCCTTTCACACCACACCACACCACAGCAAAGGAAATATTCTGCTTGTTTGTACCCAACACAAACTACGATGGAATCACACTAAAACCTGAAGATTGTATTCCTAAACTGCGACAAGCATTCAGAAGATGTTAATAAACATTCAGATAGCAAACAAAAATTTTAAACCCCTCTCCTCCTGTCCTCTCCTGATTAAGAAATGTTTTATGTGCTTTCACAATAGAATAGAATAGCTCTAGACACTCTGTGAGTATGCATTTTCTATACAGTAAAAAACTGCAAAACAAAGACTTTCATATATAAGGAGATGCATTTATAGGGAGTAAGTATAGAGAAGCAAGTGAAAAATTCCAGTTCAGGGTAACAGAAGTTCTCTTTTTTTCCTCTCCCCTGTGTACTATTGTGTGCCCCTTACTGTGTGATGAGAGCCAATTTCAAGGCCTTCCCTCGTTCTCATACAACCTAGGAAAATTCAACTACATAAGTCCTGCTGCTGCTGAGTGACAGTGGTAGTGTAAACAGTACCTACAGGATGGTGGCAGTGTTTTGCATTTCAGATGCTGTGGATAAGAGCCACCTTTATAGCAGACTGAAATGCCAGCTCTTCTGTATACCCAAGAAGTCGCCTGGAGCCCAGCTATTTACATTAAAGATAGCCCATGTTGCAGAGGCAAGTACAGAATTCTCCCTCTAGCAACGTGAATGGTTGCTACTCATCAGCTTACAAATTTTCTTCTGCCTCACAGTTTGTGATTTGTGGCTGCCTGAGAATGAATGTATGCAGCCTCTTTGTCCCAAATCAGCCACTTTGACACTGTCACAGGGCATGCAGGACCAACAGCTGCAGCCTGCTGGCACATAAAGTTGTACCCCTTTCCAAAACACAAATATGAACTTGCATCCAAACCATTCAGGTTGTTGCCAGAAGACAACCAGCCTGAATCTCCTATTACTTCATATTCTTGTGGTTATATCAGGGCAACATTTTATCTCAAATTAAAACAAGCACACTAGACATAGCCCATGAGTACAAGCATTGCTCTTGGAATGTGCCACCCTAACCCAGTCTGTGAGCAGCAGCGCCTGCAGTCCCCCTGAGGTGGCATGTAGCTGGGTAGCTGACATCTGAGCTCCCAAAGGCTCTGTAAGTTAATACACGACAGCTTTCATCCTACTGCTCAAAGGCCATAGCTGCACAGAATCCCAGCTCAGTTTGTGGCTGAGAGCTGCACATAAAGATAGCAGACTCTATGTGCTGGATAGGAACCTGCCAGTTTTTGTCTATGAAGTACATGGCGGTGGCTCTGCATAAGTTATGTCATGCTGGATGTTGACACCAATTATTTCCATATGAACTGACAATGCAAATGCAGAATTAGGACTCATTTGCCAGTCAACCAGAAAACACAGATGGGTTATGAGAGGACTGAAAAATTAATGATTATACAAGTAATCCTACACCTTCTCCTGGTGAGAATTGTTGCAACATAGCCCTTTGAGTTTTATTACATCTCTATCTACAGAGATGCAAGTTACAGGGACATGAAGCTCAAATTCCCTCACTAGGGTAAAAGGTGATCACCTACACCTCATCTAACTGTGGAAATTTTCCAAGTGCCTGATTTTAACAACAAATTGCTAACAAAAAACCCCAGAGCATAGCATAGATCTTATGCTAAGTACATGGGTACTATTTTATTATCTCTATTAGTACTCTTAATACGTGGGTACTATATTATGCCAAGTACGTGGATATCAACCATTTTTTTTATAAGTATCCAGCAACACACTCCCTTTACACATCCAATTATAGTAACATGCCAAGAAGCCACTTCTGGGTTATTAGTATAAAATTTTACAGGACAGTTTTCAATGAATAAAGTATTTATTGTATTTGGTTCCTTTTTTTTATTTCTAACAGATACTACATTTTACTTTCATATTATAATTTTTAATGGCAAAAATACAGGTCAATTGATCAATGTCTTGCCAATAGTTTCAATAGGCAGGGCCTTTATAACATATTTCTGCATATTCCACAGCAGATCCACTCACTACTACTGTTCCAAAGACAGGAGGAGAGCTTCATAACTTCCTGCATGTTGTTAGAACTGAAACATCTATATGCATATGTTCCTGGACTTGACTGTACAGTTTGGAGTACTGAAATAATGTTTTAGATTGGAATTTAGATTTAGTTAATTTAGAAATGAAACTATTTGACTTTGGAGGCAAGCCATAAGATATAACATGATTGTTATTTTTAACTATCTGGGTGCTATTAGATGCTTCAGAATAATCTATAAGAGAGTTAAGTAGAAAAAAATGTTTTTTAAACAACATTCATAATGATTCTTTGGGACTTTTTAAATCATGATTTAGTAAGGTATTATTAATTACAAAATTTGGGGGACAGTTTTTGACAGATTGAAGTCTTCTGCTTAATTCTTTTACAACCAATTAATTATATGAGATATCACCCAATACCATTTTCTTATCTATGGGACCTGAGTTTAGCAGGAGTATATAAGCAGCAGCTTATTTTGCAATATTTTTGGAAGCTGTATCAACACAGTAGAGCCCTAGTATTTTAGAGGGAGTTTCCCCTGAACTTCCATTACTGGAAGATGTTCTAGCATGAGATCACTAGAAAACAGAACAGTGAAGACACACATTTCCCAATAAAAATTCCTACTCTGCTACATAGCAATGCCATTTTCTGGAACAAAATTAATGCCTTTATCCCCAGCATAACTGTAACCAATCTCTTCTTACTAGAATTATATGTATGAAGGGCAGGATTTATTTTTCCTTACCAATACAGTTATGTCAATGAAGCATTTAAACATAAAGCAATCCTAAGGCAACAAAAGCAAGGAGAATCTCAGTGTCCACAGACACCTGACAGGACAGGAGAAGACACCCTGCAGCAGACAGGCTGCTCTGGGGCTGGAATAAACTGAAGCCCTCTTCCCTTTCAGTGCTCACCAATGTACTCATCACCAGCTGGCCTCAAATATCACTGAAAAATGAAGTTGCCCCTCTTCTTGCCTTAAAAAAAATAAACAAAAACAAAACCAGTTTTGGCAGCAGGGTTTGGGTTGGTCTGATATGGAGGGTTGCAAAGTAGCTGCCTCTGCTTGAGCTACGTATAGCTCCCCACTTCTGTTTTGTAAGCACCTCAGGCTAACAATTTTAGAGATATCAAAATTTTCAAGCCCAGACAGAATAAAGGCATGATGTTATCAACAGGAATCTCATAGATACTTATATATCAAAAGAGAAGAAAAAACTGTTATAGTTACAGGCCTACCAGTGTTCTTTTACAAGTTTCCCTTAAATTTCTTTGTGTTTTTGTGTGTATATCTCACACATATACATAGCCTTATCAATAACTTTAAGTATTGTAAGGGGAGAAATTTAATGTTCTAGTTTGTTCATTCCGCTAATACAGATTATTTCATGTAGGTTTTGGAACACTTGTAAATTAGGACTCTCAGTAGAAAGTATTGGTGCAGTTCATAAACTAATAGCAGTATAAAGACCATAAAAGCAGCAATGCATATGTCAATATAATTAAGAGTTCTAGGGTGCGGGAACACAGAAGTTACAACAAAGTAACACAGCCAAGAAAAAGTAATATTAAATAAATAAATTATTAATTCATATTTATATTAATTAACTTACAAACCCTTCAGAAAAAAAGTGGTATCACAAACAACCTGGGATCTGACAGGTCCTACTTTGCAAGTCTGGCCTTCACCAATTCCAGTGATTTTCAGCATTTCAATAACAGATATCTGATACAACTACAAAACAACAGAGCATAGTCTTCATTTACACTCACCAAAAACTGGCATTTCTTACAATGAAAGGTTGTCTTTTTTCTAAACAGTATATTTTCTCATATTTTCTGTCCTCCGAGATATCATATCATTAACCTTACCCCGTCTGAAAACTTAACAGGAAAATGTTACTAAAAATGATTTTTCATTTCTGCCACAAGTTTTCACAAAAATAACCTACCATTTTTCAGCAGTCCTGTTTTGTTATGCTGAACCTCTAGACATGGCTGGAGGATTTGCTTGAGCTGAAAGCCTGAAGTTCTGCCTTAGCTGGTGAGCAAAGCCGTGCTGGTCACACGCCTGTAGCCTGCTGAGTGTACAGCCAGCAGCTGCACAAGAGCCCTCTCCACACACGCCCCTTTCCTAGATGAAGGATGATCCCAGCTACAGGTGGGGCCTCCCAAGCACAGCCACCAGCTGACATCAGCGTCCGTGCATTTATGGCCATGGGAAGGTATCTGAGGCCTCGAGGCCATAAAAAGAAATGGCTGGGAGGTGATATCAGAGTGGAAGTAACCCATGGAAGCTGCCCAAGGCAGGAACTTGGGCACAGGAGTATTCAGACTGTGTACTTAAGCTGCAATGAAAACCACTGATTGCTTGGTTGACACAGCTTCAGAGGTAGTATGTAGAACTGATGCCTGTAATGCTATGTGTGTATGTATTATCAGGGCAGAGAGATGTACCTTTAATGCCTGTGTTTAGAATCTTATCCTTTAAAGCTGGCTTGTAATTTAGATTGAACAATAGTGAGCTGCTCTGAGAGCTGGTCCAGGTGAGAGCTATTTCTGTCAAAACAAAATAAATTATCTTCTACTGACACATCTTTTCAAGCTGTGGTGTTGACTCAGGAAAGTGGGCAGGGAATCATGCCTGAGGGCAGAAGGCAGAACACAGCAGAAGTAAAAACTAAAGCTGATCGTGCAATTACATTCTTAGCTGACAAAGTTTTGATTGTGTCATAGCACATAGGGTACGTGTGTATCCAAGGACTCTTAATGTAGACCTGGAGTGAGATGTTAAGTCATCTATTACTTATGAAAGTTTGTAAAATCATGGGTACCCCAAAATTAACTATTAAATCTTTAGAATGAACTATTTTCCTCAGTTGTTTTTTTTTTCTAATAGAACTTCAATAACAGCTTGAATCGGTTAGGCTTCAGAAAAATAACAAACAGCTTCATCCAAGCAAAAATGTACCAAGAAGCTTTAGCATGAATTTTCTGGTAGAGCTGAGATCAGCAGTTATATCTGAATATCATAATACCAGCTGCTGAAACTAAGATGAGGGAAAGATGAAAACTAGCAGAACTGCCTGAAGGACCAAAAATGCAAATGTGGCATTAGAACATCTGTGGAGATAAAGCATCATACATAAACAATTATCTGGTTTTCAAGAAAAGAGAGAAAACTTTTCTATATAACTAAATAGCTGACCCGGCAGAAATATGCTCATCTCCTCCAAGAATGAGTCATTTCCAGGAGATGCTTCACTAATTCTCTAGAAACTTTCCCTTTTGATACTGGTAAGTTTGCTACTGATAAATTTCCTTTAGTTATTTGGTTAGTTATTTTAGTTATTTAGTTATTCATATGGTCAGTCTCCAAAATTACAATGCATTTATTTTTCTAAGGCATCCAATAGTATGAAACAAGGGCACATGTATACACAACTCAGCTTCACTGATGGAAAAAAGGAGTAGATAAATTCAACTAAATCAGCAGGAAATTCTTGTATTCCTCTGTAGTGAATGGAGACAACAGCAAATAAACATTAGAAAGATAAACAAGGTCCCTAAGCATTCAAATAGCTTGAAGTGAATCATCTTAAGATGAAAATAAAAAAACCCAAAGGTTCAGTAACTCTCAGCATGACATTTTCAGCCATGTATCAAAATTATATAGCAATTTAAGATCAGAAGAGATTAACTGACCCCACGTTCTTGGGTTTTCTCCCCACAAGGTGTGTTCTGTATTTACAGATAGCTTTTTATGTCCTCTTTGCATGCATAGATCTGAACTTGCTGCAGCTTGTTTGCATTGCAACAAACTTTTTTTTTTTACTTGATTCCCCCAGAACTTCTTGACATAACCCACCTGACCTGGAGATTAGCTCAGTTGTCCGTGTGGTGGTAATAATGACAAGATCACAGGTGTCACCCCCATATGGGCCATCATCCACTAAAGAGCTGGACTGCATGAGCCCTGTGGATGCCTTCCAACTGAGAACATTCTGTGATTTTGTTTCCTTCTCTAACTTCTAGACCTGCACGTATACAAATATGTGTGGGCAAACACATGCACATGACCATTTCCCACTCTCCTAGTTTCCTAATATGCCTCAGCAGTTGTGAATGACACTTCAGCAAACAAATCCCTTCATGCCTATCAACATCCTCATATTGCCCTGCAAGCTCAGAAAGAATAACACCAGAGAGAAAACTCTGAGGTTAAAAATACATTGCTCAAGCTCCTGTCTGTTCATTAGATATTCTATAGACATGCATATGTATAAACACACATCATAAATTTATGCCTCCCCAGTGCTTACAGCGTTTCATAGGCAGAGCAAGTGGTTTACATGTGGCATTGCAGGGTGGGCAGGGGGAATACCTAAATCATGCAGCCCTGACTTCAATCTTTCAAAAGGCTGAGTAATTCTCAGATGCTGTTGGAACACTCTGTTGGATGAACAACAAAACAGGGCAATGGGAAGAAAGCAAAGAGCTCCTTTGAGAAAGGATGTACCAATCTTGGTACATTTCTATCCCAAAAAGAAAAAAGTAAGTGGACTTGTTCTGCTTGTTACAGGTCGACTGGAGAAGTTTCTGAGCTGATTTTTATTAAGAGATTCTTGCAAAAGATTTTTAAAATGTCATGAAGTTGTGATAAATCTTTAGATTTTTGTGAATGTTATCAATTTTCAACAACTAAGGACCCTCTCAAATTACTTCTGGTATGGCCAGTGGGTTTTAATTCCATAAATCGTGGGCAGTCATTAAAGCAAGGAAAAGAAAGTCGTAATTGCAGTGAAGAAATGCTTCTCATGCTCTGCAGAACCATTCAAAGAAGTCACAGCATTGGTGTCTCTAGACTACTACAATCCTGCTGCAGATGTGCATTAAAATCCTCTTTTCAGCCACTACTAAATTTGAAATGCTTTTCACTACAAGTTCCACAGCACTTGGATACCTTTGAATGTTAGATATGAAGCTCTCAGTTACACTTGTGTGTATCAAGCTAGAATTTATATACATAAATTATATGTGTGCACATAAACACACCAATACATATATAGATAGCTACATACAAAATAAAGAATATGCAATTCCATCAGTTATTGAATCAGAAATATGAAATCTTGCAGTTTTAAGATTGAACAGATGCTATGTTTTCATATTACTAGCTGGGCTGAAAGCTAGCAGGAACACTTCTATCAGAACAGTGTCTCAGGAGGAGGGAAGAAATACATAATTTGTTCTAGCTGGCTTTTCCTAATTCCATTTAGTAGGATTTAATTGAATAAGTGCAGAAAATCTACCTAAGGTTTATATCCATGACGACAGTTTGTTCCTTGTAAGAAATTTCAGAAATATGTCTGTAGGTTTCTCTGTGTATGTTATCTTCCTGATTCAAATTTAACAACAGTAATTAAACTGATTTCAATAATCTAGGGTTTGATCAGTATATAGTGCTGCTGCTTTGACAAATGAGGATTTCTATCCCTGATACATCACAATTTAGTTAGACCTTTTAGATCATGCTGTCATTACTGGTCAGTATTAGTCTCTGAAGAAGCTAAGGCAGAACTTACTACATAGGTAAGATACCTCCTGCAATGGATACTCAGGACTAATTTTTTTGGACTTCAGATTTCATGTAGATTTGCAAAGACACCAATATATTTATGCAAGTATTGCATTACAGAATGGGTAAGAGTGGATAGGACCACAGGAAGTCATTCAGTCCATCCTCCCTGCTCAACCAGGGTCCACTAGAGCACATTACTCATGATTGTGTTGAAATGGCTTCGGAATATCTCCGTAGAAGGAGACTCCACAGTCTCTCTGAGCAGCCTGTTCCAGTGCCCAGTCACATACACAGTGAAGAAGTTCTTCCGCATGTTCAGGTGGGATTTCCTGTGCATCAGTTTCTGCCCATTGCCTCTTGTCCTATTGCTTGGCACCACCAAGAAGAGTCTGGCTTCATCCTTTTGACACCCTCCCTTCAGACACTGAAGAATCTGATGACCTTCTCAGATCATGTGGCACATAGGTAGAACACAGAAACTATTTTTGAGAAGTTACGAATGTGCACATACAGGTCATTGACTTAATTTATGGCCAATGGCTCTTCCATAAGGTTATTTCAAAGGCACACTGATATTTTACTAAATTATCCATCACACAGGGCTATAGTACAAGCACCATTTGTTAAAACTTAACTTTTCCAGGAAAATCTACTTGGTCTTTTCACTTCATTTTTAATCTGTCTTTTCTCAAGAGAGATCTGGTGAGTATCAGGGTGAGGCACTAGCAAAACAACAGAAAAAAACCCACCAGATGGGTTTTTCAGACATGGTCCCAGTACTAACACAAACAGGGAGTTTGAAAGGTCTACCTGCTGCTGCAGCCTTTTATTAACATTCAACCTCAATCTTTCTACACCCTTGGATTTTGTGGTTCACTTGAAAGATTTGATACAGACAGAGATCTTTCAAATAAAGCCTGAAGGACATTTTTTACTATATATATATATAAGTTCTTTGAAGCAGTTGTGCTTTAGTATAACCTAAACAAATACAGCAAAGTGATACTGCTAAGCAATCCGCAATGGTACCCTTCTTGGAGCAGAAACTCTTGAGCGCTGTGTTGAGCTCCATACCACCAGCAGGTGTATTGTCATGTGTTTTTGCACTGTCAGAACAGGATGAATTTCACTCCTCAGACAATTTACAACTAATCTCATTTCTGTCAACTTCTCTAAAAGATGAAAGACTGGATGGATGCCTGAGACAGCTGAATTTGAAATAAATTGCAAGAAAGATAGGTGTTGTTAACTGGAATCTTCTGCTGAAGGCTGATGCCTCAGCTGTGTACTGATGGCAATTCTTTTCAATATAGATTGGTTTTGGCCATGCTATGTCATTTAAATGTTATAAGAATAATAGAAATAGGGTTATTTTGTGGCAGCAGCCAGTTTTCAAGGGAACTTTAAAGCATGTGGGCATTGAGAAAGTCATAACTGATGCTAAACATGGGAACAATGTTAAGCAATCTGCTGTGTAGGTGATACTGCAAGACACACAAAAGCTTGCCTGACATAATCCATCCCAGCTGTTGGCATGCTGTAATGTAAAGGTGCCATTTTTCAAATTTGCTCTGAGATGAAAAGACTCAGTATAAACAATCTGCTTATATTTGTGAAAATTTATTTCTCAATGTATATCAATCACTGGAAGCCTAAAAAATTAAAACCAGTGTATAGTGCACATTTTGGCTGCAGTGATGGTAAAAAACCCTGTGCTTTTTTATCCCAGGTGAGGGACAGCAAACTTTCAGTTTGACATGGCTTCATTTGCTCTGGAGTTACACATCTCTTGCTGCCAGCAAGAGCAGAAGATAAGGCGGCTGGGGTGGCAGATGTCACCTACCATGTACTCAGGGAGTTGACCTGCAGGTGCACATCCTGCTTTGCCTACTCATGGAGTGGGTGAAAATTCTGATGGGAGACATTGTAGCCTTCACAGATAAAAAATGATAAATTCTTCAGCATTTCATTTCTGTTTAAAACTACCTGCAGACTTATTTTCTAACACCAGCTACCCTGGATACAAGCCCAGCAAGAACTGCTTTACACCAGTTCATCTCACCTCTCAAAAGAGGTGCACCACATGTAGCTACACCTCACTGTTGCTATGTTTTTCAAACATTTTCACATTACAGGACCCCAGAGACTGTCACAGAAAGCTGCCTGGGCACATACAACTTGATGATGCTTCTCCAGATACATATGTCCAGATGACAAAATGAACACAGGGATGACGACAGAGGAATCAGTTCAGCTCAGCATCTGAGACTTCCTTGGAAGCCTTTACACAAAAGGAAAGATTAATCCTACGTAAGCACCCAACAGACAAAATAGGGGAGCATGTGGTACTTGGCATCTGCTTTTGTGCACGGGAGAAAGAATGGAAAGAATGGAAGAAGGTATCTAAAACACTTTTCTGCTTCACAGGCGGCCTCCTAAAATAGCTGCTACCTTTGCCTTCCTCTACACTTCCCAACAATGAAAATAAAATGCATAGCAACAGAAAAGGAAATCTTCGGTAACCTTTACAATCCCAAGCAACAGGAGTATGCATGAACACTGTATTATGCCTTAAATTTTTTATTTAACTTGAAATGTCTGTGTAGCCTGCAACATATCATTTACCTCACAAAAAATCTCAAATCCCCTTAAAGCTAAAGACAATAATAAAACCGTGGACAGAAAAACATTCTTTTGTTTTTTGTTTATGTTAGCTTCCATTGTTGCAAACATGTTTCTCCTCTGGAAGACTACTTTTAACCCATGTCTTGTATAATGATCTTGTATAATTATGAGGAGGAGAAAGTGATAGGACATGGAACAGCGCAAGGGAGGCAGCAGTAGTATGGGAAGAGCAAAAGAAGCAAGAAGGAAACTTCAAGCAGTGGCTGTATGCTTGCATTCCTCAAAGCAAAAAGCACACTTTTTTTAAGTACACAAGCATTGTTGTTTTGAGCTCCTTGGGGTAGAGCTCCTGCTTTGAGCTCCCTGGGCTGCTGGGAGGAGCTTGTGAGACATGGCAGTAGCCCATGGCACAGGCAGCGTGGAGCGTGCAGCAGCACCGAGTGTGTTCTGGCTGCCCTGCAGAGTCAGCAGCCTCTGGGGATGGCAGTGGGGCTGTGCAGGGCCCACACCAGCACTCAGGGGGCTGCAGGCTCCATCAGCTGGACAGCACCATACCTGGAGGATGGCTCAGATGGGGAGGTGGTAACTGAGCAGCTGTGTCACAGGCTGGTTAGCTCTGCCAGCCATCCTTCTCAACAGCTGCAACAGTTTCCTGATGCTTCCCTTAACCTGGAGCACAGCAAAAGACAGATGCCTGTCATGGAGAAAGCTTGAGGCAACACCTCCTAGAGTGCTTGTCCTGGGCACAGTGCCCACCACGGCCCAGGAAGGACCATCCCTCTGAGAGCTGCACAATGCCAAGCTGGAATGTGGCAGCACAGCAAATACAGAAGTCTGTAACTTGCTAAAAGATGTTCTGATGTCCCCTATGAACTCTGTAGCTTATGTGTATGGTTAGCCCATGTTGTAAAACTGAGAAGGCGCAATGAGTTTTGAGAACATCACTGCTGGCCTGTAAGCCATTGATCCACATTGTGCAGCACAATTGGCACAGGTTGGGGGGCACATTCCTCAGCAGTTGGGTAATCTGTGTAATTCAGTCAAGATTTTAAGCTGTCTCATGACCTTTTTAAGTCATCATATTAAAACCCCCACAAACACAACAGCACAGATCTGAAGCATGCACATACACAGAGAAGTCAGCCTCAACTTCTAAATAACCCAGTAATTCCTTGCCCAGAAATGACAGCAAAAGCAGTTTTTGAGACTCTCCCTTTTTTATGATCATTATGCAACAAGGTAATTGGGGACAGCTGAGGTCATAGTTCTATAACTGAGCTCAAACCCTGACAACAGAAACTGGTGTTTGATCTTTGGTTCACAGTAAGGTTTTAAACCTCATTTCCACCCACCACTACTGTTATAAAATTCCTCTTATGTGTGTTGGATGCTTATTTTTCTTAACCTTTGGAGCTGTAACGTGGTTCCTTCACAAGGCTGAATTCTAAGTCTGACGAGAGAGAAGGCCTATGGTGCAAGGTAGGTCAGATAATTTAGGATCAAAAATTAAATACAAGACCTACAGGCTTAGTCTTTGCTAGATTTTTCCTTACATAATTACTGAATTCCACTACCATAAAAGTTTTCTTAAAGGCCTGGACTATTTGAGGCTGCAGAACAAAAATAATTGAAAAAACAGGGATGAAGTATGTCAAGGACAACAACATGCAAACCTTATGGAACAAGTCTAGTCAGGTATTGTGAATCACAGCATGAGAAGTCACAGATGTGCTTGAAATGGACTTTCTTCTACTATCACCTGGGTAACAACACCAACAGATGTGGAATTTTGGAAGTTTGGCTACTGGGATGACTAATACCAATAGACCAGAGCAGCAAAGTAGGTCACAGAGACCCCACCTTACCTGCTGCTCCCAGAGTCACAACATGCTGACTCACTTTTGCTTTGATTTCACATGTTAGTTTGGCACTTGGAACTATTTCATTATTTCAAATAACTCTCTTACATTTTACACAGAGTTTATTTTTCCAACATTTTAAGCAATGGATTCAGGTGCACAACAAATGGTCCCTGGATTTACCCTGATAAGCAGAGAGCCATTTAAAATACCAGTTAAAATGGTAGCACAATTACAGGGACAGTTTTCTCTGATCATTGTGCATTCACAACTAAACGTAATGATTAAATTTCTGCCAAAATGTTCTTTATTTGAACTACTGCTAGTCAGCAAAGTAGTAGGAATGCATAAATTAGACTTCCCCAGAAAATAATATTCTGGACAAAGAGTTAATCTAGTGGCACCTAGAATTTTGAATCATCTATCATTTCCCTATTTTGTGGGGAATTTAATAAAAATGCCACCACAGATAATAGACCATAAATAGAACTTGAGTTTTTCTATTCACTTAGCATTGCCTCATCGAAGGCAAACTATTTGTGTCAAAGATCTTATTTAATTTTCAGTGGGCTAATAACCCAAATAATAATGAAGCAGAAAAAAAATTGTTAGGCTGTAAATTAAGAACTGTATATTACTTTGTGCAGTTGTTTGCAATGTTTCTGTAATCCTAGCCAGTCTTTATCCACTGCAATGGGAAATCCAGTGTATCACAGTGCAATGACCAAATGAAGTAGCTACTTCTGACACTTTAGTTGTGTTCCTACTCAGGAATGGAATTGCAAAAGGCATTGTGCAATCCACTGAATGTCACTGAAACACCTGGCACGCTGCTCCAAATCCATTAGCCATGGACCCAGCTGCACCTCCAAGAGTATTTTCCAGCAATTCCATGTTCTGGCTGCCCATATATAAGATGCCTGAGGTCTGTCCTGAGCATGCCTGAAAGCACAGCACACGAGCCCACCAACAGCTAACCCCAACAGGGTGCCTCGTGCTGCTGCTCATGCTCATGGCACCCCTTCTTCCTCGCCCACCCTCAAAGCTGCACAGACACCATTACACTCTCCAGATATTGCTGTTACCAATCAGCACCATCAGTTCATCTCAGAAAAGCAAGTGCAAGCTAGAACTTGGGCTTCATATTGTTGGTGTTTTTTATTTTGGGTACACACCACTTTTTATCCTTCTAATTCATTGAAAAAATCTGTAATTTGTGACTATTATTAAAGCTTCTTGTACTGCACATTAACATCATGATAATGATACAAATGTCACAGAGCTGTTATTAGAAATCCATGCCTGCACTCAATGGTTTTTAAAAAAAAATAATAATAATAAAAAAAATCAATAAATAAATAGTTACATAGACAAACACTGAAATTTTTAAAGCCATTCATGATTTTGCCTAAGGTAGATACTGCTGGTGGTGTGGAGAATCTGGCACTCAGGTTTGCAGTCAGATATTAGGGACTACTGTCCCAGTCTATAGCATCAGTAAAGCAGTTTATTGAATCAGAATTGCAGAAAGCTAACTTGAAAATTAACTTGATGATAGCCTACCCATTAAAACCCCCAAACAGCATATGGCTACAGCTTCAGTACTATTGCCACCTACAGATATTCCTCTTATCCTTCATTACAGAAAAGTGAAAGGAAAAAAAAAAAACAAAGCTATGAAACATGCTGTCCTGGCATTAAACTCTGATAAATTCAATCACTACCATGTAATTCACTGATGATTAACATCAGTTCTCTGGGTAAAAGCTACAGTTGAACATCTACTCACTTTAATGCAGAAAAAAATGTTAATAAATTCAGTGGTAGAAAGGCTAAAAATATAAATTCTCATTAGTCAGGGAAAAAAAAAGACTTATTCTAATGTTCAGACATTATCTTAGATATTTTCTGCAGAAGGTAAAAAGCTGTAGAGGACATGCCCAACGGTACAGCCCAGGCAATGAAGCATGCCAGTGTTCAGGTTTGTCTGGAGCAGCAAAAATCCTGTAGCCAAAGCTAGCTCAGGTCTTTGCAGGATGGCAAGTTAGTGGGTTTAAGTGAGCCCATGCCGCAGCCGAGAACACAAAGTGCAAGAACGTGGTTGTCTTTCTTTGCTGTCCCTTGCTTAAGACAGGGAGTAATGGCCTTCAATTTTTTAAGGTATGGTGAGAAGTGACTTCCAAGCAACCTCTCTAAACTTAGAAGGTTTTTATCTTCATTTGGAAACATATTTTTTCCTTAAAAAAGGGCAATTTTATAATAGTTTTTGGTGATGACTACAATACTAGTTGCTCAGATTATCACCTATGAATGAGTCAATCGCAAATGTTTCCAAATGAAGTACTTAAGTTTATTTGAATTCCTATTTTAGTTACTTGCACTACAATTTTCAGACAAAAAAAAAATAGAAGCTGTAAGTGCTAAGGATTTTGAGAAAAACTAAAGAAACCAAACTGTTAGCAAAATAGTCAGAATAATGAAGCAAACTGCATTTGGCACATTTTAGTCCTA
Source organism: Toxostoma redivivum (assembly GCA_013397375.1). Classification (NCBI taxonomy): domain Eukaryota; kingdom Metazoa; phylum Chordata; class Aves; order Passeriformes; family Mimidae; genus Toxostoma; species Toxostoma redivivum. The sequence continues at coordinate 471,949 of VXBI01010144.1, read as the reverse complement.
CCAAGCACAGTATTGAATAGTGCTGAAAGCATTAGGACACCAGGGTGTATGAGCATGGATGTGGCACACAAGATCTCAGAAAACTAAATAATGTAAGTGTTTCAATTAAAAAAAAATTACTGAAAACAAGGATCTGATTTTAACAGTCTCTCCCAGTTTTACAGAGGTGGATGGGTGCAATTACTGACAAAAGACCAATGTTGCTGTCTGGAAAGGTGAATAATCAGCACAGTCACGGATTTATCTTCACCACTGCTGCCCCATACCACATTAACAGTCTGTATATTCTCAACCTTTCTGGCAGAGCTAAATTGCTGCAACTAATAATTCAGCTATAGCTGAGGCTTGCAATTATTTCAGAATCAGGAAGCCATAATATACCCATTCTGAAAACACAATTATTTAGCATGTGCGTGAATACAAATGATGTTGATATATCTTGGTCTTTCATATTAATGAATAATTTCAATCCAAATGTGGCTATTTCTTTTGGCATGCCTTTCACCATGCTTATGTGCATAAAAAATTATGAGTTGATAAATGAAACACAGGCACCACTTAAATACAACATAACAGATAAACCCAACAGGATGTGAAGCTCCATGCAATAAGGTACAAACCAGGCATAAATTACTACTGGACATCTCCAAAATCCTATCTGTTCAGGAGAAGCAGGCTCACATATACAAAGAGAAGTTACAGAAATTCCTTGCTAGAAGTACCTTTTTATCAGTGCTCTATTTCTATGGTAAATGGCCAAGTTTGAACTTTAGCAGACTCAGGACCCTTTACTAGATTTCAAAAAGGTAGTGAAAAACCTATTTTATTTTCCTCATTTTCTCACACTTTCATTTGACACTTGTACATGATTGATTTCTAGCTATGTCTCCTTGTTGTGCAGGGTCTTTTCATGGCAAAACAAAGAACAGGTTGTATTTCAACAGCTGAACTAGGGAGAAAGAAAAACAGCAGGAAAAATTATTTATGCAAGCATCATCCTTGAAGCAATTACCTGTGTTTCTGTATTTAACTATATTTAACCTAATGATATGTAATTAATTAGATATTTCTACTGAGTAGTCAGGAAATGTCTCAGAGCACAAAACATACAGCATTTTAACAGATACCAGCAGCATGAAAAGCACCATGTGAAATCTGAAGATGCTCACAAACCCGTGTAAATCTCACAGCTGGGATAGCACACCAGCTAAAGTGATCCAGCATTACAGCCGAAACAGCTATTGACCATTACATCCCTAGAAAATAACACCTTCCCAGTTCCTTCTTAGACTTAAAGATGGCAGGTTTAGATAAGATACTAGGAAGAAGTTCTTTACAATGAGGATGGTGAGACTGGAACAGGTTGCCCAGAGAGGTTGTGGACTCTCCATCACTGGAAGAGACCAGACTGGATGAGGCACTGAAAAACCAAATATAACAGAAGATGTCCGTGCCCATGGTAGGAGGATTGGATGGAACCAGATGATTTTTAAGATCCCTTCCAACCCAAACCATTCTGTGATCTTTCTGAACTGGTATGAAGGTACTGACCAAGAAACTGTGTTTTAGAAGAGTCACAGCTTCTGTCCTCTGTACCACCAGAGAGGGGCCATGCAACAGGAATGAGGGATGAGGGGAACAGGAAGGAGCCAAGGGTTATGCTGACACTGCCACCAGCTGGAAGGTCTGAAATGATAGCACAGCAAAGGCCCAGCACTTCAAAAACAAGTGAAAAAGGCCTTTTAATGTGCCTCTTGGAGAACAAGGAACAAACTGCAGCTTGTATGCAAGGAGCTCTAAGGTTCTCCCCCATCACATCAAACATATATTAGTTTTGGCTTTTAATTATATTATTAATAAGAGACACAACCAGTGTATCTTCAGATGCTGAATAATCCAAGCTAATAAACCCACACTGTTCAAGCAATAATGTCTCCAGTGGTGTTTACAGGCTTTTGCTAGTACAGTGACTCTTTCCTCATATTTGAGGGAGATTTTCTGGCATTTTATCCTAAAGGAAAGAACAATTATTTTGCAAAGAACTAATATATTATTAAATACACTAGGAAAAGTCTGATTTCACTAAACAAAGCAAGAGTTTTGTCTCTGACTTAAAATACACTTTCACCCATTTTCCATGGTACTGTAATAGGGATCTTTCTTATCTTCTATGCAGATAAAATCTGACCTGTGGCCTGTGTCAACATGAAAGGAAAGTAGAAGTGCTGTAAAAGTTTGCTAAAAGTTTCACTTCCATATTTGTCCAAAAATGTAAAGTGTTTAACATTTAAAATCCTTTTGATTATAAATGTGAAGTTGAAACAGTGCATTCGCTTGGAGTTTGCATGTTTTTTGACTGAACACTTTTTACAGATAATGTCTGTAAAAGAATATAGAGGGTTTTATAAAATTTTTAATGGAAGTACAGTGTTTTGGGTCCAACACTGCAAAGTCTGAGTGATTCAGGGGCTTCAGTCCTCCCATCAAAATAACTTGAGTATTTTTAGGAATTTAGCGCTTAACTGTTTAAGTATAAAACACTCTCAGATTATCTGTTTAATTCATGGGGAATTAAAGCTCTGACTCATTAGTAGATATAAATGAGCTTTAAAAAGCTTAAAATAATTTTCTGTTCTGACAATCTGCCCATTTAAATGCCTGTCTCTATCCTTACAGGACTGGGTCAGCTTCTAGGGAAGATGATGCTGTATCACTGTGGCATATTAATGTAAAATGGCATCAGTTCTGATCTTTCCTAGCAATGTGGTCGTTCTAGCTATGATTTAAGCCGGTCTGCAACTGCTCTATGATTAGTCAAGCAATCCTAGCAGCAGGGGCAGAAACCTTCGAAGAACACAGTAAAAAGCTTAGGGCCAGAATTGCTACAGCAGACTTAACATAAGCTGTCCTAATTTATGAGCCAAAATTTTGAGCACTAAAAAGGAACCTGAGTTCAAATGCAATTAACAGACTCTCTTTAGTGTCTTTTTTAAAAGAAGAGCATTAAGAACAAGTGATAAAAAAAGTTGGAAAAATCTAACTATCTTGTTGGCAAATGCAGACATGACCTGTACTTTTAATTCTCTGTTGTTTGTTTTACAGCAGGCCATTACTCTCACTAATTGCTAAACTGCTGGCAGATTCCTTGACATTTTGGATGTAAGATCAATCTGGATTTAATAAAGTGATCAAGAGGAAAGAGGCTATAATTCTTTAGGTTAAAAGTCTGCCAAATCAATGGCATTGTGCAGACTGACATCATGATAGGCAGTAGCTTGCTGATATGACAGTCCATTTTTTAATCAGGGTGACATAATACAGCTATTGTCTGGCCTGACATATAATTGCATCATACATGCACAGCCAAGATTTACTGTAAATCTAATAGTGTCTCTCCTGATTCCTCCTACTTAGAAGTTCAAGGTGGGCAGGTAGGCAGGAAAGTGTGTTTTCATCTGTGAACAAAGAAATTCTATTATTGGATTTAAGGGTACATCTAGCAGCACTACCCATGATACAAGGACATTTAGGTTCTGAGGTTCTAGCTTCTCAGTCACCATCATGCAGAGCTACTAAGAAATTTGACTAATATCAGATCTGAGCATACAGGTATGCTTTTCCAGAGGCACTCATTAGGAACAGCCTTTGACATGAGAGCAGAGCAAGGGGCTCAGACACGTCTCCTGCTCTGAAATGAGACACACTAACTGGTGTGCTTTAGACTAAGTGCAATTCGTTTTTTCAAGCTATTATTATTTTTTTACAGGTAATTTATCCTGGAGAAATATGAACAAATCTTGTTTACTCCAAAGCACATGTCCCATGGCAGAAACATCAGATAACAGACATTCAGGCTGAACTGAAAAAAAAAAAAACAAACAAACTAGGCAGGAGGATGAAAGGAATAACAGTAGTGTGCTCTGTGTCAGCTTTGGATCAGGAAAGTTGGAGTAGGAATTTTTCTTATAGAGAGAGGGTTTCAGCACAGCTCAATGAATGCTGAAACACTTCAGTTCATGCAAGGAGAAAGAAATGGGAAAATGCCCCAAACTACTTCTGACAGTATGTGCTTCCAGTGTGACCCCCCTCAAAAAGTGAAGTTTTGCTAAACCAATTAATTGGATTCTGCCAGGCTGCAGAAGTGTAATCAATCATGTATTGGTATAGGGAACTGGGTAGTTCTAGAAAATTAAATTTAAAAGGCAATGCAGTAGATTGATAGATTCAAAAGCCTAATGACATTAACACTGGAGTATATTGAATATTTTAAAATTTGGGAACTGAGAAGGATTTTGTAGAAGTCTCTGCTAAAATTGTACATTTGAAGATGCCGCAAGATACATTAGAAATGAGCAAGGCATGAAATTGTCTCACAAAAGAAATCACTTCTATGAAACAGTGATAAACAGCACAGGAAAATTACAGATAACGATCAGCATTTTTGTGCTGCTTTCCACAGACTGCTCTGTCACTTGTTCTAAGTAAATGAATAAGGAACTTTTCTCCAGCCAGTGAAACTAAGAATAAGGAAAATCCTGTGTTATTCTAGTTCACTGTGTCTTGATATATGCAGAGATGAAGCACATGCCATTGTGGGGTATCTGAACTGACAAAGAAGGTACTTTGGAGAAAGGCTCTCTGCATCTCTGTAATACCTGCAAAGTGTGATCCATTGCCTGAGCAATGGAATCAGTCAAGTCTCTTTTCCAGCAGTCAAGAAAGCTTCCTTCTGAGTATGGCATATACTGTTTTTTAAACTTCCACCCCTGTTTTCTGAGTAGGGCTCTCAGCCTCAACTGCTTGATATGGGACAATGGCTGTGGTAAAGTGGGGATATACTACATTAACCATGTGCAATGGTTTTCAGGATAAAGTCTAGGAACCTCTGAGCTACTGAGACAGATAAGGCTAAACTCAATTCACTGTCAAGAGTTAATAAGTGGGTCAGATGAGACCACGTGGCAAGTTACACACAGTCATAACTGGAAAACTATTCTCTATGTACAAGTTAGAATAAAAGCTTCAGTTGGGACAATGGAATTTTTAGGGCTGGAAGTACAGTTAAATAATGCTAATTAGCCATTAAAAAGTACACTACACCTGCAAACAGCTCTTCAATAGTTAGATACAGTGAGTATTTCTACTCAATATCTTTGTGTTATCTGCATTAATCCCATTTTTTAGCACTGAAAAATGAGGTCTTTAGATGAGACACCCCAAATTACAGACAATTATCATATTTGCAGATGGATTATCAATAGGCATGTGATAAGTCAATGACAAAATTCAGCTGTAAGTCTTTGAGTCTGTGACTTGGGTTCTTTTCTAGTAAAAACTCTCTCCCAGGCATGAGGAAAGGCAGAGACATAGACAAAATAGACTGATAGATTTTAGCTGATCTGCAGAAGACTGGAGTCTACAAAGCAGTCTTTTGCAAACAGAGCATTTGTAAGGCTCCCCATTTGGATGTCAAAACTCTTACATACACAAACGTATTTCCTTCACCTGAACTGCCA